>VSWD01000003.1:19374285-19547051 GCA_033119305.1 Pinctada imbricata
AACATGAACTGTTTGATTACTTTCAATGACATTTTATAGATTTTCTTTTCAATCTTTCTACCTCTCCTTAGAAGCTTTGAAATATACAAATCCTCAAAATCATATATAATGTCTTTCGGAAGGTCTGTTTTGTGAACAAGGGTTTTCCAATCATTAAGAATATCTTCAAAATTAATATTTGTCAAAGCCTCAGAAAAAAACATGTCTATCTTTAACCTAATGGAATACAATAAACATGAGTGATTCCTTTGACTTAAATCTACACGAAGACAACCTTCACACTGCTCTATTGAAAGTCGATCAACTTCACTAATAACTTTCTTGACGTAACAATAGTAAAACACATTCCTTAAAAAATGTTTATAAACTTTCTTCCTCATGTCGTTTAAAAACGTTAAATCCTCAGATGTGATATTCATTTTTTCTCTATACAACTACTTTCAGCTCAATCCTGTTCTTCAGATTTCTGCTCTTCTTCATAATCTGTAATGTGCAAATGGAAAAAAAAAACAAACATAAGAAATAGATATACATGTAATATGCATTATAAATAAATATTATGTTAATCAAGTCTGATATATGTGTACTTTTAAAATGGATAAAGGATTTTAGATAGAAATCAAAGTCGTTTAAACTTAGTATAAGAGTATATACACTTGCCTTGTATAACATCTTTAGCAAGTCTAAATATTGTTCTTGGTTTGAAATCGATGTAATTCCGCACAATAGTTCCAATCTCCAATGATTTCATGTATTCCTTTGCTATTTTTTCCACCAAGTCTGCTAATTCATTGATATCTATATCTTCATACATATTCTCAAAATTCTCCGACATATAATTTTCAAAATCCAAACGTTTACTTTTTCCTTCTTTTAGGCAAATCTCCCTCACTTTTTCAACGATACTCAATGCGAAAATAAAATGCGCAACTTCATCGTAAAAATATAGTTCGACATCGGACTGAATCTCTACAAGAATATGATCAAAAAGAGAATCGGATATTATATTATCAAATCTATTCATGTTGATGGCGATGATGATGATGATGATGATGATGATGATGATGAATTTGTTAAATTTTAAAAATCTGATTGTGATATTTCTAACTCTTTAATGTATTGTACAGGGCAGTGTATTATACAAATCTAACAAACCGTAACCAAGTATCCTTAGGATATATTGAAACACCTGTTAGAGAAAGTGAAAGTGAAAGTTAAAAAATCCTCATACTTTGTTCTCTAAAACCAAATAGTTGACATTCCAATCTCAATCCACATTCTTTTTTTCATCAACCAAATAGGTAGGTATGTTTATTTAACCTTAAGGGTATAATTAGATGCTTATAGTGAAAATGAAGATATCAATATTTATGAATTATATAGGATTGTATTTACAGTGTATGGTACGTGCATGGTACAGATTAAATAAATTGAAAGAAAGTATGTTTATTTTATCCTAAGGGTATAACTGAAAGATGTTGATAGTGAGAAATGAAAATAAAGTAGATCCGCATTTGATTGTTCTGTAAAGTCAGACAATCCGCTTTTTATATTAAATAAAGTAGATCCGCATTTGATTGTTCTGTAAAGTCTGACAATCCGCTTTTTATATTGTTCTGAATACCTCTATATAACACTACTGTTGGGTACACATAAGGAACGTAACTCTAGCCAGCAACTCTAGCCTTCAGAGGTTTCCAAAGTTCAACGTCGCGTAATTCGCTTATTTTTTAACAGATTGATATGAAATTGGTATCTATGGAATCAGAAATATCTTTTCTGAATGTTTATACCAAAAATTGCGTTTGGTTATGGGCATAACATTTTTTTAAAAACCGTCAGGTTTGTAAAATGGCTTACTTTTGCGCGATGCGTAAATTGTCTACTTAGCGGCGTTACTAACATACATTCCATTGGGCATCGCGCAAAAAGTTCAATAAGCACTAGTACTTTGTTTTTACAATGAAAGTGTTGATGTCTTTATTATTATAATGATATTATTTTTAAGTTACAACACTTTACCTGTAGTTACGTGTCAAGGAAAGCGCAAATCATATCAAAAATTTATGAAACATCTCAATTTGAGGGAAAATGTTATCGAGAAAAGTTATTCGGAGGAAAATATATGAGCGAATGAGTTAGAGAGAAAGCTCTCCCTTACCTAAAAATGTTTCTATATCAACGGTAGCCTTATTTGTCTCTGAAATCTAGTGAGTTAAATAAATTTAGCTCTAACCTTTCGCAACGTCAGCTTTACGTCCGCGAAGAAAATGAAAGCATTTTGACTACGTTATTCTCATTCTGTTTTGAACTAGGCTCATTACGAAAAATAAACGGTGGAATTACGAGATAATGACAGACGACAGGCTATTTCTTGAAAATTAAAAGAATACAAAAATAAGAAAAAAGATAAAAAGTGATCGGACAGTACTCGGCGGCATCTCTGTGTATAAGCGGAGTGAGTTTACGCTATCTCAAAATAATAGATGAGAGAGAACCAACTTGACTTCGATTCTCGGTCCCTTTGATAAAATTGACTTAGAGTCTGGGTCGTTTTGATAAAAGAAAACAATGGTAAAGATTGCAAATGATTTTATTTCTTGTTAAATAAATATCTAGACCTTCCGCATTCTAACTTCTTATCCGGTGTAAATATGTACGTATATATACATGTAGTACATTCAAAAACTCACGCCTAAAAGAATTTACGAGCTCCTATTATCGGATACGTATTATCAAGGGAATTAAAGAGTACTTTTGTGATATAAATTCCGTGCATAGATGTATACTTCAGTGTCAATCAATCAAAAACATTGCCGTAAGTTTACATCTATAACAAACATCAAATTAGCTTAGTGAATGCGTAATGTCAATGGACTGTAAATATGACGTTGCTGGTGTTGCGCAAGCGTCAAAATTCCGCTAAAGGAGAGTAAATGATGCTACTTTAAGCAAAAATTACAGAAAAACTCATACACCTTTTGGCTAATATTATTTTACAATATTTATTTAGATAGTCTCATCTCTACATATTGAATTTTAAGAAACAAATGTTGTCCCGTTTTCGAGAAAATACTAAAATATGGAAAATTGCTGTCTTATTTTTGGTCTTTTTCGGCCGTCAAGTAGTACTTTCTTGAGTTTCAGTCCAATGGGGTGATATCAGAAAGTTGATAAAATGAAATATATACTTAAACTGCGGACTAGAAACTTAAAAAGGAAGATTTTTCGGACTCAGGCTTACTTTCAAAATTTAAATCCGCCCGGTATTTACTTAATCATACGTTGTTAACTACAGACACGCGTAATTAAGGAAACGTCAATTTTAATGATAACAATACGCTCCATCTAGCTGTGTTTGATGTAAAATAGCAAAAAAACTAAATCATCTTCTGAGCGTTTTTATCATTTGAATTTGATTTGTATCTCCTGTAAAATATGTAAATACATTTTTATAAAGAATTTCTGTCCCGTTTTTGAGAAAATTAAAAATTTCTTTAATGTACGATTTTCAAAATTTACGCAAATAGGCAAAAGTCAGAGCTTCTTACATATCTGACGTTTTTTTCTCGAGAAATAAGAGCCACATCTATGTGAATTTTTGTATGCAATATGGTTTTATATTATCGTTTTATAAATAATGTAATACGTTCTGGTGCATTTTGTTTATTTTGCTGTATTTGGCGTCATCATTGTTAAGCGAAATTTCGTCATCTCTCGAGTATTCAAAATTTCGAAATTTTGAAAGTTAAGTTTTCAGAGAGCTTTCAATTCGTTTTCTTGTGTAAGTGTGGATACTGTAGCATCAGTATTTAGCTTTAGCTTCAAAAAAATTCTTAACCGGACACGGACACGGACGGGAACGCAGACACGGACCCGGACGATCGGGAATATCGCGATATAGCATAATCGCACTCAACTTCTTCGAGTTGCACTCGACATACCTTAAAAGCGTTATCTCAAAATTTTGTACATTGATCTGCTTTCCAATAAAACTTTGCTAAAATTATGTAATTAACGGAAATTGATGAGTTTGATACTGCTAAAAATATACAATTTTGTCAACATATTTATGTCAGTTGTAAGGTCTACGATTAAAAAAAATGGTCTTAACAAAGAGAACGTTTAAATTGATCGTAGTATTTGTATTGGCATTTTTCTCTAAAGGTGTTTGTATAAATATTAATTGGGTTCAATGGAAGTGGATTTTAGATTATTTTGTAAATCTATCGACTTTATCGAAATTATTTTTTTTTGTGATCAATGGTTGAGCGCCCTCCCCCTCCAACCCCTCCATGTTTTGATATACATGTTTTACGTAGAGAGAAATTTAATTAAGGTTTATTTCTGTTGTTAACTTTCAAAGATACCATACTAGCATTATAACTGCAACTTGTTTCATGTGACGACTTTAAAAAAACAAGGTTTTTTTTAAATGGTGTCACCTGAAGTGCATTACGAACCAGTAGTCAGCTCTGCATGGAGAACGTTCATTATATAAAAGTGTATTTGTAAGCTTTTCGATTGTGATTTTTAAAATCTTTTTTTTTTAATGATTTTTATTTTCTCATTAGTAATGAAGCATACTCCGAGCAAGCACATACAACTTCACTGTACATTGCAGAGAAATCATTGCGATCAATGAGAACAGATATAAACGTATCAACGGACAATACATCTGTTTACAAATCAGTAAACAGACGTTCAACATGTTCAACTCCTGTCCTAGAGTTAAAAACAAAAAACAAATGTAGTCCCAGTAAGCATATTGATTAAGTGTATTCAATATTTCATCATACTTGTGAAATAAACCAAAACTAAAGTGTATCGTACAAATCGGATTCTTTGAAAGAACACATATATATTGTAAAACTAAATCTATATATATCTATATGTACATTTTTCAAAGTAGCTTACATATTACAACAAATATCGGGGGGGGGGTGTAGGCTGCGCTAATTCTATACATGTTACAGAGTATATTTCTTTGGGTATTTCACAACTTGCAATTCATTGTGACATTATTAACAAAAAAGAAGGATCAAGAATAACCATTGAAAGTATGTTAGATTCATCCAACGCCTTATATACCGTGGGTATGATTTTTCTGTTAAAAGACACTTTGCTTGCTACTGGGCCAATCAACATCATTGTACCATTGTATTCTTAAGAATTGCACTTTGACTGACTCTGACAACGGGACTTTACCAAGGGCCCTGTCCAAAACTCTTTCTAGGCGACAGGGTCCCGACCACCTCTTATATATGTATCTCAGTCGGACTCCTCGGATGTACAAATACAGGAAGCGCACGGACTGTATTCTGTATGCCCTCTGTTTTTTTTATATCAATTTACATATCTATCTATGTGTTTTTGGCCCCTACATCATGCTGTCTGTTTGTATGTTCATTCTACAGAAAAGAGGCTATTTTACATCACAATTGTGCGTTCCTAGAGACCTCTGGTTAATCGGGAATTGAGAGGGTTGTGCGCACGTAATCCGGATAACCACACTGTCAAATATCAGTCCAAAGTCGGTATCGGTTGCTCATTGGTCTCGTTGGTTTATGTGTTGTCTTTTGTTTTTATTTTACATGTTTCTATTGCGTCAGTTGTTATTCCTTGTCCATTTTGTATCTAATCCTGTCCGTGTACATGTCTGCTCTGCGTTTTTGCATTTGGTATTTGGGGTTTTGTTGTGGTTGCTGCAACCAAGTGTTGTTAAAGATCCCCTTTTTCCCTTTGTATAATGTTGCTCGAATAATTAATATTAGGCATCTGATCAAAGGTCATAGCTGGGTAATCAGAAAAAAAGAACGAATTTCTGCCATTTTTTTTTTGCAGAAAAGCGACTTTTCACATAATAAACATTTTGGCAATTAGTAAAATATATCAACCATTGGATATTTTTTGAAGAAAATAAAAGCATGATGAAAACGGAATGATTCCGTATGTTGTATTTAATTATCTATGGCGAGAAAAAATTGAGCCATTTTCCGGGCTCGAACACACGACCTCAAGGTTATGAGGAAGAAACCTTACCGACAGAGCTGTCAAGAACTTGAAAATATGTGAAGTAATATATTTTTATTATTTAATATTTCTGCATTTAAAGACATTTCCGTGTAGGAGGCGACAGCAAAATGTATCACTCGTGTATGTCTTAAAGGTTTGGATAAGTATACGCATTGATATCGTCGCCAGAGTATGTTGTTTGTAATAATAGTAAAATAGTTTTCAATTGACTGTAGCCACAGTTTAGTAATCAAAAGTACAGCAGTCTATTAACTTATCCTTTTTTTCGTGGTGCTCTTCAAACTTCTTAATATTAGATGGTTGTAATTCCAGTTCCTTTAAAACAGCGGTTATCGGAGTCACAATTGTCGACCATCCGTATCGAAATGTCCTTAAGTAACCAACTACTATTCCTAAACATTTCAGTTGATCAGTCGTTGTTTTAAGAAACACTGCTGACCCTGAATCCCCAGCCTGTGAAAAAACATCATTGATATCTCTAATTTCATACTGTCCCTTAAATATTTTTATACTGCCAAGTTCATTCGGAGAATATAATTTTTTGTCCACCCGAATCTGGATGCCATCCATGCCGATATAGCCTATTGTAAGACCTGTTGCAGATCCAGCTTTTATGACTTTCCTTGCCTCTTCACTTTGTAAATCATTGATATATTCTCCTGAATTGTAAATTGGTGGATCTTTACGGCTATACCCTGAAACAATGAACACCAAGGTATACTTTGAATTCTAATATTCTGACTAAATCTATGAAAATATAGTGGAATTTTCTGGGATAAATTTAATATAAAATACAATTGCAATTTTGGAATATCTGCAAGAGCATTTCAAATGATCTTCAGAAGCAATCATCACTGCAAACAAAGAAAGGACTTTTCTGCTGTTACACTAAGATATTCGTTTGAAAAGAAATATTATTGATTATTTTAAGCCTTTTCAGATTTTTAAAAGGCAAAGTGGACTATGTTTATGCCCTACATTATTTAATTGACTTATACTGATAAGAAGCAATATCAATCAGGATATTTTTTCAGTCTGTGTTCTCTCTTTGTCAAAAGCAAGTCAAATACCAATTAAGTCAGCAATAGAGAAAAAGAATAATTTATTACAAAATTATACAATGGTTGTGTGCACTCAATAATGTTTAACGTCTTCAAATTCATTAGAATCATTTTTGAGCAGATAAATTTACAGCACGTTTCGGGTATTTAACCTTCGTCAGTGCTCCTCAATCTAAACAATGTGATACGACCAAACTAAATATATCGAAAGAAGTAGCAAGATAGTTGGGATATGATGCTCTAAGACCCAGGTCTCAGAAGAGACTTTTGGTCCACCAGCAGTGACACTCACCAAGTGGTACACATATTTAACGTCTTCAAATTCATTACCATTATTTTAGAGCAGATAGATCTACAGCATGGACCAGACATGCACGTTTCGGGTATTTAACCCTCGTCAGTGATCCTCAATCTAAACAATGTAATATGACCAAAATCTGTGAAAATTATAAATATACCGAAAGATATAGCAAGATGGCTGGGATATGATGCTATAGGAGTCAGGTTTCAGAAATTTGAGAAAAGTTTGTCAACAGAATTTTTGAAATGCGTTTGAAGAAACGATCAACCGAAATTGATCGAATTTGGCTACATATGCCCTCGGAGACTTTTGGTCCACCAGCAGAGATATTCACCAAGTGGTAAAATGTTTAACGTCTTCAAATTCATTAGCATCATTTTAGAGCATATGAATTTACAGCATGAACCAGACATGCACGTTTCGGGCATTTAACCCTCGTCAGTGATCCTCAATCTAAACAATGTAATATGACCAAAATCTGCGAAAATTATAAATATACCGAAAGATATAGCAAGATGGCTGGGATATGATGCTAAAGGAGTCAGGTTTCAGAAATTTCAGAAAACTTTGTAAACAGAAATTTTGAAATGTGTTTTAAGATACGACCAACCGAAATTGATCGAACTTGACTACATGTGCCCTCGGGGACTCTTGGTCTACCATCAGTGACACTCACCAAGTGGTACAAATGTTTAACGTCTTCAAATCCATTAGCATTATTTTAGAGCAGTCAAATTTACAGCATGTACCAGACATGTACGTTTCGGGTATGTAACCCTCGTCAGTGATCCTTAACTTAATGTAATATGACCAAAATCTGTGAAATGTTAAACGTCTTTAAATTCAATAGCATCATTTAAAACCTGATAAATTTACAGCATGGACCAGACATGCACGTTTCGAGTACTAAACCCTCGTCAGTGATCCTCAGTCTAAACAATGTGATATGGCCAAAACGTATGAAAATTATGATGTCCAAAATTGTACCAAAAGACGTAGCAGAATGGGTGGGATATGATGCTACAGGACCCACGTTTTAGAAATTTAAAGAAATTTTGTAACAGAAAATTTCAAATGCGTTAAAGAGACAGACGATCAAACAAAGTTGATCGAACTTATCTACATGTGCCCTCGGTGACTCTTGGTTCACCAGCAGTGACACTCACCAAGTAGTTCAAATGGTAAACGTCTTTAAATTCAATAGCATCATTTAAAACCTGATAAATTTACAGCATGAAACAGACATGCACGTTCGGGTACTAAACCCTCGTCAGTGACCCTCAAACTAAAAAATGTAATATGACCAAAGTCTGTGAAAGTTATGTCCTAAATATGCAGAAAGACGTAACATGATGGCTTAGATTGATGCTATAGGTCCCAGTTTTCAGAAATTTGGAAACAGTTTGTCAACAGAAATTTTGAAATGCGTTTGAAGAAACAACCAAGCGAAATTGATTGAACTTGGCTACATGTGCCCTTGGGGACTCTTGCTCCACAAGCATAGACACTCACCAATTGGTACAAATGTTTAACGTCTTTAAATTCATTAGCATCATTTTAGAGCAGATGAATTTACAGCATGGACAAGACCTGCACGTTTCGAATATATAACCCTCGCCAGTGATCCTAAATTTTAAAAATGTAATATGACCAAACAAAATCTGTGAAAATCATGTCCTAAATATACCGAAAGACGTAGCAAGATGGCAGGGATATGATGCTATAGGACACAGGTTTCAGAAATTTGAGAAAATTTTGTAAACAGAAATTTCGAAATGCGTTTGAAGAAACGATTAAACAAAATTGATCGAACTTGGCTACATGTGCCCTCGGAGACTCTTGGTCCACTAGCAGTGACACTCACTAAGTGGTCAAAGTTTAAAATCTTCAAATTTATTAGAATCATTTCAAAGCAGACAAATTTACAGCATGGACCAGACATGCACGTTTCGGGTATTTAACCCTCGTCAGTGATCCTCAATCTAAGCAATGTAATATGTCAAAAATCTGTGAAAATTATGTCCTAAATATACCGAAAGACATAGCAAGCTGGGACCCAGGTTTCAGAAATTTGAAAACAGATTGTCAACAGAAATTTTGAAATGCGTTTGAAGAAACGACCAATCGAAATTGATCGAACTTGGCTACATGTGCCCTGGGGGACTCTCGCTCCACAAGCAGAGACACTATCTGAGTGGTACAAATGTTTAACGTCTTCAAATTCATTACCATTATTTTAGAGCAGATTAATTTCAATTTGAAGACGTTTACATTTATACCACTTGGTGAGTGTCACTGCTGGTTGACCAGGAGTCCCCGAGGGCACATATAGCCAAGTTCGATCAATTTCGGTTGATCGTTTCTTCAACGCATTCTAAATTTCTGGTATCAAAATTTCTTGAAATTTCTAAAAAGTGGGTCCTGTAGCATCATATCCCTCCCACCCTGCTACGTCTTTCGGTATACTTTTTCGACATAGTAACTTTCATACTTTTTGGCATATTACATTGTTTAGATTTAGGATCACTGATGAGGGTTATGTACCCGAAACGTGCATGTCTGGTCAACGTTGCCAATTTATCTGTTCTTAAATGATGGTATTCAATTTGAAGACGTTTACATTTATACCACTTGGTGAGTGTCACTGCTGGTGGACCAGGAGTCCCCGAGGGCACATGTAGCCAAGTTCGATCAATTTCGGTTGATCCTTTCTTCAACGCATTCTAAATTTCTGGTATCAAAATTTCTTGAAATTTCAAAAAAGTGGGTCCTGTAGCATCATATCCCTCCCACCCTGCTACGTCTTTCGGTATACTTTTTCGACATAGTAACTTTCATACTTTTTGGCATATTACATTGTTTAGATTTAGGATCACTGATGAGGGTTATGTACCCGAAACGTGCATGTCTGGTCCACGTTGCCAATTTATCTGTTCTTAAATGATGCTATTCAATTTGAAGACGTTTACATTTATACCACTTGGTGAGTGTCACTGCTGGTGGACCAGGAGTCCCCGAGGGCACATGTAGCCAAGTTCGATCAATTTCGGTTGATCCTTTCTTCAACGCATTCTGAATTTCTGGTATCAACATTTCTTGAAATTTCTAAAAAGAGGGTCCTGTAGCATCATATCCCACCGATCCTGCTACGTCTTTCGGTATACTTTTTCGACATAGTGACTTTCATACTTTTCGGCATATTACATTGTTTAGATTGAGGATCACTGATGAGGGTTATGTACCCGAAACGTGCATGTCTGGTCCACGTTGCCAATTTATCTGTTCTTAAATGATGCTATTCAACTTGAAGACGTTTACATTTATACCACTTGGTGAGTGTCACTGCTGGTGGACCAGGAGTCCCCGAGGGCACATGTAGCCAAGTTCGATCAATTTCGGTTGATCGTTTCTTCAACGCATTCTAAATTTCTGGTATCAAAATTTCTTGAAATTTCTAAAAAGTGGGTCCTGTAACATCATATCCCACCAATCCTGCTACGTCTTTCGGCATACTTTTTCGACATGGTAACTTTCATACTTTTTGGCATATTGCATTGTTTAGATTGAGGATCACTGATTAGGGTTATGTACCCGAAACATGCATGTCTGGTCCACGTTGCCAATTTATCTGTTCTTAAATGATGCTATTCAATTTGAAGACGTTTACATTTATACCACTTGGTGAGTGTCACTGCTGGTGGACCAGGAATTCCCGAGGGCACATGTAGCCAAGTTCGATCAATTTCGGTTGATCCTTTCTTCAACGCATTCTAAATTTCTGGTATCAACATTTCTTGAAATTTCTAAAAAGTGGGTCCTGTAGCATCATATCCCACCCATCCTGCTACGTCTTTCGGTATACTTTTTCGACAAAGTAATTTTCATACTTTTTGGCATATTACATTGTTTAGATTGAGGATCACTGATGAGGGTTATGTACCCGAAACGTGTATGTCTGGTCCATGTTGCCAATTTATTTGTTCTTAAATGATGCTATCCAATTTGAAGACGTTTACATATATACCACTTGGTGAGTGTCACTGCTGGTGGACCAGGAGTCCCCGAGTACCATGTAGCCAAGTTCGATCAATTTCGGTTGATCGTTTCTTCAACGCATTCTAAATTTCTGGTATCAAAATTTCTTGAAATTTCTAAAAAGTGGGTCCTGTAGCGTCATATCGCACCCATCCTGCTACGTCTTTCGGCATACTTTTTCGACATAGTAACTTTCAGACTTTTTGGCATATTACATTGTTTAGATTTAGAATCACTGATGAGGGTTATATACCCGAAACATGCATGTCTGGTCCACGTTGCCAATTTATCTGTTCTTAAATGATGGTATTCAATTTGAAGACGTTTACATTTATACCACTTGGTGAGTGTCACTGCTGGTGGACCAGGAGTCCCCGAGGGCACATGTAGCCAAGTTCGATCAATTTCGGTTGATCGTTTCTTCAACGCATTCTATATTTCTGGTATCAAAATTTCTTGAAATTTCTAAAAAGAGGGTCCTGTAGCATCATATCCCACCCATCCTGCTACGTCTTTCGGTATACTTTTTCGACATAGTAACTTTCATTCTTTTTGGCATATTACATTGTCACTGATGAGGGTTATGTACCCGAAACGGGCATGTCTGGTTCACGTTGCCAATTTATCTGTTCTTAAATGATGCTATTCAATTTGAAGACGTTTACATTTATACCATTTGGTGACTGTCACTGCTGGTGGACCAGGAGTCCGCGAGGGCACATGTAGCCAAGTTCGATCAATTTCGGTTGATCCTTTCTTCAACGCATTCTAAATTTCTGGTATCAAAATTTCTTGAAATTTCTAAAAAGTGGGTCCTGTAGCATCATACCCAATCCATCCTGTTACGTCTTTCTGTATACCTTTTCGACATAGTAACTTTCATACTTTTTGGCATATAACACTGTTTAGATTTAGGATCACTGATAAGGGTTATGTACCCGAAACGTGCATGTCTGGTCCACGTTGCCAATTTATCTGTTCTTAAATGGTGCTATTCAACTTGAGGACGTTTACATATATACCACTTGGTGAGTGTCACTGCTTGCAGACCAGGAGTCCCCGAGGGCACATGTAGCCAAGTTCGATCAATTTCGGTTGATCGTTTCTTCAACGCATTCTAAATTTCTGGTATCAAAATGTCTTGAAATTTATAAAAAGTGGGTCCTGTAGCATCATATCCCACCCATCCTGCTACGTCTTTCGGTATACTTTTTCGACAAAGTAACTTTCATACTTTTTGGCATATTACATTGTTTAGATTTTGGATCACTGATGAGGGTTATGTACCCGAAACATGCATGTCTGGTCCATGTTGCCAATTTATCTGTTCTTAAATGATGGTATTCAATTTGAAGACGTTTACATTTATACTACTTGGTGAGTGTCACTGCTGGTGGACCAGGAGTCCCCGAGGGCACATGTAGCCATGTTCGATCAATTTGGGTTGATCGTTTCTTCAACGCATTCTAAATAAACGTGCATGTCTGGTCAACGTTGCCAATTTATCTGTTCTTAAATGATGCTATTCAATTTGAAGACGTTTACAATTACAACATGGACCAGACATGCACGTTTCGGGTATTTAACCCTCGTCAGTGATCCTCAATCTAAACAATGTAATATGACCAAAATCTGTGAAAATTATGTCCTAAATATACAAAAAGACGTAACAAGATGGTTGGGATATGATGCTACATGACCCAGATTTCAGAAATTTGAGAAAACTTTGTAAACAGACATTTTGAAATGCATTTGAAGAAACGACCAACCGAAATTGAACGAGTGTATGGCTTACTGACCAGTCAATAAAAGAAGAAGGGGAAGAGAAATCAGCGTCATCAATATTATCAATTTATCTTTTTTGTGACAACGGCCTTGTGAAAAAGAAAGATATTTTCTAAAAAGAATCAGGACTCAGTTGGAACACATACAACAAATCATCAAAACATCCTATGTCAAAACACATGGTATAAAGAAGGCCATGACGACAATCTTGACAGCACTCCCATAGAACACCCAGTTGAGCATAAACGGACCATTGCAAGCTAGAGGTGGGACCAGGTACCCAGAATATCTCTCTTATTATTAATTTGATATCTACCTCTACCTACACTGATGTCACCGTACACTGGTCTAGACACCTTGTAAAGTTCAAAATTTCTATGTTAATTTGAGATGTTGTGGGGCCCAAATAACTTCACATACCAGTGACACATCTGCATTTAAAGTACATGTATCTACATTTACGTGCATGTTTTATGCTCCAGACATTTCAAATAATATGAAACAACTGAAACTGATTCACTAAAATTTGACTATAGAACACACATGTAACCTTTACAATTGACAATTCCATAGTGAGGTTTGACGCCCATGGTAATATGAACAACTCAGTCTATGTCATACATGACGTCTTCACTTTCAATAACACAAATATTCCTTTTCTGAGTAGCAACATCGCGTCCTCACCAGCATATATCCTTTTCATTTCTCAATTAACACGCTATGCTAGAACAAGCTCCGAGTACTCAGATTTTGTTCTAAGACCAAGTCGGCTATCAGTTAAGCTTCTGATTCGAAGAATCGACCGACTAACATTCTCACTGAGGAAGTTTTATAGTCGATATGGGGAAATTCTAACAAGGTATTACGTCCCTTGTCCAGAGTCATAATAATCATTAAAGAAGTATCGATCAGTTATTCAGTCGAAAAGGGATGGCAAAATCATTAGATTTTCCAAAAGAACGGCTGGGAACCTCGGAATGAATTCAATTCAGAACTGAGACTAAGTGCCTATGGAGAGCCAACGTCTTCTGATTGCATACACCATAAATTATGTCCAGACATACCAATTTATACGTTTGTTTTCCTTTGTTGGAGTTACACACTGTGACCATTCTACCTAATAACCGATTGTGACATTTCTACCGATTTGAAGTGGCGGTTGTTGAATGCAAGGAGAATATGCTGACTCTTCTTGGGCACCTGATCGCTCTCCCTCGCAGGGAGTTCACTTCTCTTCATGTAATTTTTTTTACATTTCTGTTCCTTTGCCTTCGTTCTGGTTTTATTTTGGTTTTGTATGCCTCTGGTTAGATGCTTTATCGATTAACAATTTTGTTCTTCTATATAAAGATATGCCTTTTCCCATATTTGTCATTAAGACGGTCTATTCCATATCTTCTATCTCTCTTTGCTTTAGTCGGGTATTGTTTGACGGCTTAACCTTTTCCACAATTTAAAATCATTGTGTACTTTTGCCTTAAATGTTTGCAGATGTTGAAAATATTATGTTTAACAAAAAAATTAATCTTATTTTAATAATTAACTCTTCTATTTTTAGAAATTTCTAGTCTGTGATACAGGTTTGTCGCTCATTTTTGGCAAAAAATATAACATCTTTTAATCTTGTAATGGGCACTATCGTTGAGAATAATGTTCGAAACTCCTTATCATTTGGAAAACTAAAAAAATTGTTTCACCCTTAAAACATGTAAATGATGGAAAAAGGTACCTTGCTTGGTGTACATGTCAACTTTCACATATATCAAATGACAATTGAATCATGTGAATATAGTCTCTTGCATATTTCTACATCAAATATTTGAACATAAGGTTTGACAATTTATTTCTATTTCGTTTTTTTTTTTTTTTTTTTTTCAAAATGTTATAGTTGACTTGCCTTCTATTTCTAATACTGTATGTCCACAATTCTTTGACAATCCTAATTTTTAGGCAAGTGGGTTTTAGATGATTTCAATTCATTTTTGTTCAGTTTTCCTTGGATATATAGATGTGCTCAATGTGACCAAAATAGAATTTGAGAAATAGAAATAAAAATTTAGAATAAAAATGCATAACTTTGTTCAAGTAATAGACCTGAAGGATGCTTGCAAAATTCAAATATTTTCTACATTTTAGATGCTTTGAAATTAGTTGATATGAACATATAGTTAGTTTGAACTTAAAACAGTGTCAAAATAACGATGCTCGATCCCTCTTATGTCATACGTATTATCTCAACAATAAATATTGGTTGACTTAAGTATGATTACACTTAAGTAAAAAATAACATCCTTGCGAATGTTTTCCTATAGACACCCTTTTATAATGTCACACAAGGTTATTTGAAACCCTAATCAAATTTGAATGCTTTTGTAACGAGATGAAGAGCGTAGTAAGATCCTTTTAAGACTAATTAATCAAAATATTGTCGGAGTTCAAAGTCTTCATAAAGTTACAATGTAAAACAAATGTATATAATGTCGTTAACATATACTTATAGAGAAATCTGCTTTCAGAACTTCCCCATGAAATATATATGTCCTGATATCGAAACGGAGTACCTTTTGTGTTGAATGTGCTTATGAAATATGAACTGCCTACCATTGATAGAGTGAAATACATAATCTTTCAATTCGGCTTGAATGAAAACGCCAATTCGGGTCCAGGTCATAATTTTAAAGCCACGAAGTCAAAAGTTTAGTTTAACAGATGAAGTATTCCTTATGATGAATGAATGTATGAAATGTGAAAGACCTATCATAGTACGAAACAAGAGCCCCAAAGGGCCCAACGCTCACCTGATACCCTTGCACGCTCTAACTGACATACTGACATACTGACATTGAATACTGATAGTGCAAGTACCAGGATTTTAGCCCACGACCTTTCTAAAAAGATTTTTGCCGGATGCAGACAATTTTTTTTCAGACAACCTTTAAAAGTACACACAAGAGGAAATAGTCACATTTCAAAACAAAAACTTTTTTACTGATTTGAAAAGATGGATTATGCGATCCAAAGTCATATGCCCAGCTAGTATAGTTCGATTATGCAACATCAAAAATAAAATCATTTTGTGAAATTCAACATTAATGTGCAACAGAAAAAGAATAAAACAATGAAATGATTTCATAAATTAAGTTTATTGAAAATTGAACACCAAACCTTTCATTATTAATAGCTAGCATTCCAGAAAATAATAAAGCCTGTGTTTGTGAAACACGAATGCCCTGCGGTGGCATCTTTGTTGGTATAAACACCATTTTCTGTTAAGTATGTGAGAGGTCAGGGTCAGAGTAATGTTTGTATCGATGGAAAGATCTTGTCACAAGGAATACGCATGTACAATATGAAAGCCCTATCACTAACCATTCAAAAGTTATGCCCAAATGTTAAAGTTTTTGAAAAGAAGGTCAAAGGTCAAGGTCAAGGTCACGAGGTCAAAAATTTCTGTATCAATGGAAAGGTATTGTCACAAGGAATACACATGTGAAATATGAAAGCTCTATCACCTTCCATTCAAAAGTTATGCCCAATTTTAAGTTTTTCGGACAAACAGACAGACGGACAGGCCAAAAACTATATGCCCTCGTATCTTTGATTCCGGAAGCATAAAAACAAAGATTGTTCGGTTTTGCCTTTATACATATTAAATTAATTTGAAATCTATGAATGAGAGCTTTTGAATTGTATTGATTTCATCTTAATACATGTAACGTACAGTCAAAATCGTGTTAATCCAATTAACACAGTTGTTAGCGGACAATATTGATTCAAGCGAGTTGTGCAGAAATTGGGCCAATTTATTTTCCAAAAAGCAGCGTACGGTGTATCAAACCTCACGACCCAGTGAGGCCACTTGGACAAATTATTTTCGGTAGATATGCTGAAATGCGGCGCTTGGAAATGTATTTTTAGCATATTGAATCAATACTCGTGATAAATTTAACTTCGAACTTGATCTTGTCTTTTATGCAATCTACAGATCGGTTTGAAAATATGCAAAATTCGGAAAATTTTCGATGAGGACATGCATGACCCCCCCCCCCCCCCCAGCGAAAAAAAAAACAATTTTACAGACTTCCGGGCATTTCAAGTCGGTCAAAATTTTTAGTGTTCACCTTTTTATTTCCTGTAGTTACCCCTACTAAGGGGGCGTGGAGGTATTGAACCAATCAAATCTGTAACACAAGATATATGACGACTATGTTTACCATAGATACAGAAATAAGATAGAGAAAATAATCATTAAATAGGGAAATTGTTCTGAAATATGCATGTATGAAAAAACTCAACATCTTAAAAATGAATTCAGAGTATATTTGATAGCATATGTGGCCAAGTTAATTCGAAGTATTAAAATAAGTACACAAAGCCAAACTAGCTATAGCTTGTCTTATTTAGAAAATCATTAAAAATCTAAAATTTGATATTTTGACAAAATCCTTTCACAGTTTCATTTCTAGCGATAAATTTAAAAATAAAAAGAGAAAAAAAAAACCGAAAAAGGGAAAAAAAATTGTTGGGGCCCCGCCGGGGTTTTAACCCACTCCCTTTGGGTCCATTTGGGCATGGAAAACATACATTATACCTATGTGTAATCTTGAAAACATTCCTTAAAAATCCAAAATTGGATATCTTGACAAAATTCTTTCGCTTGTAGGGAACCATGAGTACCTTATACCTACCAAATTTCATGACAATCTGAAGACTGGTTATAGAAAAGGAGCAGAAAATGTATAAAAATTAACCCCCTCCCTCCTTTTTACATAAGAAAAAAAATCATAAAAAATCCCAAAAAAAAAAAAATAAAATTTAAGCATAAAATACATATCAAGGCATTAAGTAAGTTAACTATGATAAATATACAGTAAATGAGTGTGTGAAACCATACACTTATTGAGTTATTTAAAGAAATAGTGCAAAGATGTGCATTTCTGACTAAGTCCGAAAAGACGTCAAAAACGCGTCAAAAATTTGACTTCGGAGTGGAACCAAAAATAACAACACTTCTTAAGACATCTCTCTAGATCATCCTGATGCTTTCGGTTTGTCGATACATGCAGAAGAAGAAGTTTGTCAAAGGAGGGTACCCCCGTGGCCTACATTTGGCTGTGGTCGCGCTAAATATTGACGGATCCGGCCAAAAAACAAAAACTCTTGTAGGGGACCATGAGTACTTCATAACCACTAAGTTTCATCAAAATCCCTTCAGCCGTTCTTGAGAAGAAGTCGAAAATGTGAAAAGTTTACGACGGACGGACGACGGACGCCGGACGGACGCCGGACGCCACACTATGACAATAGCTCACTTGAGCTTTGCTCAGGTGAGCTAAAAATGAACTCTTCTTAAAGTCTGAACAGGAGGGTTGAACAGCCGGATTGGCAGACAAACCAATGGATTGACGGATGGAGTTATATTTTTTGCTGAGAGTTTAAAATTATCTAACATGAAACAAAAGGATAATTAAGTTTTGCTTTCTTTACTTCCAAAAAATGAGATCCTATATCTAATAACATTTATGCTTTTTTATCGAAGTGAAATATGTATCTGATAATACTCAAAAAAACTTTTACCAGCATTTTCAAGTTGCAATTGGTCCCGTACTGCAAATAATCCTTTCTTGGGCTCACGATCATCAATGTTCACCAAAGCTGCATCTACAGATACTCGATCACCATGCCCATTTCCTATGTTGAATACTGCCTTCACTAATCGTCCAATAACTCTGTCCTTGCTTGATTTATTGCAATGAAGGTCCGAATCTGATGGTTGAATAACATTTTTACCGACATTTGTTTTGGCGGAACATAAATCTCTATTATCGTATAACGTATGACACGTAGTAATGCACTTTAAAGAGCCTTGACACTCGATGAACAATCCTAGTGATCCACTTTTGTCTTCAAAATCTTCTAAACCGATGTTACATCCCATGCAAAGCATTTCATTAAATCCTGCAGGGTTTCCAAATGTTCCAGTAAAACTGAAGTATCCCTCCATCACAGAAATTCGAATTTTGTGGCCATTAATCATACGTTCGTTGGGAAATTCATTTTCGCCTATTGGAATTAAGCCTTTACCAGAACAAACTAGAATGATTAAGAAGTCATATATTCCTTCACCTGTAATTTGAGATGTTACCCCAATTAGATTGGAATGAGATGTCCATAATACCGGAGACCATTCCTCAATGCAGGATTTTGCGTTAAACAATTGTTCAGAAGTTGAATCTATTGGGGAATCATTTTTTGAATAATATCTTGACCCTGTTGAATGTTTTCTTCTATTCTCCATTTGGATTTGTTCGTTTCTGATCTCAAGATCCATGCCACAGAAACTTGTTTTTAAAGGTTTTGTTAAAGAGGTATCTGTTGAATAACCTAGTATCAAGTATTTGTCTTCTGTCTTGTCGTATCGAAGAGACATATCGATATCTTTCATTTCTGATTTTGCTACTAACAAGATTTCCTTCATTAATTTTTCTTTTATATTCTTTGATGTAGACCTGATACGATATGCTTGATTTAGGTACATCTTTCGCTTCTTTCCCTCAACCTGGTCCCAAAACAAATCATAGGAAGATTCGTTGTTGTA
Source organism: Pinctada imbricata (assembly GCA_033119305.1). Classification (NCBI taxonomy): domain Eukaryota; kingdom Metazoa; phylum Mollusca; class Bivalvia; order Pterioida; family Pteriidae; genus Pinctada; species Pinctada imbricata. Next base: position 19,394,102 of record VSWD01000003.1, read on the forward strand.
AATTACAGATATAATAAGTGGATCTAATACGGATAAAAATCTAGGAGGAGATTTGAGAACGACTTCCGCAACTTCCCTCGGCAAAAGCAGTTCATTCTCTTTTCTATCTTGCTCCAAATTTCCGCCTGGTAGAAGTGCCTTCCTTTGATAGTCACTGAGACCTGTTGTCACACCTTCTAGAAACATAGACAGCAGTGATACTATGTTACATATATATGTGAATTAGATCAAAGGAGAACAGAATATTCGGTATAGAAACGTCGAATCAAAATACAGTCAAACCTGTGAAAAACCAAACATGGCTGCTTAAGACAGGTGACCTTTCCTTCCAGGTTGGTTTCGTAAGGATCCAAAGCTGATCATACTATCTAAGGTGCAAGTACGATGTATTTTTGATCAATGTATTTTGAACAAATATTTTCGATGAATGTATTTTTGAACAAATAGTTCCATAGTTTTATGATTATGCAAATCCGTGTAATAAATGCATTAAAATTGATATTTCTACTAGTAAATATCCATTATTCAAAGACACAAAATTACTTTTTTTCTGCTAAATGGCTGTTGAAAATAGTTAGGAAGCAATTTCTGTTAAAATTTTGTTGACCGCTGGCCGCGTAACGAGAGTGACCGTTGATTTAGGTACATTTATATAACAAATCGTGTTGGGAGGATTTAAAATGAACGTTTACAGGGAGTGACCGTAGAAAATGAGTGGCCGCAAGGACAGGTTTGACTGTACTAAAATAAGGATGAAGACTGCAAAAACTATGAAAATCATATTTTCAGTTTACAATGATTGCCCATTAGTCTCGTTTATGTGTTGTCTTTTGTGTTTGGTGTTTCAATCTGTTGAATTGTGTTCCTTGTCCCTTTTGTGACTTTTTTTCTGTGCGTGTCTGCTCTGTGTTTTTGGATTGGGTGTTTTGGCCTTTTGCCTTGGGTGCTGCAACTTAGTGTTGTTGGAGATCATCTCCATTGTTTTATATCTTCACTTATTTCGTGTTGCTGTGTGAAGTTGGTAAAACAATTACCACTGATCCGATGTTTAAAGTGTTTTGATTTCTTACGTTCTTTACAATGTAACTTGATGTTGGAGTGTATTCTACGCAAGATGTTAATACACCCTTCATTGATAATTTCAATATGGCATTTTAAGTACCAGTCTTCGTAAGAATCATGCAAAAAGTGATACACCCTGTGTCACAGATTTTCAAAATTCTTATGTCATGCTGTTGATTATGTTGAGTTATGATAAAATACAAAATTCATTTCGTCAATGTGTCCCCCATTGCTAAGATACAGAGGTTACTTAGTTACAGGGTCACTGCGATCGAAAATGATGATTTGATACATGTGAAATTACCATAGTTTAAGGTCCTAATAGAAGCTGTTCTAAATTGAAATTAAAATTGAAACTTATTTAAGACTATAAAGTAAGAGTCTAGTTTCATACTTAAAAAGAAATTTTTTATACAATATTCATATTTAAAGTTGGTTGCTAGGTGATAAGTTCCCTAGCAACAGCGATTTGCTCAACACATAAAAATACAAGTATTTTAATTAAAAAAATAAATGTCCTTCCTCGATGCTTTTGAAATTATTTTATCAACAAGAAATAAAACAACATTAACACAACAAAATATGAAAAAATCACCAGATACACATGGGTTAGATTTTTGACAATTTGAGGCTAAAATTGGACTATTTTTTATTTTTCTCAAAAATGCACATTTTTCTCTTTTCGATATAACTTGTTCCTTTCATCTTTTGTTTGATGATTGATAATAAGATTGAATATGAGTAGAAAGCTATTTTGCTAAGAAAGATATTTAAGTGAAATGATTCTGTAATAAAAGCAAAAATACCTTAGCAACGAAATATATTCCTTGGCAACCGTTCAGAAAATTGTCAAATTTTTTGCTCCAATCAATATCTAATTGAAATCTGAGTCAGAATAATGCAGAATTATGGACAAATCTGATTAGTAAAACCTCTGACATAATATTCTTTACAGTTATCATATGAAACATGCAGAAATTCCATAGCAACGACCTTAATCCCATAGCAACTGTTCGATTTTATTCCCGTTGTTCATGTACTTTTTCAGAATAAAGAGCACAAGACAATCTCACTTTGTTGCAGCAAACTACAGATACAATTCACAAACTTTCATAAATGAGTTGAAGGGGTTTGATAATTGAACAGCTGTAGTTCTGAATATCAGAGAAACGATTTTAATATTCCGTAGCAACCATTGCATTTGTCTCATTTACTGAGTTACGAAGCAGTTCTATGTATCATGCCTGCAAATATCTCTGAAAGAAAGTATAACTTTGTCATGTGTAATGATGGACGAGGTACTAGTACATGTATGTGCATATTTAATGGCATATCTTCCTTGGTTAATGTATCCATGGCAACATATATAAATTAAGCCTTTGAAATCAAAGATATTAAAGGGAACATATATGTAGTTGTTAATGTGTTCGTTTGTTAAAGCTTTCTCCTTTATGGCTCAAGGGATACAGCCAAGGTTAGAGTTTTTGAATAGAGTTTTCAAAAGTACATGTAGGCCAAAGTCAAGGTCACAAGTTCAGTAGGTCGTGGCTTCAGTAATGACGCCTAGGGTATATCATATCTCCGGACTTTCGTCCTGGCGAGCTAAATTAATTAAACAAAGCTAAGGCAAAACAAGTCACATTTCGAAGTTTTTTTAACCCTGCTATCTTGATATCACAAACGTTTCAGTAGCCTCCCTTAGACAAGAATTTCTTTGTAATATGCCCATGCTGAGCAAGTCAGTCCAGTTGCTCAAAGGTGGAACCCTCGATTAGCATTCGGGATGACCCTGGTTCGAGTCTGTAGGAGGGTGTATTTTCAGTATTTCATTTGAAGGAAGGCACATGCGCTTTTTGCATTGCCCACATACATAAGCATACATGTAGGTGTACAAGTAAAGGTGGCTGCAAAATAGCTTCCAAATTGTCAAAAATTTGAACGGTGCCCTCCTTATATTAGTTCCTACGTGTAACTTGTACGGGTATGTCTAGTGTACAAGTTGAATTACACGTTACTGTTGTTGAGATTTCTTTTCAAAGACAACTACGCGTACTTGTAAAATCTTAGTGAACTTGGGATGACTTTAGGACAGGTTCAATTCAAAGCGACGGACTAAGTTCGGTAATTTTTTTCTTGGGATGGAAACTTGAAATCAATATGAATTGATTGCTATCCATTTTATACTATTTTTGGCCGGATTGCAAAGCAATTCCGGCCTATAGATTGACGATGTCCGTCTGTCCGTCCGTCCGTCCGTCTGCCTTCAACATTTTGGTTAAAGTTTCTGAATGAGGCAAAATCTGAGGAACTATATGCAGTAGAAACTTTATATTATACATGAAGCTTGCCCATGACAAGACCTTTCAATTTATGCCGTAACATTTGACCTAGTGACCTTGACCTTGGACTTTGACCTAGATAAAGATTTTGGTTAAAGTTTCTGGTTGAGGGAAAATCTAAGTAATTATATGCAGTAGAAACTTCATATTATACATGAAGCTTGCCCATGACAAGACCGATCAATTTATGCTGTAACATTTGACCTAGTGACCTTGACCTTGGACTTTGACCTAGTTAAAGATTTTGGTTAAAGTTTCTGGTTGAGGCAAAATCTAAGTATCTATATGCAGTAGAAACTTTATATTATTAATGAAGCTTGCCCATGACAAGACCTATCAATTTATGCTGTAACATTTGACTTAGTGATCTTGACCTTGGACTTTGACCTAGTTAAAGTTTCTGGTTGAGGCAAAATCTAAGTAACTATATGCAGTAGAAACTTTATATTATACATGAAGCTTGCCCTTGACAAGACCTTTCAATTCATGACATAACATTTGACCTAGTGACCTTGACCTTGGACTTTGACCTACTCAAAGATTTTGGTTAAAGTTCCTGGTTTAAGCAAAATCTATGGAACTGTATGCAGTAGAAACTTTATATTATACATGTATGTTGCCTCTGACAAGACCTTTCAATTTATGCGGTAACATTTGACCAAGTGACCTTGACCTTCGACTTTGACCTAGTTAAGGATTTTGGTTAAAGTTCCTGGTTTAAGCAAAATCTATGGAACTCTGTACAGTAGAAACTTTATTCTATACATGTAGGTTGCCTCTGACAAAACCTTTCAATTTATGCTGTATTATTTGACCTATTGACCTTGACCCAGTTAGTGACAAAAACTTACTTTGCAATCCGGCCATACCGTCTTTAGCGGTGTTTTATATAAAATTAAGCTGATGAAATATCTTGAAGTCAAGACCTACGTGTATATCGCACTTTACACGTTCACTGGCGACGTGTAACTTGTAAAGCAAATGACGTCAAACGCAATAAATGATGACGTCACCATAGCACAACAGAATAATAGAATCTATCCCCAGATGTGATCAGGGACACGGAAATCCAACCCGAGAGTACAGGATTTGTTTGTACCATGACGAGGCTTGCCGAGTCGTGGACAAAAGCAAATCCTGGACACGAGGGTTGGATTTCCGTGTCCCTGATCACATCTGGGGATTGATTATTTTTCTCCCGCTGTTTAAAAGCGCTAAAAAATGAGATTTTATGGATTCTTTTTCATATTTTGATCGGCTAACGCAGCAATCATGTATGACGTCACAATTGACGTAACAGTCAAAAGGCACGTAAAAATGTTATCTTAACCCATAGAGGTAAGACAAGGATATCTTTTCCCAGCGTTTCCATGGATATCCCAGTCCACAGTGGGAGAATACAAGTACACGTACACGTTACACGTAGGAAATCTCAACCTCTCTATTGTCTCTGATATCTTAATTATTTTAGAAAATGATAATAATTTTTATCCAAAAAATTATCCTAAAACATGAAACGTGTGACATAACCTGAATTTTCACCTATTATGAAAATTGGGTGTAACCAAAATTTTTTAACAATACTTGGAATACAAGGGGCTTTTTGCAAAGATTTCTTGTTATGATCTCTCAATTTCTATGAAACCATACTTCAATCAAACCCCAATAGTATATACATGTATATAGAATCCGCACGAAATCGTTGTAGTTTATTGAAGAGGGTTGTAGCATATTGATGGTAGTATGAAAAAAGAATCCTTACTACAAAATCCTGTCATTTGAATGAATTAATGGCCAAAACTAGTTAAAAGTCAGTAGATGAAAAACCCCGGTAGATTGAGCGGAAACAGAAATATGTCTATGGCCAACAGATGTATTTCAAAATTTGAAGGTCATGATAACATCTCAAGATCAAATTGCAATGTCAAGATTATAAGCTGAAATTAGATTCTCTTATTTTGTTGAATTTTCATGCCAAAATCTAATATGACTTTGTACAATATAGATCACTTCCACATAATTCTTTCAAGGTCGATCAAAACTGAATGTCAAGGACATTACTCGAGATAAGCTGGTCCACTTACATTGCACCTCCATGGTACGTAATTTACTTTCAAAAGTTGAAAGTAATAAAGATAAACTTAATCAGTAAAACCGATGGGGACTTTTTGTCTCGACATTTTAGAAACGTAGGTACGCCTATTGTTCACATTAATTTAAGCGAGACATTGAAGCCCATTCTCTGTTGACTCGCTTCATGCAAAAAGGTGTATTATCAGTAATAATCTAATTCTTTTGAAAAGATATAAGCGCTATACGTATTCAGTTTTATATATTCTTGATGTTTCTATACAAACGACCATGACCTTACATGAATTACTTTCAGTGACCTTTAGTAATGCGCTCACATCATGGGCAGATCCAGGATTTTTTTTATTCTCAGGGGGTGGGGGTGTCCTTAAGTCCGAAATTTGAAGAGCAAACAAAAAAAACTTGATTAATTCAGTTCTGTTTCTAATTATACAAATATAAATAAAATAGATGACTGGCGAGTTTTAGCGAGCAAAAAAACTTGATCGAAATTTCAAATCTTGAATTTTTTTCCGAGGATTTGAATAGAATCCTCTATTCGCGTCTTTTTCAGTTTCATTACTCTTAGTGCTCCTGTTTGTTGACACATAGGTTGTATATATACGAAAGCGCAGCATCATCTGAAAATAACATACATGTATGTAATAAATTCTGGCAAGCGGAAACGAACCAGAGAATTTTTTTTTGAAATGCTGACGGCAAAATATTATCAAAATGAGAGATTTTCAATACAAATTCACGTTATAGTTTTCAAATATTATGACAAAAAAGGGAATCGGGACCTAATCTTAACAGTAAATACCTATATTTATGAACATTAAACTATGTTTCGGAAATTTCAATTCACGGGGGGGGGGGGGTGTTGGTTTCGAGCTCCCTTGCTCATTTAAGTTTCCTACGCATTTATAAGTTCCGTGTAAAACGCACAAACGTTGACCCCCCCCCCCCCTAAAAAAATAATAATAAATAAATAATAAATAAATAAATAAATAAAAAAACAGACAGTTTAATATTATCTTCTGCATCTCACTGACGTCTTTATTGAATATTCGATGCATTTCTTCATCATTTCAACATGCCCATGGCAATTCAAAACTTCGTCTATGTAAAGTACATGGAAAATGAAAGTAGACCTAAATCTGCAGCTGACTTACTATTCAATATTGTTTTACAATGCAAATTGTCTCGGGTATCTATACTTTTTTATTTAAAAATGTTTCAAAATCAAAATTGGATAAAACAGCGTTGATAAGCTATAATCGCAGCTACATATGCACCCGTGGTGACGTCAAGTACGTTATTTTTTGTAAGAGTTATCTTTCTTGACATTGAAATTTTAGCGAAACAAGGGTAACTTTAGGGGGAATTATCTCGAAAAGCAGTTACTTTGCATCTGGTGAATTTTTGATATGTTGTAAATGGTGATATCATGTTATTAATTATACATATGTTTTTGCATATCCATCGAGGAAGGATATTTTTTGAAGGACTTGAAAATTTTGAATTTGTATAGAAATGATAGGGAAAAAGAAAGATGCAGTGTGAAGTTCTCGTCCACGTAGGAAGAAAACGGGTGAATAGATTTAATTTTCCTTTTGCACTGATGAATATCTATGAATATGCAATTAATATATTAAAAATGGTTACAATCTGTTGACCTCGATGTATCACCCTTATATAGGGTTTTGCATGATTCTTACGAAGACTGGTACTTAAAACAAAGGAGGGGATCTCCAACAACAACAGGTTGCAGCATCCACAGCAAAACCCCAAAACACTCAACGCAAAAGCACAAAGCAGACAAGCACAGAAAGAGACGCATAAGGGACAAGGAACGTCAACGCACAACACAGAAACATCAAACAGAAAGGACTACACATAAATCAACGAGACCAATGGGAAACCGGTGCCGACTTAGGATGTCCATCTGCCATGGAAATAACAGAAGGTGTGGTTATCCTGGATTACGTGCGCACAACCCTCCCACTTTTCCGATTACCCAGAGGTTTCGAAGAACGTACAATTGTGGTGTTACACAACCGACTCACTGTCAGATGACCACACACAAACAAGATCGCAAAACGCAGGGGCCCAAGCAACACGATGAATATGTAAATGGATATAAAAAAGAGGGCGTACGTAATACAATCCATGCTCTGTCGCCGCGAGCTAATGTATGTTATCACCCGAGGAGTCCGACTGACATTCAGAGAGGACAGGTGGTCGGAGCCCTGTCTTCTCTAAAGAGGTTTGGACAGGGCCTGTCATGGAGTCCCGTCGTCACAGTCAGTCAGATTGCAAGGTTTAAGAATGCGGTTGTACAAGACTGTAGATTGGTCAAGTACTAGGCATAGTGTTCATCTGGTGACATTAGGATCATACCCACGGTATAAAAGGCGTTTGATGATTCTGACGCATCAGGTCGCCTCATATCAAATGAACTCCTTTAAGATTCCTTTTTTTACTACAGTCATTTTCTCACTATCGATATTAAACATTAAAAATCTTTATTCCCTGCTAAGGGTACTTCTATCGCCTCTTAAATTAAGACCCCGTAGACATATTTCACTCGTTCCTCCTTCTGCAGGCTATACATTTAACAACATAGAGGGCTTTGAACCATTTGCCACTGCAATGGGCAAAGATGCAGAATGTGTCCGCTTATTTCAATTGCAATTCTACAATTGAATTAATGGGCAGACCTTTAAAATCGAAATTGATAACGACATCGATCAAGATGCCATGAAAATGAAAAACCAATTGTTAGTCATTTCGAAACCATAACATGAAGGAAATCGAATAGGCAGTTCTACAGAAGTGAGCATAGCGGTATAGCTATGAGGATATTTGGATTAGAAAACTAAATACTTTAGCTTCGTACGGATACAACGTTCAGCGAAACCGATAATGCCTTCGTATATAACTAAGTAGGAGAACGTGACTTGCGACATAGCGCTAATGCGTTCTTCAAGTCTCAGGAGGTATTTGACGTCACAATAAGCGGCGTACTTTACCGTCATTACAACCTTAAAGATGGACATTACATGGACTGAATGTGTCTATAAACGTTTCTTGATAAAGGCCATGCGGTAGTAAAGTTGAAGAAATGAGGTCATTTTATTGATGATTAAACTTCAGTTGGTCTATTCAAAATTCAGGAGATGTGATTGACAAAATAAATTTTTTTTAAAATTCAAGCAAATACGATTTCTTCATACGACTTTTCTAATACGTTATCAATGTATGTACACCACGCTTCCTCACGACAAAGTTACTGATCGATTGTCCAAACTCATTAAATGGTGTTTTGATCGAGAGGGAAGTCTTATATTTATACATCTGAATCAAAGGGTTTCTTTTCCATCACAGAATACAAATTATACAAATCATGGACTTGTAGTGACCTATGTATTGCCTTGTCCTTCCTCTTGGAAAACATTTGTATAATATTCGATGAGAAACTCTACAAGCAGATTGTAGGAATCAATATGGATACTTGTTGTGCGCTTCTTGTTTCAGGTTTATTTTCATAAGCGTATGAGAAAGAATTTATCAAAAATCTTCAACAGTAAGTAAAAACTGGATGATCTGAATGGTCTCGTTGGTACTTCTAGGCGCCTGGATAATATTTATACTGTTGAGGGTCATCATTTTAATTTTACTTTATGTGTAGGTACATATACTTTATAGTCATGTTATTTTAATTATTTCATGTGTGAAAAAATCAACATCATTAATCCACGCAAATCAACATTTAGAAGGACCCGACACTGTAATTGTTTCAAGATTCTTTCTGAATAAAATGTTATTAAGGTAATATGCTAAGTATTTAACTATGTTTCTACGGTATTAATGTATGCTTAATATAATTTTAAAAGGCCCGTCTCATCAGGGGTTTACCTTAAATATCTATCATAAGCGCATGGTGTTGTCAATATCATATATTTCATATTCTATTTCAACAAGAGAAAAGTGTTTCTGTTGACATAATATTTTCTTAAAACTGAATTATGTCTTTTCCTATGCAATTGGTGTTATGCTTTCTTTATATTGAGGCATAAAATGTGTAACGACAAGCGATGATTTTTTTTGCGATATAAAGCCTGAAGAATTGTCTATGATATAGGATTTCATGTCAGTCACGCCTAGCAGTGTCTTGAAATCACGAAATAATGTAAGTAGACCTTCCACAGGTAAGCGCAGAGTTACTAAAAGCTCGACCACGTTGGAGACCGACGCTCAAACCAGCAGTGTTCATTGATACGCTGAGTCTACTGTCCATTTGCAATTGAAAACAGACTCCTAAAAGTCAGAACACGGCGATTAGCAGACACTGACAATAAAACCATCATTGCAAAGAAATCAGAGCTTTTATTGTGATTCATATTTCAGTAATATATGTAATCGTAGTAGGCTAAAAATATGAATTAATATCGTTTGTGAATTCAGTGTTCTGCAGGCTTTTGCTTCAATGGATAGTAATCAGGAGACATACAAAGTAGCTGGGGCGTCGCCCACTATAAAAAGGCCTCAACTCGTTGCGTATACGAACACATACGCAACAGGTAATTTAGGTGTTTTGAAAAACCTAAACTGTATGACATCTAATGTTGTGCACGGAATAGAGTGCTAACTTTGTGGATTGATTTATGTGGGTGAAACCAAAGGTCAGCTTTGAACCAGAATGTCAGGACATCGGTCAAAAATAAATGATAAAGGAAGTCAACTTCTTTATCAACATTTTGACCAGGCCGATCATTTTGTTTGATCTATTAGAGTCAGGATCCTGGAGAAAATATATTACCCCGAAAACAATCCCAATATGAGCACACCTTTCCGTCGCAACAGAGAAGAGTTCTGGATAAAAACACTGCAACGCTCTATGGATGCAACGATAATATCAGCAGCATAGGAAACTTAACAAGTCCCGGTTGTCAATCGGTAAATGTGACTAGCTTATTCAACAGACCACAAAGAAGACCTCGAAGTGACGGTATTCGTAAATATAATATGCCTGACATACATAGTTTCTCCTTCGATGACTTGGTTCCATTTTTGAATGAGCCTCTAGGCCTGCATTATGTTCGTACCAAATTATATTCTGTTCCTTTACGGAAGTTCACGAAATCTATGAATATACGAAGGACCTCACATATACCGATACACGTTCCACAGAATACAGAATTCAAGGAGTCATCTTGGACATGTCTACTTTTCGTTTATTTCAAACAGTTAGATCAGATAAATCAGAGGAGTAAACAAGCCGGCCTTTCATTAAGGTACGATTTGCAAACAAAGTTATCGATAAATTGAATCTTGGTCAAATTTTGAATCACAAAACTGTCACAGAAAAAAATCCCACCATATTTCAAAAGAAAAGAAACTCCATGTATTTCCTATAGCTACACACAAACAGTTGCATCTAAAATTTACAATTACAAACGATTCTTGCAGTGTATTGATTTAAGTAATCCCTCACTACATCCATTTCCATGCAAATGTTCTTCATCGGATTTCAACTACTCTCCTTGTGGACACGTTATTACTGGTGACCTAAGTATAGTCAAGAACGACAAGTTGGGAGAATTGTTAAAAAAGGTCCAAAATACAGAGAAAGTATGTCCTTTACATGGAACCAAAATTTCAAAATTATCATGGACTCCTGTGAGGAATATGCAAGACGTTGGGCACAGAAAGAGGATGTACAGCTCGACACCCTTTCCGAGTGGATAAAATCCATCAGAGGGTTACTTTAACTGTGTAAGAAAGACTCTTGAAACAATTACAGTGTCGGTTCTTTCTAAATATTGATTTGCGTGGATGTTATGTGTGGATTTTTTCACACATAATTGTTTTTAGATTTTGCAACGTCATGTATATTTCATCAGAGAATATTCCAGTATGTTCTTTATTACATCATTATCAACATATGACTGTGATTTCTAGAATTTACTCTATTGTTAAATCATTTGTAATGGGTATTAAGTATAAATACCTCTGAAGAAATATGTTGAGGGGGCATTCGTACACATTCGTAGACACAATTCATACACCCATTCGATATACCGGGATACCTTATTTGTTGAAACTTTATTCCACTTAACAACGTTTAGATACCAAGCTAAACTTTCGAGAACAGTTTGTGATTACCGAATGCAGAGCATTTACATCTAATTGACTTTGTGGACCGTAACGAACACTTTGATCCGGACATTGTATTGTAAGTTAAAATCATTTTCGATATATAGGAGTCATCTTCGATAGTCTTCGATATATATATATATATATATATATATATATATATATATATATATATATATATATAGATAGCACAAAAGAAGTGAAAACAACCACGTTCACTATTCAGACAATGTCGGATCAGCCCAACAAAGGGCGAATGCACGTCGCTTATATATATATATATATTTGTACATAATGGAACTTGTAAATTTATATTCTGTCTTTGTCTGATTTTTGCTAGCGTTTAGGAGTATTCTGACCCATAACAATACTATCGACAATCCTATTTTTTAATCAAAAAATGTGCTGTTTACAGTGATATGGTCATTTTCCATATTCGTAATCCACAAGAATTGACTCTAAACAAGGTTAACGTAACAAAAAAAGAAGCACCAATTTTGAACCTAAATATGAAAATTGTTTACGAAGTGATTCATACAAGTATGTATGACAAATGAAATGATAATGGATTCAACGTAGTAAATTTTCCCTAGCTTGACGGTTTTGTTCACAGATTACCTTCATACGGTATATTAATTTTGCAGCTCACCCGGTATGCTAGAGCATATTCTACAGTTTTGGATTTTCATAGTAGAAAATTACAAGTTACCAGGTAACATCGTTTTCACATACTAGTAATAACTTTCTGGATATTTTACAATAAATATAATTATAACTTCTTTTGAAATTCTTATCCATACAAGCAACAAAGTATATTGCATTAGGTATTTCATAACCTGCATTTTATGATGGCATAATTAACAAAAAAAGAAGGATCAGAGCTAAAGATAATCGACACACGTCTTTTATATCGTGAATATTATCCTTCTGTTCTCCAGACGAACATTTGGCTTTGTTTTGGACGAATTTCCAGCATTGTACCAGTGCATTCATAAGAATTGCACTCAGACTGACTGCAACGATAGGACCCCATGACGTGACATGTCCATATCTCTTTAGAGAATACATGAGCTCGCTACGGTAGACTACGGACCGTATTTCGTATGCCTACTATTTATATTCGTGTACAATTCAACGTATGTGTTTCCTGTGCCCCTGATCATGCTGTACGTGTGTATGTTAATCTTACAGTGAGGAGGTTATTCATACAACAATTGAGCGTTCTTCGAGACCTATAGATACTCGGGAAATTTGGAGGGATGTGTGCTAGAAATCGGGGTAACCACACCGTCTGCTACGTGCGTTGCAGATGACCGTCTATATTCGGCACCGGTTGCCCATTGGTCTGGTTGTTTTACGTCTAGTCTTTTGCAATTTGTGTTTCTATGTTGTGAGTTGGTGTTCCTTTTGCTTTTGCGTCTCTCTCTCTCTCTCTTTGCATGTCTGCTGTGTGTGTTTGCATTGGATGTTTTGGAGCTGCAACCTAATGATGTTTGAGATTCTCTTCTTTGCTTAAGTATATATGCACGTACTACATAATCGGATATTGCCTCAGTGCGGTTTGCGCTTGCTTGCTTTTTTTCTGCTTGCCTGCCTGTCTGTTTTTGCCCGACGTTTACTTTCCGCCAAAAGAGAATTTGTTATAAGGATCTTGTCAATTGCCTTCTGTTTGATTGCTGGAAAATTCATTTGTTAAGTTCATGTAGATGATACTAAATATTACGATACTTTCCGTCTTTTTGTGTCGACTGCGAAGCATATCGACAATAAGGATTCAGTTTGTCCGTAGGCTGTCTGCAATCCGTATTTTTAATTATCATATACTCTAATTTACATAACCGTTTATAAGCTTTCCCATTGGCCAAAACGCGGTCACGTGCTATGCGATTAATCGTCGTATTGAACTGCTTCCGGTCATATTGACGCGTTTCCTGTTTTGTGTATTAGAAGAAAATTGTAGTCTGCAGCAAACATGAGTTTTGCCGACATTACTGACCGTGATATTTTGCAGCATTTTTAGATAAAAAGAAAATAAAAGATGAAGTGTCAAATATTTTACTTTCATACAAAATCTTGAATACATCGATCTGAGAAAAAAAGTGAAAGTGAGCAGTTGTTATAGAAGCAAAACGGAAGTTACCATTTTCTCTTCAAATTTTCATGTATATGATAAAACAGTTATAGCACAGATGATTCGGTCGATATGATGATTTATGGAGTGATAAAACCAATATCAACCTCGGCTTTCGGCCTCGGTCGATATTGGTTTTATCACTCCTTAAATCATCATATCGACCTCATCACTGTGCAATGATTGTATAATATTTTTGTTCATACAGATGGGCACCACTAAATACGAGGGTTGTTCGATAAATTCGTAGACAAGTCTAATAAAACTTGTATTGTGATCATCAAACATTTTTTTCTTATACCAATTTATTTCTTAAGATTGGACATTCTTGTTGTGCAAAATTTAAAGTAGTTTGTCAATAATGAAAGAAATAAGGTGTTTTTTCTTTAGGAGTCACTTTGGAAAGCGGCGCAGTTAATGACGTCCAAAACGACACCACGCAAATTACAGAGTAGCTATCGTTTTCTCCTTTTTCCTATCTTTAAATTTGAAATCATATTTGGAAATAAGTCGTTCATTTTATGTCAATCGGTTCAAACATAAATCATACAAAATGAGTCAACCATGCGCTCGAATCAGTCCCAAGTCCAATTCTATCTGTTCACAAAGAAACATCAAGAATATTTCACTTCAGAACGTTTGGATCGGTCATTGTGCTCTTTCAGATCATCCTTAACATCCCCTATGGATTATTTTTTAACACATTACATTTTGTATCACCTTCATTGCGAATTGTTAGCATATTGATGTGTGCTCGAATCATGTTCTTGCATTCCATAGAGATATGGAAAATCTATAAGATTTTTTTGTGGAGTTGGCATTGGCTTGAATAAAACTTTAATGATCCCACGTAGTTTAAAATTGCAGGAAGACGTTATTTTTACCACGCATACGTATTGATGGCGCTTCTTGTAATAATAATATAGAAATACCAATGTATCATAAGAAGCGCAATTTTCTGCATGATAACTTCTTAATACGATAAAATAACTAGAATGAGTTAAAGAAGATCATTGACTTTCTCGGCGTCCAAATTTAGTAATAATAGTGGAATAATGCGCGTGTACATATTTTTGGGTATCTCCATTTTCGTATTGCGCCGCTAAACGTTACGACACATAATTAAAAGCATTTATTTAAATGACATACTTTTCCAATTACCTTGATAATTTATGGATTCATTACAATATACCCCAAGAATTTTTGGTAAGAAAATTGTAAAATTACTGTCAAGCATTTTTGAAATATTCCGGTTGTCTACGAACTATTCGAACAACCCTCGTAGATGGTTGAACATAACCAATCCATAATAATAAATAACAACATTTTTATATTTCTTCGATTCCGGTCAGAATTAAAAATATACAGGAAAAATGCTAGAAAATGCAAAAAGGAGAGGACATTTATTAAGTGGTTCAAGCACAAAAAAAGACTTGATACCCGCAAAACTATTTGATTTAAAGAGTGTCCGTAAAATGTTTGAAGCTCACTTGAGTTGCCTGTAAGGGTCGAGGTTAGCTTTTGTCAAACCAACCATCAGTCCATCGACCATCCTATGGTAATCATATAGTAAACATAAGGCTATTTTTCTGATCCTCTGAACAGAACAGTTAAAGTTGGAAGTATGCTGCAACCTCAAGAGTGTAAACAGCCTTTTGTGGATTTAATAAGAGGAAGAATATTGCGTTTGATATGGGGTAATTTCTGTATGTTATTATAAACATGGATGTTTAAAAATTAATTCAATTTGGGAATACTTTCGGCGGGGAAATAACAGGTTTTTTTCCTGGGTCTATCGACTCATCTGATATATATTGGGTAAAACTCTTCATTAAGGCATAATGTTCCACATGAAAAATAGATATATATTTTTTTTTCTAGGGGAAAGACCGCTTTATATCCATTTTAACTGGGAGGTGGGAACATTGTAAGGCTATTATACTACTATATATTAACGACATTGAATCTCAACAATATTTGAAGCGGTCCATATCATTATAAGACTGATATATCTGATTCGAAATTTTAATCTTTTCTAAATATAATATAAAAAAATACTTACCACAAATAATTGGCTGAAATGTCATTTTACTTCTATTTAACCACTTTAGCAAATCGGCTGAAATAAATAATTAACATCATTTATATAAAACAAGACGAATGTTACACATGAATGTACGGCAGGCAATCCTCTCTATACATTGAATATATGGTCATCATTTTATAGTCCTTTAAGCCAAGTGCAATTCATAAAAAAATAGTAAATATTTTTGGACTCAAATACCTTGCCAAAAAACATCACTAGGATAGTTTCTACATTCTCAAATAAGTCTTTTATTTTTATTTTTTATTGATTTGTTTATGTGAAGATTTGGGTGTGTGCTGCTCTCGAAGAGAATGGATTTAGTGTCAATGGATTCCCTACAATATTTAAACAGGTTATTTATCCTGGAGTTTTATTCAATACATTTATAAGACAGGTCCTGCCTGATATTCCCCATGGGCAATGTGCTACAACACGCCCTATTTATGCTGATTGGATACGGGGGTCAATTGTCGAAACCAGTAATGAGAGCTAGACTCTTTCCTTTTACCTTAAAAAAAAGGGTTTTCCGTCTTTCTTTTTCGATTTTTGAGAGCCCCCGCTTGGACCCCTTGTCACACCACTTCGTTTTTTGAGCTGACTTGCGCGTATTTTCAGTCATTTCATTTCAAATATTTAGAAGTGGCGGACGTGTTTCTATTTACTTGTCCGCCTTATCTTTTTAAACAGCTGGTGTTGCATGCAGACAGGAGGCGCTTACTCTACAAGGCACCTGGTCTCGCTCCTCGAGGTGTCTGAATTTGTCATCTTGATTTAAAAAAATTACCTGCATGTATAAGAGATTTAGTACATTGCAGCTTCTGACTAGTATGATAGTGTATCTGATATATACGCGAAATTAGTGACGCTCTATTCTTTGCACTGGTATTAACCATGATTTAGTGTCGTAGCCACTTTTACTTTTTTGTATATTTTTATATATTTATTTTTTTCTAATTCAACGTCCTGTCAAAATTAGTTTGCTTCTGGCTTAAACTTTTAACGGACACAGTGCATGGTGATGATTATGCGCTCTCATGTGTCATATGGACCAGGAATCCCCGATGGTACATGTAGCAGAGCCCGATTACCTTCGGTTGATCGTTTCTAAGAATGCATTCGACAGTCTCTGTTCACAAATGTTTTTAGAAATTACTGAAAAATGGGTTCTGTAGCATTATATTCGATCTGTCTTTCATAATCTTTTGGAAATAACCTCATATTTTTTAACCACATTTCATTGTTTAGGCTGAAGATCACTGTCAAGAGTTAAGTACCCGAAACGTGAAAATTGAACGGTTTTTTTCTACTTTGTTGGCATATTTGCCTATTAGAATTTATATAAGAGGAAAGATTTCGCAGTGTCATAACTATCGGTGTATGATATATGTCTTCACGACCAATACTATGCTAACAGTGAAAGAAAACAGTTTTAGATCGGAAGATTTCTATGTTAATTTTAGCGTGACGTCATCGACGTTCTCCATAGACTCGGTGATAAACATCGGCGAAGTCTCGCTAAAATTAACATTGAATACGCCCTATCTAAACTATTTTCTTTCACTATTAGCGTAGCATTCGTCGTACAGACATATATCAAACACCATAACTTACGAGAGTTCGATATCTTTCCATTTCTGTAAATTTCAATCGCAAAAAAATGCCGACAAAATAAAGAAAACTTCAATTTTCCGATTTCTGAATTGCGCTGAGAGGATAATAGTCAATGCTGATAATTATATCTGTTGTTGAATGATTCTATGAATTGGAAGCCATGCATTAACATGTACCACTCAAAAATTAAAAACCAAAATAAATTGATACAGAAGCACTGTTTGATTTGAAAAATCTTATATTATATAAACATGCATAATAGCATTAACAAAATTATAGGTCTTCTGTGATTGAGTTTCCTAACAAAATTCGATATTTTACATGGCGTTGGGTCGAGAATTTAATTCGCCATAATATAATCGATGAAATAAATCACAATGTTTCTAATAAAGGTTTCTACTCTCGACATACCTATGTTCCTTAAAGCTGACATTTTCTTCTTTACACACTATTTTATCAATTGATATGTTTCAAAATACTATTAGTAATCACACCGTTTGAGAACAATTCTCAGAAAGGACATAGAAATTACATGACACTTTGGCACGGCATGCCATAGATTATAAAGATTTATCTCTGGAAAATCAATATAAAGTACTGATATGAAAATCAAATTCCCTTTTGTAGTAAAAGAGCTCCTTTGCCATGGTAACCATCTCTAGAACATGAAGCATTTGGGGATTTCACAAGACTGCATTTTTGAAACCTTTGGTCCAATTATAACGGGTACAATATCGATGAGTTTAAGAAGATCAACTGCAATAACCACGATTTATTTTTTTCTATACTCTTTGTGATGAACAAACAACATGCATAACACGGAACACGTCATTTTATTTTCTTATAGGGGAGGTTAACATTCAATATTATGAGAGGAGGTTAAATGTTAAATGTCTTCAAATTCAATAGCATCATTGAAGACTTTAACACGCCTCATACTAATATCGGCCAATGGTGACGCAGTATTACGGTCACGTGATGTTCTACCTTGATGCCGAGGTTGGTCACTAAATTTAAAATGTCAAAACTTACACAGAAAATGTAACGTATTGGTTTTCTCGGCATGGCATATTCGTTATGGTGCTTATCGGCCTCACCCTCCACAAATTTACACACCTGCATGGAGTAGGAAGAATATCAGGAACAAGCACTATAACTATTATGATACGTATGCAACATGATTAAGACATGCATGTTCTTTAACCCTCGCCAGTGATCCCAAATCTGAACTATGTAAAATTGCAAATGAGTGTGTATTATGTAAAAGAATGAACTGAAAGACGCAGCAGGCTGGGTGGGATATGCTGCTACAGGATCCACCTTTTAGAAATTTCAAGAAATGTTGATGAGATAAATTTTCGGTTGAAGAAACGATCAATTGAAATTGACCGAAGTTGGCTACATGCCGTTAACCAATACGTTAAGTTTTCTGATTAATTTTTGACATCTTAAAGGAGTAGGTTCGGAAACTACCGATATTGGCCCTGTTATTACCTAGATTTCAAAATCGTTTTATTTCATGTTATTTTTTCATGAAAGCAATGACAAACTTTGAAAGTTCCCAAAAATGCGACGTTCGGGAATATGCACGTACTGTGACGTCATCTATGACGTTGTTAATCCATGACGGTATGCCGATTTCCGTGTTTTTAACATGTTTTAAGAGTCTTTATCCTGAAATTTAACCCATAGCACACGTTGTCACAGAAATTGAATTGATATCAAATTGAAGATCATTCTCAAATCTTGCTCTACAGAAAATTTCGTTTCTGTGACGCACTGTGCTGTGCATTTATTCTAAATGAGTTAAAGAAGATCCTGACGATTATCTCAACAGCACTCACAATAGAGCGCAAAATTAAACATCGACGGACCCCTAGCAAGCTAGAGGTGGGACCAGGTGCCCGGGAGGAGTAAGCATCCCCTGTTGGCTAGCCGCACCCGCCGTCGATGTTTATGAAGCATGGAAATGAAAATATAAAAACTTCATGCACTGTCTGACGTTATGTCTATATAGAAAGTGCTATGGCGACAATGTCAGGGAAGTATATTCAAAACACTTACTGTCAAACCCCTCGCGGGGAACTTTTTTACGAGCTCCACACGGCAAAGGGCATAAGTGTGACACAAATGAGTTAAAGAAGATCCTGACGATTATCTCAACAGCACTCACAATAGAGCGCAAAATTAAAGTTTTCTGTGTTGTACTTCTACCAACCTGAGAGAGATTTTGCGTGTGCAGCTCACTTTAGAAATAAGAAAATCGAGATCCTTTTTCAATGTCTATAGATTTTGAGAATAATTCTTATACAGTTTGATCGTTCTTGATGTCTCGTAACTCGTAACATAAGTTCAGCGATCATAAGTGAAACTATTAAATATTTACCAGGACCAGAAATTAAGTTTGATAGGACGTTTTTATAAGATAAAAAAATGTAAAGGCTCAGTAAGTCGTTTATGAAAAAGAAGATAGACGATAGGTAAATAGATCTATGTGAATTTGAAAAAAAGTAAGGTGAATAAAGAATGCATTTAAGCATTCATACATACTGGAAGTGTAAGAGAAGGTTAATATGTATTGAATAAAATGAAGAAATATTGGCATTTATTTTACTTTTTTTTCCAAATCTCTTAACAGAAATAGTAATCCAAATTCAGTTGATATCGCTATGAATATAACATATATTCTCAAATTCAAAATGACAAAAAGAAAGACGAAATTTCTATTCAGGAAATGAGAGAGAGAGTATCGGAAAATTTTATTACTATTGGTATGACTTATACACTCCAATTTAAACTATGCAAATACATGTTTGTTGTAAGATACTCTACCTTAGTACTTATGTCGTTGTCATGTTTGATACAAAATTTACGCGGGATCTGAGTTCGTAATGTATCAAGAGGAAGGAAATAAAACTGTCCTTTATTGTGTTTTCATGAATCCAACATCAATCTGTTAGCACTGATCTAAAGAGAGATCATGGGCTGGGCAAGGACTAGTCTTGAAGACATTTAGGAATCGAAAGTCGGAATTTCGAAAATATTTTTAATCAAAATCGATTAAATTCGGGAAAAAAATATTTCAAGAAAAATGCGGCATGAGATTTACCGAAAAGGTTGCATTTTTGTTGCGTGTTCATAAATTTCTTATGGCGACACAGCGTTGTGAGGACGTCATGTGACGACGTCATTGATGTCGCTCAATACGCTCTACCATGCCCTAAACGATTCCACATATTTTCGTCAGTTTTGAAGGTATTTGAAAAGAGAAAACAGTTTTAGAAACTGCAGACATCAGTTATTTGAAATACAAAATTTCATTGAAAAGTACGACAGGGCCGAATTTCATGGTTACCGAACCTACTCCTTTAGTGGCTAACCTTGGCATCAAGGTAGAACATCACGTGACCGTAATACTGCGACGCCATTGGCCGATATTAGTACGAGGCGTATCATATTCTTATATGATGCTATAGAATTTGAATACGTTTAACATTTATCCTCCCCTCTTTATATAGACCGAGAACAGGCCAAAATTTTATTCTTGAGTTGGTATTTTGGCCTGAGACATGGGCATTTGAAAAGTGGTAGAATTTACAATTATACATTTTTTTTCAGAATCTGCTCATACCTTGAACGCGACTAGTTACGTAATAAGCTGCTTTTTTACATTTCCTTTATCATCATTTAATTCCTTCCTTTAAGTAAGATTACTAGTCACTTTTAAGTGTACAACTTTACTTTCACTTTCCAACTTGTGTATTATTAGTTCAAGTTGTCTCGTCTTGATGACTTTTTGCTCTGGATTCTTTCATAGTTTTTGCTCACAAAATCTGAATTATGCATATCAATCTCATATTGGGATGAAAATACTGATACAAGTATTGAATACTTTCATAATTTAACCAAATAAATAAAAATATTGACTACAATTGCGTGTATTTCTGTGAATGTATGGTTTTAAATTTGGACTGAAAAGACATCAGTACGAAACATGCTGAACAGTTGAAGAAGCAGAGTATTTTGAATCACAGAAAATTGAGTGGAATCTTACTTAATGGACTTGAAATCGCAAAATCAAATGAACAAAGGTAAATAATGACACAACCAGTAGAAAAAAATCAAAATATGAGCAGATTATGAAAAAATTGTAGAATTTTAAATTCTACCACTTTTCAAATGCCCTTGTCTCAGGCCAAAATACCAACTCAAGAATAAAATTTGGGCCTGTTCTCGGTCTACTTTTAACATTGAATGTTACCCTCCCCTATCAGAAAATTAAATGACGCGTTTCGTGTCATGCAAGCTGTTTGTTCATTTGAACTGGACTAATTTTAAGGAATACCTGATACTATAAATACATTTTCAATACAGTATATAATAATGCACTATCGATATTAATGGTAATATGTGTTGTCGACGACCAAATGTTGCTTGAGGAGCTGCACTGTGCGCGACTTCGCTCGAACATACAGCAATTGTGGGTGCTTGGGTCTTTTTACATCCATATATGGATATATTACGGGTTTCGTGACGGCTTTAGATTCCTCAAATTTTCATACATAAAGTAAAAAAAATAAAGTTTCAGCATACCAGTTGTACATTTCCGCCGCTTTTGACATTAACCGGTATTGCTAGTTTAGTTCAACCTCCACCAACACTCTTAACTGGACTGAAACCCTTTACCTGTGTGATATTTGGCTTTTGGAAGGAAAATTAAGTATGCAGAAATAGTAGACCAGATGCTGCATCTTGTTCATGGGCTCACATTAGCATAAAAAGATCAATCCCTTGTCCTACAGTAGGGCACGGATTGTATAATTTTAACCCTCCCTTTATAACAATTTACATATTCATCTGTGTCGCTTGGACCCCTGTGTTTTGCGGTCTCTTTTGTGTATGGTCATCTAACAATGAGGAGGTTATTCACACCACAGTTGTACGCCCCTCGATACCTCTAGGTAATCGGAAAGGTTTGAGGGTCGTGTACACGTTTTCCAGGATAACAACACCGTCTGCTATTTGCCTGTCATATGGCCTTGTCTGCCATGTGAATCGTATTAGGTTGTTGTCGGGTTTTGCTGTAGGTGCTGCAACCTGGTGTTGTTGGAGATCTTCTCCTTTGTGCACACTTGATAACTGTAGCATCAGTGTTTTGTCAGTTACTGAGTTATTCCAAAAACTTTAACCGGACACTAACAGGGACGCGGACGCCACTTTTATAGCATTAACGCATCTTAACTTCGTCGCTATCGAGGTGAGCTGAAAATATTATAAATAAAGAAATAAAGAAATAGATAAATAAATAAATAGATAAATAGATAAATAAATAAATAAATAAATAAATAAATAAATAAATAAATAAATAAATAAATAAATAAATAAATAAGTGAAAATGATCAATACACTACCTTTTCTCCCATGACCGGGGTCTGCAATAAGATGCAGTTATACATTTCAGATAATAGAAAGTGAATTAAACACTGATGAATCATACATAATTGCTAATCATGGGAAGTTGAATAGAAAACCACTAAAATGTAGTAAATATGTTCGATAAGATTTTAATAAAGTCTTCGAAATATCAAGTTATTGTCATGACAAAAAACGCAAAATATTCTGTTTTCGTAATATTATCAGGCATAAAGATTGCATCTATTCAATAAGCATTTAAGAAGAACCTATCAATATTCAGTCTCAAATCTAACGTATTATCTTTTTTTCTAAATGCCTAAAGAGAGGAAGGTATGAAGAGCTGACAAAATTCTAAATATTACTCAAAACGTATGCCTTAGAGTCAGTTGAGGCAGCGGTATACCCTCAGGGACTCACCGTATGTCAATAATAGATTATCGAATTAGCATCGGAAAAGTTTTCTAAAATACTTCGGATATTTGAAAATAAAAATGAAGGAAGATAAAACTAGACTAATTATATCGTCTGCAACCTACTTGCCATTAGCAGATACTCAGCGGTTAAAATAATCCATATTGTAGTAAAACTCGTAATGTTTGAATAATGTTTGTATCGGATCAAATTCTCATCTAGCAACTAATCATTCTATCTTTAAAAATATTGGCAAGGCTGCAGTAAAACGGAAGCATGTGCAAAGGTGTAAAACAAGGAATAAAGTAAGTAGTATAAGTAGCGCTGATAAATTTACCTGCTTCACTTGTGAAACAACATGGTAACGTGTCTGAAATTATAACAAAGTTTAAAGATCAGTTAAAATATATAATTCTGTTTATAACTATTGGTATATCTAATTATGAATACATCATTTATAACATCGCAACATCAAAATTTAGGAAAGAACTGTACAGAGTATGAAATCACGAATATTATTCAATTGATTCAAATGTTAAGGATTGATTAATGGGCTTCGTTGTCCTATCCATATATCGACCTATTTTGAATACCGTTCTTGCACTGGACACTGAAGATCTTATTTAATTTGATACATGTATGCTAAGCGTAAAATAAACATTTCCAGTTGGACCGGTACATATATAAGCAGCACGCAGAGAAACTCTAATTCTACACACCAACTATTGGAATTACCAAACAACAATCAAACCCTGGATTTTTGGTCTATGGTATTTTTATATGTTGATACCTCTAAGTTTCATATAGATCAAATACGAGTTTCGATTTGACACCTATTTTAAAGGAGTTATGGCCCCTGGACGTGGAAAATTTCATAAAAATATCAGTTTTCAAGACTTATCTTGGCTGCTGTTGTAGATATTGAAATGCATTTATATGTGAGTACATCTTAGTGTTATTCAGATCAAAGACGAATTTGGTTTCGATTGACCTATTTTCTACAAGAGCACTGCCCCTTAGCTCTCATGACTTTTCATTCATAGTACTGCAGATATGGGATTTATTTTTGGTATGTGAATATATCTCAGTGAGATACAAATTGAATTCGTGTTTCAATTCGATTAACCCATTTTTACAAGAGTTATGTCCCTTGGAGCTAGCAAATTCCATTACATTCCCTGTTTCCCGGTCTTAGTATGCATGGTGTTCAAGATATTGAAAACACAATAACATGTGAATACATCTTAGAGTTGTACATCTTCAATAAAATATAATTCGAGTTTGGTTTCGATTGACCCATTCGCAAGAGTTATGGCCCCTGGACACACTTAATGAAATTCTCTGTTCTCCCGACTTTTCTTGGCTGTTTTGTAGATACTGAATTGATATCTCATATGTGGAAAAATTAAAGTGAGATACAGTTTAAGTGGAAGTTGGGTTTTGTTGCCCTTTTTTTACGAATGTTATGACCACTTAGCAATGCTGGTAGGGAACTTACATACATATCGCTTATCGCAACACAATTGTCACCTATGTAATTGGATATATTGAACACGTGAGAAACTTTAGGAATTTAAAACTGTAACTTCCCGCATTTTACATGCAAGGTAGTAGTAAAACGTCCCTTTCTTTAGTATCGGTAAATTCATATCGTCTTGTGAATGTTATCCAAGAGTAAGCGTAAAATATTACGAAATCGTTTGAAGCTTAAGTCAATGCGACTAACGGGGAAGCTTCTAAAGATAGAGTATACCTATAAGCTAATAACTGCTTCTAAAACGAAAACGATGGGAATACAAATGGAATATTATTGTTTACAATGTTGAAAGTTAAATAAGGTATGATACTTTATTGACCGGTATAGTCATTAACTGCGAGATTAATGTAATTGTTAAGGTTGGACAGGTGTCACATAAAATAATTGTTCAGTTAAAAATTGAAAACATACAAAGTAACTTATTATCCGTTTTACCTTTTGTTCTAAAAAAATGTTGAGGAATATTTTCTTTGGATATAATTTTAGATATATCTGAGTGTGGTCTTCTAGATGATACAACTGCGTATGCAGCCTTTTTTACTTCAATGGTATTCGACGAATCATCGCAGTAGAAAATAAAGTAAGGGTTGCATTCATCAGGGATGATTTCCAAACGATTTAGTACCTAAAAAAATCAGCACTAATTAACAATACAGTATGGTAATGAAGCAATATGTTCAAAATGGTTGCAGCATACGAAAAAAAACAGAAATAAAGCTGATGTGCGAAAATCATGTCCTTTGCAAAATCGAAATCCTGTGAACTTATTGTTTCTTGGCACGGAAAAAAGAACATTGATGACGTTTCCTTAGCTTATATCTAAATTATTTGTTGGATAATTATGGATACAACCTAATTTGTATTTTTAACAAATAGGTTTCGTTCACAAATTCATCAAAGATCCATAAAGTACATGGTCATAAAAATAATTATTGATGACTGATATTTCTATTTAATATAGAGCTGCAGTGATATGTATGACCAGAGTGCTTGTTTCAATACCAGAACTAACCACAAACCTAAAGTGACGAATCATATCATCATCGGTCAATTGTCCACAATGGGGAATCTCATCCAAGTGTGAAAAATTTGCAATCCAAGAAGAGGCTTGCCGTAATGCGAAAAGTGAGAGGGTTGTGCGCACGTAATCCAGGATACATCCTGCTACATCTTTCGGTACGCCTTTTCGACTTGGTAACTTTCACTTTTCTGGCATTTTACATTGTTTAGGTTTAAGGATAACTGACGAGGGCTAACTACCCGAAACGTGCATGTCTGGTCCATGCTGCCAATTTATCTGTTCTTAAATAATGCTATTCAATTTGAAGACGATTAACATTTATAGCACTTGGTGAGTGTCACTCCTGGTGGACCAGGAGTCCTCGAGGGAACATGTAGACAAGTTTGATCAATTTCGGTTGATCGTTTCTTCAACGCATTCTAAAATTTCTGTTATCAAAAGTTCTTGAAATTTCAAACACGTGGATCCTTTAGCATGATATCCCACCCATCCTGCTACGTCTTTCGGTACATTGTTGGACATAATTTTCGCAGTCTTTGGCCATACAATTGTTTAGATTGAAGATCACTGACGAGGGTTAAGTACCCGAAACGTGCATGTCTGGTCCATGCGGAAAATTTATTGGTTCTAAAAATGATGCTTTTGAAATGAAGACGTTTAACATTTCGCGCTCTTTGAACATATATCATTGTTTAGATTGAGGATCACTGACGAGGGCTGAGTACCCGAAACGTGCATGTCTGGTCCATGCTGAAAATGTATCGGTTCTAAAAATGATGCTATCGAATTTGAAGACGTTTAACATGTTAATTAATATCAGAGGGACTACATAAAACAGTACGTATACATTGCAGTCAACTAAGGGGACCATATACATGCAACCATATGTTGACTTGATCGACATTCCAAAGGAACAGGTACGCATTGACTTTGCCAATTCTATGTTACAATTAATAGGGTACGTATTTACATTATTTAAATGAATATAAACGTTTAATGAGCGATCTAGGATATTTACATAGAATTTAAAGCTTACCTCTAAATCGCTTGCTATTATTTTTTTGTCATCCACGGAGTAAGACTGAAGTGGCACCATAACTATTTCTTTTAAAGATAAAAGAAAAGGATAATAGTAAAACGCAATCAAAACTTTCTCCTTTAGAATGAACGTTTATATTATTGATCCGAGAACATGTTTTTGGTAATCAGAAAATACGGAGGGGTGTGCGCATGTACTCCGTATTACAACAACGTGGAAAATGACCGTCCTAAGTCGGTACTGGTTGTTCATATGCGTCGTTGGTTTATGTGTGGTCTTGTGTCTTTCATGTTTCTTTGGTGTGAATTGATGCTCAATTTGGTGCTCTATTGTGAGCGATGTTGATATAATCTTCATAATTTTCATTTTCTTGTTAGTTTTTATTTCTGGTTCATTTTGCATATGAGTGCCTACTCTGTGTTTTGCATTGGGTGTTTTAAGTTTTGCTGTGAGTGTTGTGAGTGTTCTTTGAAATCCCCTCCTTTCTTTGAAATGTTTCTTATATCAACTCAAATTCATTTGTATAAAATATATGATTAGAAAATAGGAAATTGCGAAATAAATTAAAGGATTATGAGAATCATATTCATGAATAAGCGATATATACTTGTCAATTGTTTTAACTTACCATCCCACGAGTATTTATTTTCGATATTGTTGAATCTAAACGATTTCAATTATAATTGTTACGAGGTACCACATTTCACTCGTCACTTAAATTCGAAAATGAAATTTGTTTTCAAGGATATAGACCGTGAAATACTTTAAGTTTTGATATTTTTTTTTTCGTGAATTTTGTGAGCATCTTTGATTTCACTTAGTTAACATGAAATGAGGCAAAACGAATGAACAAAAAATTATAAAGCATTCATACGTAAATTTTCTACACAAATATCTTTAGACGGTATATAAGTGACACATGAACTCTCAAAACCCGTAACAAATCAGAAACATACGGAAGCCCCGGAGTGGCAAGTATTTTCATTAACGTGCGCGCGCAGTTTATCATCCTGCGCGCACAGTTATGTAACCTGCGTGCACAGTAGGGCTGGGACGATACATCGATACATCGATAAATCGCGATACAACGTTCCACGATATGCGTATCGATACGTTGGAGCTATATCGCGATATCCGGACCCATTTTAACTCCATTCAAAGGCTCGAAAATGCTCGGTAACTTCGTCGATTGAAAGCTTCGGGATAACTGAAACGTGTGACTTATTGACTTAAAAGGGTTAAGATGTTTTTCTTGACTAATCTTCCTATGTTTGCTCCGGATAGTATGCAATTCGCACAATGCATTACAGTATAATTGACAATTTTGTTTGCGGTACAGGCGGAAAGATCGCCTTCAGTTGATATGCGTATGCCCTTCTAAATTTTTTTTTAGAAATAGATATGCATATCCAGCCTGTGGTTTGCGGGAATCTAGCCGCAGAAACGGCCAACGACACTTGGATATTTTGTTGGTCCGTTTCGTTGTCCGTTTCCGCGGCTCGCGGGAATCCTACAGATATTTGTCTTCTCAAACTCATGTTCGTTTAAAAAAATTTAAAGCGGTGAAAGTAAAGTTTTCGGAATCCGTATCTAACGCAATCTTGATATTTACAATTTCGTAAGATACTATTGTCCAGAGAAAGTACCTGATGTCTGAATGGATCATAGTGGGAGAGAGTGGGACCGACGTTAAAACGGCAAGGAATAACTTATGTCCAGTAGCTATTCATGAGTGATTTATCATCGAATTTTTTGAGATACTGGCCTTCGACCTAAATATCTTCCATTTAAGATGATTTCATAAAAGAGTTCTGAAATCGTATGTAATGCTAGTTACTTAACTTTGTAAATTTTTAATATAAAACCGACTCGTGTCAATCCTTGTTTTAATCGGAATAATCAGCCTTTTGAAGAAGAAGGAAAAAAAAAACGTCTGTCTACTACGATCTTTATATATCAATTATATTTTCTATTCACGTCAGCGACAACTTAACTGGAGAATAAAATCATAAAAGATTAGTAGATTACGTCCACGTGGTTAACGCACATGCTGTCTCTCTCTCTTTCTCTCTCTCTATCTCTCTCTCTCTCAAAATTTTGTTAATACTTGTACATAAATTAAGACGTACAGAGAGAGAAAAACCGTTTATCCTAAAAAATCAAAGTGCAGGATGTATCCATCGAATAAAATCAAACACATTTAAAGAACAATTATGCTGTAATCCTTTCAATGTTGTTGAGAAAGGAGCGTGTGTTATGATTGTTATACTTTTAAATAAGATTCCCTCATGAAAAAAAACAGTCCAGAATTATTCAAATAGGAAGGGGAACTGAAAAGAGAGATATAAAATGTAATCCCATGTATTGAAAAAAGGCAGAGGGGGATTACATAAATTAATGAACTTTTAATTTTCAAACCGAGAGCACGAGACCCTCTTATTTACCAATTCATGGCTTGTCTTGTTGATGCAGTTACTGAGAAAATGAACATACAAAAAAGAGTATAAATACATGTTAAGGTGAAAACGTAATTGCAAAGGGTACAGATTTGTTCTTGTAGCTTGACTTGTAGCTAACTAGCCTCTGTCTTTCAGTACTAACTTGTGATGTTATATTGTTCAAAGTTTGAAAAGTTTGTTTTGCTTGGAATTTTTTTAATCTTGATTAATTCCAGGATCTAGAAAAACATAGTCTTTATCAAAATATTTTAATGTTATACTTGAGTTTCATTCTATACAGCCTGAATCCTCATTATAGCAATACACATCAGAAATATCGTGATACATATCGTATCGTAGGCACTATATCGTGATAGTAACCTGCTTGCACATTTTATCAAGTTGTGCGCGCAGGTTTAGTAACCCGCGAGTACTGTTCAGTAAACTGCACGAACAGTTAAGTAACCTGCGCGCACAGTTAATAAAGTTGTGTGCGCAGGTTTAGTAACCTGTGCGCACAGTTTAGTAACGTGCGGGCACAGTTTAGAAACCTGCGCAAACAGTTTAGTAACCTGCGCACATAAATAGAAACCTGTGCGCACACTTTATTTAATCATGCCATTGACATGGTTACTATATTGTGCGCGCAAGTTCAACAACTCATGCGTACAGTCATGCGCGCAGGTCAATTGAGGATTCCGGCTACAAAAATTGTGATGCGTGAAGTTCTGATCAAGAAAAAGGTAGAATCCCAACACCCCAATAGGATTTTTTCTAAAAGAATTTACATAAAAAATCACGCAATAGCCCTGGAGATTTACAAGCGGAGATTTAGGGTGGGGGCAGGGATGTCATCATCTCCATCACTGGGATACGTCAAGAAAGCTTTTCTATCCGGTTTCCACGCATATTTTATCCCAGTCAAAATTCCCCACAAAGATTGGCTCTAGCCCCTCCCCCCTTCCAAAATGGCCGTTCCCTATTGAAAACTTGAATGAGATTACCCTCTTTCAATTTAATCAGTGATAACGGTTTCCCGCGGACTCTATAGATACTACAGTTGTATATAGAATGGCGTTAAAATGTTGTAGCCGATTGAATGGAAAGAGGGATAGGAGAGACACAGCTTGAAATATTTAACGAAAACAAAAACCCTAGCTATTTTCCCTTTTGATTCAAAATTACAAAATGACACGTTAATACACAATTTGCATTATATAATTTGTAGAACGAGAGGGTTACTATCATATAGAGTTGTATCGGACAAATTTACTACACCCCTTTACCAAGACCCTGGGGTTCAAGGGTTCATGTACAACTAGACCACAGACCCCTTATTAAGCAAAGATAATCTACTCTACTAAAGTTGTTTAACTTGCGCGCACAATATAGCATGTAAATAACATGATTAAATAAACTGTGCGCACAGGTTACTAACTTGTGCGCACAGGTTACTAACTTGTGCGCACAGGTTAGTTAGCTGTGTGCGCAGGTTACTAAACCTGCGCGAACAACTTGATAACATCTGCACACAGGTGACTTTACTGTACGCGCATATTACTAAACTCTGTGCACAGGTTACTTAACTGTGCGCGCAGGATACTAAACTGTTCGCGCAGGTTACTAAACTGTGCACAAAGGCTACCAAGCTGTGCGCGCAGGGTATTAAACTGTGCGCGCATGTTACTAAACTGTATGCGCAGATAACTAAACCTTTGCGCACAACTTGATAAACTCTGTACGCAGGTTACTTAACCTGCGCGCACAACGTGATAAACTGATCGTGCAGGCTACTAAACTGCGCACGCAGGTTACTAAACCGTGCGCAAAGGCTGCAGAAACTGTGCGTGCACAACTTTATAAACTGCACCCGTAGGTAACTAACTTGTGCGCACAGGATGGTTAACTGCCCGCGCAGGTTAAACAAATATTTTTCACACTGCCGGGCTTCCGTAGAAACCGTTTCAGCATAAAACTCCGAAAACAACAATTGTCGACTACCAATAACTCACGATATCCATTACAAATTTTCTTCTTGTAGCCTATTCGGTAACGGGACATTTTTTTTTTTCTTTAAAACCGGAAAGTTAGTAATTTTTGAAGATTCACATCACAAGACATCACAGATTTAACATATAAGATGTTGTAAGGTGTTTTTGTGACACAAGCATGCCAATTTGAGCAGAATTATCAATTTAAAAGCTTGGTTGAAACTGTTTATACTCCAAAGCTTGTCTAAATAGAAATGTTGACAATAGAAACAAATGAGCAAAGCCCACAAAACTCGCCTTTTGCCTTTACCAGAATATTAATAGAATGAATACATTTCTTCATTATTCAGAAGCACTTTCGACAAGCATTATGCGATGAAACCATAGGTCAGTTCAGTACTAGAATTTCAGGGCATCGGTCGAAAATAAAACTTCTTTTACACAATCAAAACAATAATTCTTTTGTGGCTATGAGGGTAAGTTCCGGAGATAATTTATCAAACAATTCAAAGGATCTTTGGCCAAAAAGCCTCTTTTTGAATCTTCTCTATATTGTTTGATTATACAGAATCAGAGTCATTATTTACACCAGAAGAACAAGTAACATTTTATGAGAAAGAATACTTATCAATATTTCGTATCTATTCTCATCAGAATGGCTCTAAATAGTACTTCAATACATATTTGTATGAAAGAGGTAGGAGAAATATGACCATGATATTCAAATCACGACCCCTATCTGGGTATATGTTCAGTACTTTATTATGGATTACGACTATTCCGTCGGAATCATTTCTGTTATTGTAATGTTTTTTTCTTTATTCATTTTCTTATTTTCATCATTCTTACCCATCTCCATTTCCAGACACTTTATTCAAAGGTCGCAGGTTTTGTCTTCTTCAATTAATTCTTCATTCAAAAGAAATCCTTCTTGTTTGAACTTAAAATGGTATAAGTAAGAAGACTATTCTTGTTCTCTGTTCCTCTTTTTCTTGGTAACAATACTGGTTTGTAATTTGATACTGTTTTTATTTTCTATTTAATTTTTCACATTGCAAAATCATTATGGAATTCTGTTTTGAGAAAGTAAGTTTAAAGGATCTCAAATTGATATATAATGGAGTTTAAAGCTTTTGTAAACATTACAAATGTTTAGTATCATTTTCCTCTATTTAATTGATAAATAGATAAGAGTTACATTTTAGACAAAGGCTATTTTGACCCGTTTGCTTAAGTGACTAATGTACTAAACCAGCTATACCTTTTCCGTCTTCTTTAGTCGGATTTTACCACTTCAATTCCGAGGAAAATCTTTTAAGGAGGAATCTGTCTGTTCCTTGCAACAGTAACCATCTTGTTTATGATATAATTATATGGTTTGTTTCTGTTTGTGTATTTTGTACAGTATATTGAATCGTTAGGATGGCATATTTACTCATATCTTATTTAAACAGGAATCTACTAAAAGAGGGATAAAAAGGGTTTTATATACCATTCTTTCACCTCATTCAGATTGAAAACGTATCCGAGAAAACTCGGTTGCAACATCCCGAGTAAAAACACAGAAAACATACACAACAACAGCAACAGACAAGGAAGAGCATACGAGACATAGAGCACCAACACAAATGACCACACATAAAGCAACGAGACCTATGCGCAATCGGTGCCGACTTAGGACGCAATTAGCCGCATAAGTAGCAAATGTTGTGGCTATCCTGTATGTAATCAAACAATCAAGTAATACTTGTAACGAATGTAACTCTTCCTTTATATATCTATTCTTTTAGGATTTTACAATTACATTTCTTAGAAGTACAGAATTAATGAAGATTTTTTTCTCATTGCTTGCAACAAATACCCTTTTACATATACATGTATCTATTTTTCATAATATTTTTATAACAAACAGAGAGTCTTTCATAGTTTGTACTTACTGGGATCTGATAAAATGTCCAAGTCTTCCTTTTTCTTTCCTGAAATTCAGAGAGATTTTAAGATAACATAACAGAAAATTGATTGATATAAATATAAAAAACATAACGTTTACAATACAAATGATCAAAATCGCATTCAAAGGAATTTTCTATGATTGAAAACTATGAAAATATCCCCTCTTTTCAAACACCAATGCGTCATGATTCAATATGATTGTAATGAGGTACAATCCCGATTACGTTAACTGTCTATCCCTCAAGGAGGAATTTTTGTTAGACGAAGGAGAAATTTTTTTAGGTAAAATGAAGACAAAAAATAGAAGAGGAATTTTTAAGGCGAAATGTAGAAGGAAATATAGAGAAAAAATTTGCGAGGTGAAAGGAGAAAGAGAAGAGGAAATTGTAAGGTGAAATAAACGAGAACCCTGAAAGTGAGCTCGAAAGAGAAATGTTTCTCTTTTAATTCCCGCTTCGATTCTCTTCAAGTTCTGTTACGTTTCTTTTACGATTCCGCTTACGTTTCTCTTTCAAATTCCGCCTTCAGTTCGCTTTCAATGTTCGCCTCCAGCCTCGTTTTTGAAATATATATGGGCGGGGCTTAATGCAGTCGATGTAGTCTTAAAATCTAAATATTACAATATCTTTATTTTATCACACTAATTATCGAATAATATGCTATGATAATTGTTTTTATTTGTCTAGATATATCGTGTCCGTAGATAAAATTTAATCATTTTAAAATAGGTCCGTTTCAACGGGTTATATAAGTTATTTAACAATTATGTTAAATATGAGTCAAGAAAAAAGTCATTTTATTCATCTAGATGTCAGTTCTCATTATTGACCCCTTGTACTTTACATGTATATACCCCGTAATCGATCGATTATGACAGGTGTCGTTCAGGTAGGCATGGTACTCTACCTGTGTGGAGTCAGTCATGCGTTCAAGTATTTACGTCAAAAAGTGACAGTGGATGGAATGGCCAGATAAAAAATGTATAAAAATATTTTAGAGTGATAGTGTGTTTTATTTATATTTTTCAACACACGTAAGGGAATTCCCCCTTACGAATATATTTGGGGGTTTTTTTATCATTTGTTTTTATTTTTTTCTGTCATTTGTGTATACGGGGCAAACTTTTATATTCTATGCGACCTTCCTCATCCGCCATTACAAAGTAATTTAGATACCCATTTGTTTTTATTAGCGGGAAATCCAATTCCATGCTTTGAAAACAAATTCTTACTTCACTGTTTTTCTATTTTTTTTATATATATATTCTTCATCTTTATCTCGATTTTATCTCGTTTTTTCCTTGTTCTTCCATCCATTTACAAAAATCCTTCTTTGGTTCCATGATGTAACTAAAATTTCTCGAGGATTCCAACATATCGATCGCTGGGTACCATATCGGGAAGGAATTACGGCCGTCTTATCAAACTATTGAAAACTTTTTTCGATGGACAAAAACCATATTCTTTCGATTTTTATTGGGGACGCATTCTCGATACAACATCCTGTGCTTGATTGACGATCCTGGTATGTGAAGCCCTGGTCATAAGATGAATTAGGCACATTGTTGACATAATTTTTTCATAAAAATATTAACTCCCCATCCTTTCAGAATTTGCCAAAAATTCGTCTATATACATTGTACATGTATGATTATTTTGTTTTGTACGTATATTCTTTTTTATAAAATCATATACAGGATGCTCGCCATGATCCCGCCTCCGAAAAATAAATAATCTAATCACCCTCCTCTCCACTAAAGAATTGTTGACGATTTTGGCATGCCATGCAAAAGAAGAGGTAGCATTAGAAAATGTTAACATTGATAGGATTTCTTTTTTTAAAGATATAGACGTACGCATCTGAATCTACCCTCCATCCAATCTTGAGTTCAAGTACGATCCAGATGCCACCTTTTCTTTTAAATTTATCGGGCAAGGGCCCTCTTCCGAATCCCCGCAAATGGGAGGTACTGTGAATCCCTCCAATACCCACCCCCTACTCAGCCATTCTGGCCTCGCAATTCATCCAGTCCTTCCCGGCAGATGAGGTTTTGGATCCACCCCTGCTTTTTGACTATGACAATTCTTTTCCCTTTTTTTTAACTACGAGCTTTCAATTGATATGTATTACTATATGATAAAATAGCCTTCAATATGTCATTATGAGAAAGGAAAAGAAAAAAAAAAGCTAAAATAAATGAAGAACAAAATAAATCTCTTTAAAAAGCTATCCTTGCAAACTGGGTGCAATGAGAACGTACACGACACATGCAAGCTGAGTACGTGAAAGGTATATTTGTAGCAGGTAGTTTACATATTTTATTACATCATGAAATCAGGGACGTATATATTTTTATATACGTATCTGATTATATCAAGTCTTAACATGAAATTTAAAAATGTTTTAACTTAGATTCATTGTGAAGATATTCTCTCCCTATCTAAAGTTGAAATGACCGCATTGTGATATCACACTCCGATGATTTTCACACCTGGCAGGTAATGGATACACGACACCTACGTACACTTACCCGGTTGATTTACATGTGTGTAATTGTCAAAACAACGATTTGTTAATTAGTGTGTTACTTTAAAAAATGGATTTGTGCTATAGCTGTACACATGCGAAGAAAACAACTTATAAATACAGAAAGCTACTTTGCGATTTACTAATAAATGTTAAATGTGCAGAAAAAATTGTTTACAATGTATCTAAATAAAACTAATTAGTATTTTAATGCAACACAATGAAATAACATCAAATTACGTTTGTACCCTCTATTTAGGGAAAATCCCCTAATATGCAAATGAGGAAGCATTTGATTGACAAGAGGACTGAAAGCGGAATGAAAGCGAAATATTTCGCTTTCGTTTCTCTTCTGTTTACGCTTTGCGTTTCTCTTTCCTTTTACGTTTTGCCTCTGTTTCTCAAAAATTCGTGTTCGTTTTTTTCTTCCAACATTGAAGGCGAAATAAGAGGAAAATTAGAAGAGAAATTTTGTGAGGGAAAATGAAGACAAAAAAATAGAAGCGAAATTTGGAGAGATGAAGGGAGAAAAAACGTTAAAGGGGGGACAGTTAACGTAATCGGGACTGTATATCGTCAAATGAAGTGTCAATGTGAATTTGATACTTGATAAGAGGAAAGTATTTCTAATTGATGTGTAATTATTAATTGGTTCTCATCGTTTTCCATAAATAAATCCTAGAACATCGTAACTTCAAATCGGCGTCTGACACAAACCATTTGCTTCATATTTTCTTCTCACTTTTTAATCAACGAATGTTTAAGTATCATGGATTTTGTAAGACGATTCTTACAAGACTTTTCTCATGTAAGTAGGAGGTTAATTTCGTATCGACAATTCAAAATTCCATTTTCGTTTTCTGAAATATACGACGTCCAATCTTATAAGTCTAGAAGTAAATGCCTTTTCCGCCGAAGTCTATGAGGCACCCACTTCTGTTTAATTGCGTTCCACATCTCCTCATCATTTAATCGGTAATTTCATAAAA
Organism: Pinctada imbricata; assembly: GCA_033119305.1. NCBI lineage: Eukaryota > Metazoa > Mollusca > Bivalvia > Pterioida > Pteriidae > Pinctada > Pinctada imbricata. The sequence goes on from VSWD01000003.1 coordinate 19,430,883, forward strand.
ATATATACACAAAGGTTTATGGTGTATGTACCGAAATCTAGTGAGTAGAGAAAAGTTAACAACGAAGTCTGAATAAAAATCTAGCCACTTGAAGATTTGGGTTCATTTACCTGTAATTGGATTTTTGAATTCACAAGACCCGTATAAATCGACCTATCATTCATAGCTAAAGTTGAAAAATTCAGCAAATAATTCATATTCAAATAACTCATGTTTAAATATCCTTTAACGAAATAGTTATTAAATTATATTACGTCTTTATACTGATTTAGAATCGATTTCTAAAGTGGAAACAATATTTCAAAGGCAGTCAGAAATTCCCCGTTTAATACTGTGATACCAAAGATCAGGATGGAAAGACAAATGAATTTTTTTGTTGATCTAAGGATCAATGATACCCCCGCCCGGTATATTTTAAATAAAAACAACGTATAAAAAGTTTGAAGGTGCACAATTCGACATAAAATTGCGGAACATGACCCCTTATTTGAACTTGACCTGTATTTCTCAATGTAAAGCTAAATCTAAGAAATAAATATATTCCCTGTTACAGTTTTCATTTAAATGTCAGGCAAGCACTAAATACTGATTTTTTTTCCAAGTTTGAAGGGGCACAACTCTGCACAAAATTGAGCCATATTCAAACCTAACCTGTAACTTTTAGTAAAATAGCTATATTCAAGAAATGAATTTATTATCTGTAACAGTTGTCCTTCTAATGTCCAGAAACTACTGTACACAACTTTGAATTTGTCTAAGTTTCAAGGGGCATAACTCTGCTCGTTATTGAGGGACATGGCCTATATTTGAAATTGAACTATATTTATTGGTGTAAAAGGTATATGCAAGAAATAAATTGATTATTTGTATCAGTTTTCCTTTAAATGTCTATAAACCACAAAAATGTGAATTTTTCTAATTTCAAGGGTAATAGAAGGACATGACCCATATTCAAATATAACCTGTATTTCTTCGAACTTGACCTGTATTTCTTGGTGTAAGAGCAAAATCAAAGAAATGAATAGATTATCTGTAACGGGTTTCCTTTAGATGTCCGGAAACCACAAAAAAAATGATATTTCTAAGTTTCAAGGGGCATTACTCTGCACAAAATTGAGGGACGTGACACATATTCGAACTTGACTTGTATTTCTTGGTGTAGAAGCTATATGCAAGAAATGAATTATATGTAATAGTTTTCCTTTAAATGTCCGGAAACCACAGGTGGTACAGACGCGAGCACGGACGGTTGTATAAATAGGCGCTTTACAAAGCTCTGCAAAACTTCTGATTATCAACATCATTAACCGTATCGTTTTTTTAATCGATTATCGTCTCAATCAATACTGAGGAATAATTTGAATTGAATAAAAGAAATTAAATAGAAAAGTTTGTTGTGCAATAGGAGAAAATTATCATTGGAAACATTTTATTTTTTATAAGATCAGTGCCAACAGAAAGGGTAGCCGAATGCATATGGCGATTGGAAACATAATTTTTGGATTATATTTTTTCTTTCGTTTTGTATTGACTGGTAGATAGTAGGGATGGAGGTCGAGCCTGGGGTTCATAGAAACGGTAACTAATTACGGCCATCCCCTTGCCGATGCATATGAAAATTATTATATTATTTCAAATTCACAGTAGTAGATATATCAATAAAAGTTCCAAACAATATGTGATGGCACCTATTAATCTGAACAGAATCCCTTTACGAGGGTTGCCCGGAAAGTTCGGTGACAAAGCTCGCAACTTACCTCAGAATAAAGAAATTATTAAAATCATACAAAATATCTTTAATATATGTCAAAAGGATACTTTTTCACCAAAAATATCTATTTTGAATATGTGGAAGTAATTTTATAGGGGTAAGAATGGAAGGTTATAGTACCACACGGAGCAACAGTGACGTTACCATAACGTTTAACCATTGAAGGTTAAAGAATAATTGATCTTTTATTTGTCACTACCTGCGGGTTCATCGGCCAAAAACTCACTTATTTTAGAAGCTTCAGTGTACACATTTATATGTTTAAGTTTTTCCATGTTTATTGATCATTCCCCCCCTCACAGTCGGTTTTCTGGACAGAAGTTCTACCTCTATCGTTTGCATCTTCCGAACAAACAATTACTATTGCACGTATTTCCGCTGGCTTTTCAATCACCAGAGCTGTTTCAACATTCTGAAAATATTCTGCATTATTTGTAAACTAGTGGTCTTGATACACAAAGAGGTCATATAGTTTTCAAACATTTTTATTGTATTTAAGGACGTTGGGTTCTCATATTTCGAGTGATGTCATAAACTTAAGATTGTTATTTTTCGTAGCTGTAATAATGGAACATTGCACTCATGTAAAATTAAGTTTTGATTGTCAGAAGTATTTTAAGGTAAATACATGTAGCTTACAAAGTAGGCACCTTAATCCACTGTCAAATACAGATAACTATGAATGATGCTATATTCAAAAGCTGTACAGAAAATTACTCAATTTGTTTATCAATTTATTTTCTTACTTTTTTAAAGCATGGGGTAGTAAGAAAAAATAATAATATAAAAGAGGAGAAAATCTAATTTTTTTCATACTTAAGGACCCTTAAAAGTAGCATCACAGAAATGTAAAATATGGCTTTCAGTATTCTGTGTAGGGTGAATAATTGTCAAAATATATGCGACAAGGGGTGATGTCACTTTCAAAGTAATAACTAATCCATGATTCATGTCTTTAGCACATTATCTTTTTTTTTTAAAAATTATAAGGTTGCCACGCAAAAAGAGAAAATATGGACAGAGTTTCCTCTGACTTCGAGGTTTTTCTACCAAAGTTTTGGCCTTTTCCAATAATAAAAAGATGAATAAGAATTAAATTTGCTTTGTCATTCATTATTCATGTTCCTACATATAAGGCATATTGACTGCAATGAAAATAGAGTAGGTTTACCACCCTAAACATGAAATACAGATAGAATTTCCTCTGACTTCCCCTTCATCTACCTAGATTTTATTTTTTCTTTTCGATTTTGACATGTTTGCTACATATTTTTCTGTCTTTTAATCCTTATCGTAAGACATATTTATAATTAACAATTAAGAGGAAAGTATATTTCAAATAATGCATCCGTTTACTTTTTTTTGTTGATCAGTGCCAACTTAAGTTGACAAAGGCTGCGTAGCATCTGTACCAACAATGCTGGTCATGCATTTTATATACCAATTTTGTCATTGATTCATGCTATATACGATACAATGCTGCTCATGCATTTTATATACCGATTTTGTCATTGATTCAAGCTATATACGATACTCAATATAACTATAGCAAAACCGGCTCTTTTTCACGCTATTTGCGTTACAAGGTACCCTGCACAGGATTTTCAAATCCCCCCCCCCCCCCCCCCATCTCCTCTTGCGGATCGGCATCCGATCATCGAAGCAGATTATATTTTGTTTGTGCATCGGTTTTTGTCTATAAATTGATAGACAGAAAAAAATATGATTTAATTAAATACCTATTTAAGTATCTGGTTTACTTTGCAATTGACGAAATTAAAGCATTGTTCATGTTCAATTTCAAAACTGGCAACGCAATATTTGAACAGGCCTAACGCAGCAGCGCTCGACGTTAATGACGTAATAACGTTTGTATAGGCGTTATACAGACACTATGGAAATAACTGAGGAGGTCCAGGACAGCAAGACAAAATAAAGATCCTATCATTTAATTTTCCCAAAAAGTATAAATGATAATAATTGAACCACACTTTTACGACATGCAAAGTTTCATCAATTTTTTGCCGTTAATTTTGAAGCTACGAACGAACATATATAACCATTGAAAGCCCCAAAATGGGCCGTAAATGTGACGTTAAAATTAACACACTTAAGGTAATGAAAAACAGTTACAAATCTTCTGTAGAGGTAGAATATTAACAAGTTCTGTATTTTTCATTTAGATATGATGTGGACAATCGGATATGTATAAAATTATAAATGATTACTAAGACTTTTAAAAGAAACTGTCGAAATGAGATGAATTTATGTCTATTTTCAGAACATCTTTGAGTTGTTAATTTTCAATAATAAAGTCCGTTTATCTGAAACCCTATCATTTATTTTTCGTAAAAACTTGATATTATGTTCTTCATATGTCAAGTGAAATACCGATAAGTTCCTATTGAAATTTGACCGCCAGTTTTTAAGTAATAGTGATTTTGTTACCCCCTACCCCTTATTTTTTCGTTACCTAATACTGACGTTCTTGCGAAAAACGCACCAAAGTCGCCGTTTCTATTATGACGTCATAATTGATCTAGAGCTTTCCGATGGGGTTCTTTCGATTACTGTTCAGGACCCCCTTAAATTAATAATATTGGCGTACCAATAGATTCAAGGAACGAGATATGAACATTTGCACACAAGATGATTTTTTTTCTTGGCAAATACTGACACCAACAAAACATGACAGGTGGGTCTATAATAATGCTTGTCCAGGGACATTTACGTTGATCATTTACTTTGTAACACATTAGAGAGGTTGAGATTTCCTGCGTGTAATTTGTAAGGGTACGTTTAGTGTACAAGTTGAACTACACGTTACTGTTGTTGAGATTTCTAATCAAAGACCACTACGTGTACTTGTAAAATCTAAATGAACTTGAGTTGACTTTTGGACAGGTTAAATTTCAAAAGGGTAATTAACTTCGGTCAAATCTACATCGAAATAAAAACTTAAAATCATTCTGAATTGAATGTCATACTTTTCATACTATTTGATGGAATAGAGGGGATGGAATACCTTGAAGTAAAGACCTACGTGTACATCGCACTTCACCCGTGCAATGGCGACGTGTACCTTGTAAAGCAAGTGACGTCAAACGCAATAAATGATGACGTCACAATAGCGGATAAGAATACAAGTACACGTACAAGTTACACGTAGGAAAACTTATCACTTATTTTGTAAACTTGTACATGTATATTTTCATTTCATTTCTTTGTTAAATGACGGGAAAAAAATCAAGAATAATAAGTGAAACACGAGAGCATCCTTCCTTGTACCGCATGCTAGGCGGAAAGAAGTTGTTTTTTTTTCGACTTACCGTCACTTTTCTTTTTTACGGTCGTTTGCATTCTTAGTTCCATCGGCTCAATGTCAAAATTGGATGTGGACACTTTCTCATATTTCATTTTTTTGACACTTTTATTTACTTTTAACAACGTGTTTTAAAAACTTTCGTGAGCCTTACTTTAATTCTTCCAATAATCTTACTAAGGAAACATTGGTGGATCCATCTCTTGAGTTGGGGGAGGGGAGCGTAAAATTGACGAGGGGTCTGACAATTATATAAACTAAGAGGTAGTAAGTATATACATATACATGTAAGCATCTTTTTTGGATCGAAATTTATCGTTTTATACCTATGATTTGCAAATTTTAGGGTTTAGGCGGGGGCGTATAATCCGTCACTGGGAAAAGGTTTGTCGAATACTGGCTACTTCCCGCTCAAATCACTTTGGGAACTCGATACCAATTTTAATCACTTTATCATGCAAAAATATATGAAATAGATCGATCTTGCGTAGTCGTAAATAAGTTTGTTTTTGATTCCGACATATTGCGATGACGGTCCGTAAGTGGATGGAAATCATATTATTTCAAATTCATTTCATATAAATCTGAACAGAATCCCTCTGTACAAGTACTGCATATAAGAGTCATACATGGTGCATCTATGTTAATCTTTTCCGCGCTAGAGCGGATTCTTTTCTAGTGTAGATCTATTTTACATGTTTCGTTGCCTTTTAGATGATTTGACGTCTCTCGGGGTATCTTTTCCAGTTTTTATTGAACACTGAAAATCTAAATATACCCTTTAAAAGCATGCGTATTAAATTTTAAATTACCTTCTGAATTGACAGGGTTTATAGAAAAATAGCAATCCAAGGAATGCTTGTGTCGCCTGCGAAGCGGTTTGACTATTATTCTAGAAAGCGGATCAAATTTTTGGTATCCGTAGAAAAGTCTTGTCAAATGAAATTCATTTGAAATATCAGACCTCTTAATTACAAATTAAAAGTTATGGTCATTCTCATATTTTCAGAACAGAGTGTCAATCATCTAGGTCAAGGTCACTACTTAAAAATTGATAACAAAAAGGTCTCATCATAAGAAATGTTAAAGACCTATCACCTACCAATAAAAAGATATTATACAATCTTAGAAAAGAAGGTCAAATCGCTAGGTCAGGGTCAAAAGGTAAAAAATCATAGTATGAGTAGAATGGCATTGTTACAAGGAAAATACACGTGAAATATCAAAGCCCTATTACCTACCAATCAAAAGATATAGCCTATATTACTTTTCTTGAAAAGTAGATCAAATATCTAGATCAAGGTCAAAAGGTCAAATATTATGGCCTGTGTAGAAAGGTCTTGTCACAAGGATTACATATGTGAAATACCAAAGCCCTATCACTTACCAATCAAAAGATATATCCATTCTTAATTTTTTTGAAAAGTAGGTCAAATATGTAGGTTAAGGTCAATAGGTCAAAATTATGGTATGTGTAGGAAGGTCTTGTCACAAGGAATACACATGTGAAATATCGAAGCCCTATCACTTACAAATCAAAACTTATGGGCTGTGACACCCAAAGTGAGACAGACAGATAGACGGACTGACGGACAACGGACAAAGTGATCCCTAAGTGTCGCTATGCTTCGCAGGCGACACAAAAATCAAATAGATCATGTAGCAATCCAAGTTCTACAGCGTAACAGCTCATTTACACTTGGCGGGAAGGACGAACATTATTTTTGCCACGTGACGTCAAAAATTCTCACTGTGACTTAACGTTATTTGAACAAGGTTGTCGCAGCCAGGGGGTTTACAGCAACAAAAAATGATTCATTATGTATCATTATGTTTTTCTTTTTGTTAATTGATTAAACATATATAAGTTTTGTTTATAAGCCTCCTGTTCATGTTTCTTACACTTAACGTCATTCCGACCGGTATGCGATAGTTCGCGTTGCGCAGTGAATTCAAAACCGTCAGGAGCCAACTGCTTTAAATGAGTTAAAGAAGATTCCTTCTTAAAAAATCACGAAATTGTGTCACTTCGCGTTGCTCCATCAGTCATGCTTTTCTATGAAAGATGAAACAGTCGACCTATACATCTTCTTACGTTTCGCCCTACTTATGAATACATCGAGATAAATGCTGTACAAAATGGCGCTTGGTATGAAAGGTACATTTATATAAATCGTTAAATTATTATAAATCGAAAATAGATCTTGGCATTTTTTATTTCATTTCTAAAAATTATGAGGAGCATCTATTACTGAAAAAAATTATTGTTCTCCGTGAACCATGCTTTCATGAAATTGGTAACATTTACCAAATAATTGAGATGCAAATGTGTTTTTTATTTTGCGCTCTATTATGAGTGTTGTTGAGATTATCGTCAGGATCTTCTTTAACTCTTTTGAATAGTAAAATGATAAACAAGTTATTTGATATCTTGAGTCAGAAATAACTTATCCGAATATGTCAACGTATCTATGACAATCTTTCCCGCGCTTGCGCTGGTCCTTTTCTTGTTATGTAAAATAAATCCTTACTGCAGGATTATGACAAAAACAAGACAGTAAAAGTCATGGACCCAAGGAACACATATATTAGGATTTAAATAAATCTTCTTCCCAGCTCTGTCACCAAAAAAAAAAAAAGCTTTGTGTTGGCACGTTATCAATTTGACGTTATATATATTATTTTGCTATTTTGTAATCTTGCAATTTCATTCAAAAACATCATCAAAATAAAAGGAGCTTAACATCTTATCATATTTGCATGTGGGTAGAGAGTTGGAACACTTCCGTATTTGATATTTGAACATAAAGCTTAGGAAAACCAATTCACGCTAACAGAGTTCTACTAACAATCCTCCGATGAGTGTAACGTATATTCAGAGGGAATAGGTGATCAGGTCGAGGTCGAACAAGTTTTAAACAGGACCCGTATTATTTAACATTACAAAAAAAAATAAAAATGAATTGCTGCATATTCATTCCCTTGTGACTAACAGATACAAATGTACTTACACGTAAGCATTCAGGTTAAGGTGGTTGGGGTACATTTTGACGTCAACACCCTTTTCCAAAATTTAAGATCATTACGTAGAATTGCCTAAATTGTTTGTAGATGTCGAAAATAGTTTTAACAAAAATTTTATCTTCTTTTAAAAATAAAACCTTCGAGTTTTTTTTTTTTTATCTTTTTAGTTTGTCATACAGGTTTTTTTTTTTTTTTTTGCTAATGTTTGTCTAAAGATATATATTTTTTGTATCTTAATTTGCAATATCATTGAAAATAATGGTCAAAACTCCTTCAAATTTTTTATACTGAAATTTTCGTGTTAATGTTAATAATGGAAAAGGTACCTTGTAGGGGGTTAACTTGTGTAGGAGTGCATAATAATATAGTCTCTGACATATTTCTACATCAAATAATAGCATGCATTTCTTTTTAACGTTTTTACCGTTTCGTTGAAAATTCTAAACTTTTATAATTGTCTTGTCGTCTGTTGATAATACTGTGTGTCTGCAATTCTTAAACAATTTTATTGTTTAGACAAATTGACCGTAGATGCCTAAAATTAATTCTTGTTCGGTTTTCCTTGGACATATAAGAATTACGTGCGAAAACCTGCCATATCGGCCCTATTTTTAAAGTTGTTCATATATCCATAATATTCTAGTTTTTAAAATGTCAAATGTATGGTGAAACCACATCTGGAAAGCTTATTTTGATTTAAAAGTCTTATATTGAATAATACGTCGCTAAAATCGTATGAAAACGTTGAAATCATTGAAAATCTCAATAAATGAGCAAAATTTCGATAGAAATTTATGAAATTAATAGCAATTCTCTGTAACCATTTAAACAATTTCGGCACGCATGGTCTCCGATTTTCATGAAATTTCACACATAAGTAGGGACCAATGAAAAAAGGTAAATTAGACCAAAATTTTATTTCTAGGTCATCTGGCTACCATGGCAACGGCCTTTAAAGTGGAGAAATTGGCAAAATTGAGCTACTTTGAAGCTCTACAATTTGGTTCATATACGACATTTTTTGAAGAATTTCTAAGCATCCTCAAGATTAGGACCTAAAATTTTAGATATGCTCAATTGTAGTGTCTGGTTTTGTCAATAAGGCTGGTTACCATGACAACAAAATTATCTATTTTTGATATATTGATTTCAAAATGCAGTTTGTATTTTCCCATTTTCCTTGTCTCTTGATGGGTATATCAGAAAATGGAATTTATTTTATAGAATGAGTATATTCAAGATAAACCCACTTGTTGCTATGTACATAAATTACCTTGGCAACGGTAACTATGGTCTAAAATATTATATATTTTGCAACTTCAGAGTTAATTTTAATTTTTGGATCATGATGAACAGATGAAACATGTTGGAATATATCCGACACAAAGAACTATTTCAAAAATTGTGAAAAAGCTATGGGGAACATACGCTACCATGGCACTATTTTTTTATTATTTTCATAAAACAGTCATTTTTATTCCCAGAAAGTTCAGATTTATCGTTGATAAAGATCAAGTAAGCCTCTTCCAAAATACAAGAAAAAACTTTCAAATAATAGTTGCTATGGTAATTCGGCCATACAATAAAAATATATGCATTTTTTGCTGTTTTTCCTAGCCTTTTCCCCAAAAACTGAAACAGGCTTGCACGACTGTTTGTACATATCTTATAAAGGAAAGTCTAAACTTTATTTTAGATTAAAACATTTTCACATTACTTAACTTTGGATGCCCGTATCCAAGGACGCAAATTGGGCTAATGTACAATTTTACACAATCGTTCCCATAGCAACGGGCTATTTCCTGCATTCTTAAAAGAAAATTTCCTTCATGTTTTGAAAGATCTGCTTGAATACATTCATTAATTATCATTACTTTGAATTCAAATTCAATGATCTAGGAAAAAATGGTCTCTAAATAATGTCTAAAATTGGTTTCATTTTTGCAGTTTGAGTTCATGTTGCCATAGCAACGTACACAAACTTTGTTCCATGGTGATTTTTTACGTATTATTTGCATTAAAAACTGAAAAATGTAAGTAATTTATCATTGAATTTTGAAAAATTGCCAAGAACACTACTTTGATAGGGTACCTGTATTGTTGCCATGGAAACATATAGATAAGACCATGAACCTTACATTATTTTTACTTAACTTGAAAAAGCTATGACATGTTACTGATAATTCATTAGTGTTTGTTTTAGATTATGCTGCATAAAAGATGTATGCGAATTCAAAAACGCCCAAAAATGCATTTTTTCAATATTCAGAGTCCGTTTCCATGGCAACCGGATGTGACATTAAGAAAATTTTCATCATTTTTTTACTTTTGGGTCAGACCGAACCTTATATATTAATTTCATCAAAATCTGAGACATGCCGTGCCATGCGTTCTTCATAAAAGTGCAAATGCTTACAGAGAATGGCTATTAAGTATCGATCCAGGCCCTGCCCGTGTTAAGTTCTGTACCAATCTTTGGATTTCTGATCGGCTTTTTAATTTGCATAAAAAATATCGAGGCCTGGATCATAGATGAATTTTGAGATTTGCATGTAAAATACGATGATTTCCCTGTGTTTTGTGTCATTCAGGGCAATTGACATCAGAACATGACGTCATACATCACGCGCATGACGTTACGAGGGCTCAAAAATATGCCGCTCAAACATTCAACATTGCAAAAGTTATAATCAATAGTTCGTTTATCAAAAGCATTTTTCGTCGAAATTTTGGGGACGATATAAGGGGTCAGCGCACCTATTCCTTTGGGCACAATAGGAGTTTCCAGGAAAAAATGCTTAACTTAGACCTAATGAGTAAATTTTATCATTATTCAATTATTTCATGAAAATAAATACATGATTAGTAAACATGTGAAAGCTAGTGTAATCGAGTACGAAGCTTAACGGATTTAAATTCATCTCGCTGTATTATTCAAAACAACATTGGAAGGCGGTCGCCATATTTGCCCATAAGATAAATGACAATAACATTACCAAAATGTATTAATAGTGGCACCGCCTTGAACAAATAATTTGATGAAATAAGCTATCAAACCTTAAAATACCCAAAAAATTATTGCAACATCCATGCTCAAACAAGACGTAGGATTTGATTTACTCTTTTTAAGGTAATTATACTACGGAATCGATACATGATTATTGACACTCTGATTTGAAAAGATTTCTTATTAAAAACACTACCTTCTTTGTATTTTTCTATCATTCAATTTTCCTGTGTGATAACTTCGACGAAGTCATGTTGGGATATCTCCTCCTTAAGGTATTCAACGAAGGACATTATGTAAAAAAAAAATTAAATTGGATGCATTCAACTTTTATATCTTTCTGTGTCACATGATCCTTACAAAAACGTAAGTACTAATGCAGTAAATATCGCAATGAGAAATGTTTTGAAAAGGGTCATGTTTAGGAGTAATCTCCCCTTGTTGAAACATTTAAGAAAAATAATCGAGGAAAATCTAATTTGTGATCAAACTTTGATTTTTCAGTTAAATGTTATGAAATATATGAATCATCGATATTTAATACTCCATCATTCTGTTGAAAATTTTAAGAAAAATTAACTTTTTCCAATAGAGTTCAACGTTAACCGTAAGGGCCCATAACTCTTAAAGTAACTAATTCTTTTTTTTTTTTTAATTTGGTTTAAGTACAAAATGAAAATGTCTTGTAAGGGAGAGAACGCTTACCTTGTCACTAGGTAAGTATTAATTTTTACATCATGACTATGTATATTTTAGGTTCCAGGATTGCATAAATAGATGTCCCAGTTACTTCTCATTACTTATTGAATACCTTGACTATGGAGAGGCTGCACACTTGCAGCATAGTTTGATGCAGTTTTTATCCTTGTCTAAACTAGACCGATATATAGCAACGTTTGTGTTGAAGTAGCTTACGTTTGAGGCGTAAAACTTCCAAAACATACACAATCATCATCACTATCGTCAAAATGGGTAAGACATAGATGAGAAAGTCCATCTGTTTTATATTGGATCCTGTAAACTCAGCAGAAGGTGGTGTTTGAGTTGAAGAAAACGCCTTAATGTTGCTGAAATAGAACAAAAGAGTGGTTGCTATATCGCGCTCCATAGAATCTGACAACGACAATATGCATATAGAAATCATAAAATAGGTTACAGCCGGCAGAGCACGGACTGTATTACGCACGTCCTCTTTTTATATCCATTTATATATTCATCTGTGTTGCTTGGACCCCTGTGTTTTACGGTATTGTTTGTGTGTGGTCATCTAACAGTGAGGAGGTTGTTTTACACCATAATTGTGCGTTCTTCGAGACCTCTGGGAAATCGGAATAGTGGGAGGGTTGTGCGCACGTAATCCAGGATAACCACACCGTCTGCTATTTACGTAGCAGATGGCCGTCCTAAGTCGGCACCGGTTGCCCATTGGTCTCGTTGGTTTATGTGTAGTCTTTTATGTTTCATGTTTATATGTTGTGAGTTGGTGTTCCTTGTCCCTTTTGCGTCTCTTTCTGTGGGTATCTGTTCTGTGTTTTTTGCATGGGTGTTTTGGGATTTTGCTGTGGGTGCTGCAACCTAGTGTTGTTGGAGATCCCCTCCTTTCTTTCATGAATATTCAATCCTTGTATAAATCTAAATTTAAAATACTAAATAAAAAAGAAATGTACATATGATCAAATCAAAAAGCAGATCAAACTATTGAATAATCTAAAAAGGACAAGCCCGATGCAAATAAATGTGCAAAACCATATTTTCAGTGATTTTGTTTTTATCAAATACAGGTTCAATGTATTTATTACGATTGTATGGTTTTCAAAAGTAGACAAAATGTCATCGTTAGTTTCTTCTTTAACTCATTTGTGTCACACTTATGCCCTTTGCCGTGTGGAGCTCGTAAAAAAGTTCCCCACGAGGGGTTTGACAGTAAGTGTTTTGAATATACTTTCCTGACAGTGTCGCCATAGCACTTTCTATATAGACATAACGTCAGACAGTGCATGAAGTTTTTATATTTTCATTTCCGTGCTTCGTAAACATCGACGGCGGGTGCGGCTAGCCAACAGGGGATGCTTACTCCTCCCAGGCACCTGGTCCAACCTCTGGCTTGCTGGGGGTCCGTCGATGTTTAATTTTGCGCTCTATTGTGAGTGCTATTGAGATTGTCGTCAGGATCTTCTTTAACTCATTTCACTAGGTCAAACTAAGGCAATTAGTTGAGAAAGCTATATATGATGTATGCATTCTGATTACATTTCAAAATACAGAACTAAAGAAACATGTTTTGAAAAGTAGACGAACTCATAACTGCATAAGGCAAGGTCAAAAGGTAAAAAAAATGAAAATAAAAAATCTGACCATGATGTATATTTTTTAAGATGCATTTTGTAAGTAGGACTTTTACCTAGTGATTCGAAAATATAGTAGTTTATAACTTGTTCTTGAGAAGTGTATGAAACATCGAAGATAAAATGAAAACCTTCTCTCTTAAGGAGGCTCAATAATCGTTCGACGTAATCATATTCCCGGCGTCAATACTGGTTAGAATAGTACCGAGTGCGGTTTCGGTCTTCAAACTCCTTTAATTCGTTTGTTTCTTGACGGATTTCGACAATTTTGATATCGATGGAACCAGAAAATTATCATCTACGAACTGAGTGTAATATATATATATAAAGTGAAATGCATCGTTAAATCTATATATTACAAAATATCCCGTAAGTGAGACACCCTTGCTACTGCCGTAAACGTATCATTTTCATAACGTCATCATCGGAAAATCAACCGTTTGTTGCTTGGCAATAAAATCAAGTAGAAAAACTAAAGTTTAATGATCATACAGGATATTTCTTTGAGAATTTAGTAATATAATAGATACAATATTTCAAGTTTGCTATCTCCAATTATCTTAGGTAATAGGAATTTTTCTACAATTTTGTCAACTATCGTACTTTGCATCGAGATGTTATCGAATTAAATATCCCTATTTAAAAACTGAGCGAGTGAATTTTAGTTTTAACCCTGCTTTGTTCAAAGATATATCCATTTTACAGTGCACACATTATAGAGAAAGAGTGCGGTTAGTGACGTCCACTTATTAGCTTTGAACGTCAAAATCATTAAAAACGCTTCCGTTTACTTTTTCTATTTCACTTATTAATATTTCCGTACCTCCGACACCTGGTGATCGTTGTGCATAAAAAAAAACCGCATTTTACATTGTTAACGCCTTTTAAAATATAACTATATCTAGAAATTCCATCTTCTCTGTTACTCATTTCAGAATCGCCTCCTTCTTTAAACATTACTGACAACCCTACCAACTTTCCCATTATAATCGTTACTATGACAACCAAATATTTTGAAAACTTCTGACAAAGACTTCTTATCACTTTGATGACAAATAAGGGTAAAGGGTATTTTTTTCTAAGATTTTCATTTCGGGTGGGGGTGCACAAAATGTACTTTTCGGGAACAATTTTAGCTATTATACTCTTTAAAAGCATCATCTATAAAGAAATAAACATATTCGATTCATTATATAATGGTGAAAATAATCACAAGAATGGTTTAAATGTGAAATTAATATCCCTATATCATGTATTTATCTATCAAAATTCATTGTTTTGCAAAAGATCTCGGAATTGGTTTACACATGTATATCCAGAGGACCACTAGTAAATCAAATGAACGATAACATGCAATCTTAATTACAAATATTAATCATCAGACATGAATGTCAAATAAAAAGGATAATTTTGTTTGCTCTGACAAAGAATTCTTGGATTATTGAGCCATCTTAAAAAAACCGAAATTGTGATACCAAGAAATGTCACGGTTTGTCCTATGTTTTATTTCAATATTGGGTATATAGAACGGTGACATCTACATGTAAATTGGCTATTTATACGATGCTTAAAAATCATAAAAGGCATATAAGCAATATGTTATATCAAATGAAAACTTAAATTTTCCTCTATTTATCTAGATTCGTCGTCACATTCTAAAGTTGTAAAAAAAATAGATTAACGTCATATGACGTCATCCCCAAATCCCTTAATAAATTATATTTGTTAAAAGAAATATTCCTGATGCTATATCTCAAGCAGTTACAAATATTAGTGAATTTAAGCCATAACACATTTCAAAGTAAAGAAGAAGATTAAACCATATTTCAAAAATATTAATGATTCTCAATAAATTTTGCAAACGTCATAAAGTCGTTAAAATGACGTTAAATCACGTAGACATTTCCTTTTTTATTTAACAATTTTTTTCTCTAAATTTTGATATATTTCTGTTATATACAGTGAGTTGTGCTGCATGATGATTCTTAACTTACTTTGATAACTTACAGATATGTGTAATTTCTGACAAGTATGTCGGGTGGATGGCATAAAGAAGGACATTATCTAACGTCAGCCGTCAAAATTTGGTTGTACGTCATTGTGTGTTTGAAACGGTGTTACCCTATGATATCCTATTTATTCGATATACATTGCGATATTTCTTTATATTTATGTACGACACATGTTAATAGTCTTCGAATGAATGTCATTGTCAATACAAATATCAATAATAATGTCACATCGAAATGGAAACGTTCGTTCGTGGTTTGAGCAAAACGGGTGGAAATCTACCAATTTTACAGCAAAATGCATATTATGTGATGCTTAGAATATCAACCGCTGATTCTATATCATACGAAATTAATTTTGTTGTTGTTTTGGAGAAAGGAATAAACATCCTTAACAACAGAACAAAGAGCAGGCTTGCACAACAAAAGACGCAAACGGACCGAGGAACATCAAAACACAACATGGAAACATCAGACTCAAAAGATTTCACATAAATCAGCGAGACCGACAGGCAACCGGTTCCGACCTGGGACGACCACGTGTTTTTTTTTTCGGTTGACGTGAGTACAAACTTATCATTATTTCCGTTTCCCAAAGTGTCGAAGAACTCAAAATAGTAGGGTTTAATATTTCTTCAAGAAGGTAAAGAGTTAGAATACTTCCGTATTGTTAGATACTATGCTTGTCAAAATTTCTAACTTACAATTCTCTGTTAATGTAGAATTGAATTCCAATGTAAATGATAATTGCATTTGAGATACCACATTTCACTCTTTACTTTTAAATCGATAAGAATTACATTTGTTTCAACGGAAACAAACCGTGACGGAATTCGAATTTTGAACATTTTTCATGAATTTTGCATAATTTGCGGTTCACGAGCTTTGCGCCTGTCGAATCAGAGTGTAAAAGCCATGAATGCAAAAAATAAGACACTCATTCTTCATATTTACATTCAGAAACATCCAGATGCTAAACATCTTTGAAAATATCGTCCAATTTTCACAGAAATTGAGTGAAAATTATGTTTCACGTGTGTCAATTCTTCCTACCAGGAAGGAAAAAAATCGATTGCAAATGATAAAGATGAACGGTTTAAGGTTAGTCCCTAGTCATTTATTTAACAGATGCAATTTGTATTTAGGGTTTTTTCCTAAACACAATGGTCCAAATGAGAAATAAAACACATAGATATGTAATTTTTATTTCACCAATGATACATTACTCTATAGACAGGTACCCTTGCACATTAAGATTGAGAAATATCTAATATCCAGCATATGATTTTGAACCCTGCAAATGAAAATAAAATGTTTATTTGTTTTGTTATATTTTTATGACTTTTTCTACTAATAATATATCGGTACTCTATCCATCTTTTGCGTAAAATACTTGATGGAAGTTTTTCATATTGCATTATTTCATAATGTCTATAGATGAAGAAAAAATTACGGTTTTATAAATGATCAAGATATCGCTCTAAACATACTGCGTAGAGGGAAAACCTATAACGGTTCGGGTAGGGATCCACCTCAATATAAAAAAAAGTACTGAATTTTTTTTTATTTTTAAATTGTTATCCGATGAAGTTTGATATTTTATAAGCATATGGAAGAAAATAAGGCATTATTTATGATGTGAGTAGTGGCGCCGCATAAATTCATTTCGGTTGCGCCATCTACATCGGAATTCACGTTTTACCATGTAAATACCTGTTACAAATGTTTCACTGAACGTTTTCACCATACATTGTAACTTTTTATAAACAATATGAAGAAAAAAAGCCTAATTTTAAATGTTTACAGTCAGTGCTGAGTAGTGGCGCCACATACATTCATTTCAGCAGCGTCATCTACATTGAAGTTATTTACAACTGGTTTCTTTGGAGACTGTATATATACATAGAGCTGTAATTCACATTTCAATGATTTGAGGGGAATCATTAGGTTGTCACCGCCTGTTCCTTCTCTTCTTATTGTCTCAGATGACCGTTGATATGTTAGGAATCTCCTCCTGCTCGAAAATATTCGCCATCAGTATGCCCCGCCCACTGTTTTAAATTAGTGCGCGCACGTTCTGTGATGGGAGTCACCTGCGTTCATCGTGAAATTAACGTCAAAATTGAATAGGCGTTTAGTGTAGGAAATCAACTCGCAATGTTTACAAATATTTCGGTAAATTACAAATCAATCACCATTTAAAGAATTGTTTGTACCATGTTGTTAGTGGTGCGTTAAATGAGCTTTCATTGATGCAGCATCGTTTTAGGCTTACTTTTCATGAAAAGTAGCATAACGCGGGAAACAAATATGATAACGCATTCGCAGGATATGTTTCAACACCAAACTCTTTATGCCGTATATCAACGTACCGGAAGTGTTATCGACTCGTAACTCATCAGTAAATTTGAAGGAATATCACGACGAAACAACATTATCAACCGCCAATATTTCGGAATAAAAAAACGAATCACACGATAACCATAAATCTTTTCTATTGTAGACTTTTTTCAGTCAAGAGGCAATGTTTTCTTACAAATCGGAAGCGAATGAGTCTTTGCTCAAATGCTTTGAAGTTTGAAGAAACACATCAAATGACAATTATGGATAATGACCATATCCCTGTATACAGCACAAAATCGATAACTCAGAAAATCAGAAACCGAAGGCATACAAAATCAGGATAAAACAGGAACCAAAGCAAACAAATAAAAACCACATGAAAAAAAGCGAACTCCCGATATGGGAGTGAGACCAGGTGGCCAGGAGAAGCAAGCATCTCCTGCTTGCATGCAACACCCGCCGCCTCAATTCGGTAGAACTGTCAAATCCGGTAACTTCCATTTCGGAAGACATATAGTACAATCTTTGGTTGGATGATTCAAATGGTCTATGACAGAATATCATCCACCATTCTGAAGGATGATTACTTTTTCATTACACTTACAAAACTTTCATTGTTTTTATAAATGTAGATATTAAATTATTGATTTATACCAATTGTACTATTCAACTGAAAAAAAATGAAAAGTTAGAAATTCGGATTAAAATACATGGATACAAAAATTATTCTCTGATCTTATTATTCATGTATTATACATGTATACTAATAATATAAAGTTATCAAATACGGGATACAGACTAGAATGATGGTTACATGTAGTTCTTCCATTCCAGATAGATGGAGGTCTCTGAAAGAAATCGGGTGCAGCACGCAAAAGGAACAATGAACACCAAATACCTAACTGGACCTAAGGAAAAATACCGCACATAAATAAACGAGATATCTATTCATAAATCAGACGGCAATCCGTCATGTTAGCAGCAAGTTATTTGGTTATCCGGTTAACATGCACACAACCGTCCAACTTGTTAAGTTACCAAGTGGCTTAGAAGAACATATAAATGACAAATATGGACAATATCCATATTCCAACAAACAGTACAAAATCGATAATTCAGAAAATCACAAACCGAAGGCATACAAAATCAGGACAAAAGGGAACCAAAGCAAACAAGCTTCACCCCATTAGAAGAAGTGAGCACTCAATTTAAGAGTGAGACAATGTGCCCAGGAAGAGTCAGCATATCCTGCTTACATGCAACACCTGTCGCTTCAATTCGGCAGAAATGTAACATCTGGTTACTTCCATATCGGAAGATACAAGATACAAGTACAGACCAGGAGTCCCCGAGGGCACATATAGCCAAGTTCGATCAACTTCGGTTGATCGTTTCTTCAACGCATTTGAAAACTTCAAAATTTCTTGAAATTTCTAAAACATGGGTCTTGTAGCATAATATCCCACCCATCCTGCTGCGTCGTTCGGTAACGTTTTGGAAATAATAATGTTCAAACTCTTTGGCAGTATAACATTGTTTAGATTGAGGATCAATGACGAGGGTTAAGTACCCGAAACGTGCATGTCTTGTCCATGCTGAAATTTTATCTGTTCTAAAATGATGCTATTGAATTTGAAGACGTTTAACATTTGAACCACTTAGTGAGTGTCACTGCTGGTGGATCAGGAGTCCCCGAGGGCACATGTAGCTAAGTTCGATCAACTTCGGTTGATCGTCTTTTCAACGCATTTGAAAACTTCTGTTATCAAAATTTCTTGAAATTTCTAACACGCGGGTCCTGTAACATCATATCCCACCCATCCTGTTACGTCTTTCGCTAACGTTTTGGAAATAATAATTTCCAAACTCTTTGGCAATATAACATTTTAGATTGAGGATCACTGACGAAACGCGCATGTCTGGTCCATGCAGAAGTTTTGTCTGTTCTTAAATCATGCTATTGAATTTGAAGACGTTTAACACTTTGGTTGGTTGGTTCAAATGGTCTTAGATAGAATATCACTCACCATTCTGAACACTAGGACATCATAGTGTATGACGAGTTCCCCGTATCGACCGGAGAACTTCCTCAGTGACGATGTTAGTCGATCACAAACGTATCATAAATGTTGGGGTTTGATAGTAGCTTAACAGTAAAAAAACGACACAAAAAAGAGAAAAAAACTTCTTGTACAAGACAAGTATTTAAAAAATTGAATCCTCGTCAGTAGGACTTCATGTCAAATAGTTTAAATAAAGCCAAAGTTAATTTTCCAAGCGTCATCTACAATGCATACTTTTTATTTCCTGTTGCCAACATGAACGGCTCAAAATTCTGTGTAGGTTTTTTTTTTCAGATGCGTATTTGAGTAAAAATATGGCCAAAACTCGTTGCGAGGGTAGGTGCAAGGAGCTCAATTCTAAACATAGTCGGATAAAATTATGCCGAAACACCAGCTAAGGATAGAGCTATGCAATGAGGGAGATACCCCTTAGTTTTAGAAATGTAGGTCTAATTTGAAGACAGGAAATTTAGAATATGTTTCAATGCAGTGCGTACATTTCACAAATCGTACCGTATGCTAGAGCATGTACTAATGATGAATTTTCATTGTAGAAATTTTTAAAACATAAAGAAACTTTTATGTACAGATTTTGATTTTCAGAAACTAATAAGGGCTATATGGAAATTTTACAAAAAAGTATTGTCAACTTCCTTTGAAATTCAGACCTGTACAAGCGACACAGTATATTACATTCAATTTGGGTTTTTCACAGCTTGCATTTCATGGTGAAATTATCAACAAAAGTAGAAGGATGAAGGGTTGACATAATTCTCATCGAATTATCAAAAGCATTTTATACCATGGATATGATCTTCTTTCATAGGACGGACACTTAGCTTTGTACTGGACCAATATACAGCTTTGCACAAGTGCATTATTAAGAATTGCACTCTTACTGACTTTGTCGACAGGGCTCCATGAAGGACCCTGTCCAAAACTATTCAGAGAATTTGGCAAAAAAAAACAAAGGAGGGGATCTCCAACAACACCAGGTTGTAGCACCCTTAGCAAAACCCCAAAACACTCAATGCAAAAACACAAAGCAGACAAGCACGGAAAGAGACGCATAAGGGACAAGGAACGTCAACGCACAACACAGAAACATCAAACATAAAGGACTACACATAAACCAACGAGACAAATGGGCAACCGGTGCCGACTACAACTACCTGTCCTCTCTGAATATCAGTTGGGCTCCAATGTATAATAAATTGACTTTAGTATGTGAATTATGATCAGATGTATGAGCTTGCTTCAACAGGCAGTCCACGATCTTCAAAACACCGTCTGCTACTTGCGTGGCGGATGGCAGTCCTAAGTCGGCCCCGGTTGCGTTTGTTTATGTGTTTTCTTTTGAGTTTAATGTTACTTTGGTGAGAGTTGGTTTTTCTTGTCCCTTTTGCGTCTCTTTCTTTGCGCGTCTGCTTTCTATTGTTGCATTTTTTTTTTAGGTTTGCTGTGGTAGCTACCTCTGAGCGTTGTTAGAGATCCTCTTCTTTGCTGCATTAGCGTAAAATACGCTTTTGGTATGAAGAGGAATTATTATTGTACGTTCCGTTCATATATTATACTGGAGAATGAGCAAACTCTGTATTGACATAATTCTTTTGTATTGGATGCTTTCCAAATGTCCGAAATCGCGATGTTGCTGGAGTTGTCCATTATAACATCATTATTGGATGGGTCATTGATACTGACTTCATACTGTAAAATATCCGCCAGCAGTTGAGATGTTGCACATTTCGTGATCGCTTAATTCTATAGTTACTCAATTTGGAGGGGGTTGGCAAATTTGATCGGCTTTTTTCCATTGATTTTCAGTATCTGTACCTCTCGAAAAGTTATCAGAAAGTGTTCAGAATGCATTGAAAATATGATGGTAGTGCAAATGTAGAAATAACAATCAGTTCTCCAAATTTTAAAGAAAATTTGTAAATTAGTTATTAAAATTCCTTTGGCTTTCCAAGCAGTTAAGAATAACTGTCCTCACAACTTGGATATGTTTCTTATATTTTTTAAAATATTTTAATACGAACTAATATATATATTTCGAGCTTCAGTATAATACAGGTTCTGACTAGAGTGTGTGTATGTTTTTTTATGTACTTGTGTCCGGACGGAGTGAGGGACGTACTGTCCCTTGTTCCGTCTGGATACAAGTACATATTCGTGTATCCAGAGGGCTCAAGGGATGTGTTGTCCCTTCCGCTGGGTTTAAACACGTTTAGTGTCGTGGTCGCTTGTACCTTTTTGTGCTTTTATATATTTTTTTTCCTAGCGACGTGCATTCGCCCTTTGTTGGGCTGATCCGACATTGTCTGAATAGTAAACGTGGTTGTTTTCACCTCATTTGTGCTGTCTATATTATTTTTTTTTTTCTAGAAAACAAAATTGCATTTCTTTTTGGGATCCGTTCCTATTCTTGTGAATATGGTGTATGCTACTGTGTGTATGTATTGTCAGTTTAGTCGTATCATGAACTCAAACTTGTCGGACCGGTCCTCTGAGACAGCTCTTTCCATGTTTGATGCTGCTCCGCGGCCACTATTCCTTCATGGACGCTTAAAGCTATGTGTTAATAACGTTAAATATATGAAAATTCGGGTCGCCGTTAAACATGGGGATGTCGGGTTTTGAGTGCTTTCGAGGAGTTTCAGAGTCCAGTCAATTTTTAGAGTCTTTACTTGCTATGTTTATGAGATAGGTTCTGCTTGATCTTCCCTCACGGGTACTATTTCTTAACACGCCCTATTTATTCTGATTGGATACGGAGGTCAATCTCCGAAACTGACGACGGTAGTTAGATTCGCTCTTCACACCTTATAATTTTCAAAGTTTGTATTTTTAACACTTTTTATGTGGGCCTCTCGTGATATGACTTTCTATTCACACTGACCCGCGCGTTGTCAGTTCAATGAGTATCTCTCTTCAGGATGGACGTGTTTTTATTTGGGGTATTCTTTGTTTCATTTTACCTAGTCAATCGATTCCTGTTCCTCAATATGGACGATTATCTAGAGTGGGGGCAGGCGGTATTTTGTTTGATTTTACTTACTTGATAATATGTTACTTAATCAATCAGGGAGCATCTTTTCAGCTTATTTTTATTTTGAACCTATAGAAGTCTTGGACGTGTTTCTATCGATCAGTCCGTCTAGACTTTTTGGCAGCGGGTGTTGCATGCAAACAGGAGACGCTGACTCTACCTAGGCACATGGTCTCGCCCCTCGCGGGGTCTGCTTTGGTTCATGAATTGGGAATATTACCTACCTTGGTACTAGTTATAGCCTTTCGAGCTTCAGTATAGTACAGGTTCTGACTAGCATGAGAGTGTGTGTATGTTTTTTTATGTACTTGTATCCGAACGGAATGAGGGACGTCCTGTCCCTTGTTCCGTCTGGATACAAGTACATATTCGTGTATCCAGAGGGCTCAAGGGATGTACTGTCCCTTCCGCTGGGTTTAAACACGTTTAATGTCGTGGTCGCTTGTACCTTTTTTGTGCTCTTATATATATATAAGAAAGAAATAGACGACTTAATCAATTTTGATTACAAAACCAGCAATTTCTATGGACTTCCTAAGGTTCAAAAATCCGAAAATATTAAAGAAGCGATTAAATTACAAAAGTCTGAATAGATAGAAATTCCCAATCCCGCAGACTTAAAATTCAGACCGATAATTGCAGCTCCATCCTGTCCTACACATAGACTTAGTAATCTTGTTGATATATTACCCTATTTACCTATTCTTCCCTGCCAGGGATTCGAACCCACTACCTACGGCACCTTCCCCCTGGCAATCACTAGTCCGGCACGCTATCCACTACACCATAACAGCATTCCTTATAGAGCACTATATTGAGCATCGACGGACCCTAGCTTCTCAGCTAGAGGTGGGATGACATGCCAGGGAGGAGTAAGCATTCCCTGTTGGCTAGCCGCACCCGCCGTCGATGTTGACGAACGAAACTGAAAACACTATTCACAAAACATGCACTGTCTGAGGTTATGTCTATATAGAAAGTGCTATGGCGACCATGTCAGGGAAATACATTCATAACACTTACTGTCAAACCCCTTGCGGGGAACATTTTTACGAGCTCCACACTGCAAAGGACATAAGTGTGACACAAATGAGTTAAAGAACATCCTGACGACAATCTCAACAGCACTCACAACAGAGCACCAAATTGAGCATCGACGGACCCCTATCAAGCTAGAGGTGAGATCAGATGTCCGAGAGGAGTAAGCATCCCCTGATTGGCTAGCCGCACCCACCGATGTTGACAATCGAAACTGAAAACAATATTCACATAATATGCACTGTTAAAGTTGACAAGCAATGTTATACTTATAATTTTCGAGAAATTTGTTATTTTTCTAAGGTTTGCCCTTAATTTTCAACATATTCATTTTGGCAACTTTTATCAACTAGATTTATTTGGAATGATGATTATGATAAAAGAATTAATGGATTTTTGTCAGATTGCTCGAAGAAATTATTCTTATTTCTTTTTCAGAATTGGCCATCGGCCTTAGACTTTAAACACCCTCACAGACATCAACTCGGTCTTTATCCTATACTTAAACAACATCTTTTGTGTAAGCACTTTATACTTAGATTCCAAGTAGTAAAATATATAAAATTTATGACATGCATAAGTAAGTGTCACTAGATATTAAAAAGAAAAAAAAAGATTAGTATGGTCGAGGAATAGCATCGTGTATAATATCTAAGCTTTTGCCTTCGACACTAAAAGATATTTCAAGTTAAGTGTTGGTTAAAACTTTGTCAAAATCAAAGCTCATTGCCTTTCGGTTACAAGTAACAATCAAAATTACAGAACTGCTGATATGATATTATATCTCGTACAGCTAAAGTAATATGACTCCGATTATTTTTGTTTTTGAAAAGTGGGTCTATTTGCGATGAAAGATCGCTTCATATTTATGTTCTTCTTTGCTAGAAATAAAGCAAGGATTGAATAAAAAGGAACAATTGGTAAATTGAAAAGTTTCAAGCTTAACTACTCGTGTTCAGATTGTTCACAAAGAAAATTGACACGTACCTGTGTTTTGTCATGTTCAAACACGCTGGATCTAAATTTAAGGAAATATGAATTAAATAATGTATTATTTCAGAAATGAGTATCCGGTAGAACACATTTGCCGAATTTCTTTGAATATGTACATGCAATGATAGACAAGAGGCCGACGCGGGCCAGATCGCTTAGACACCTGATTTGCACAGAAAGAATGATATTGGAAATGTTGTGAGGCAATAACTCCCTGTAAGTTTTTGAGAAAATTGCATAACCTAGGTATAAGATGAACAGCGGATGTAGATAAGTCAAATTAGTCAGCAATCTGAGTCCTTGACGGCAATACCTGTTGCCGTATCTACCAGAAAATTAAAAAAAACTTGGTAGATGACCTTGAGTACTTGCTTCCTGTTAGTTTTTGTGAAATTATATGCAGCATTTGTAGTAGAGACGTCAAAAATGCGAGAGTCAATCACAGTCCTCGTTGACCATATTCGTTAACCGATAGGTACGAAAAACACAACGGTCGTAGAGGACCTTGAGTACTAGTTTCTTTTAATGATTCATGAAATTCTATGTAGCAATCCTTTAAATTGTATCTGATTTACTTTATAAAAAAACATCAAAGAAGTACTATATAATATAAATCGAATACCGAAAATGCGTATATATTATTGTAAAATGATGTCACATTTGCTTACATTGATACAACTTTGAAACTGGAAATCCGCCATGAAATTTTGGTGGGCATCCAATACTTTCATCTTCACAAAATCTATTTTTCAATGCTGGTACAGGTTTCTCATCCTTACATGCAATAATAAAAGGACATCCATCTGAAATGGAAAAAAAAAGATTTTATTCGTTTATTTTGAGTTTCCCTTTCTATGTTTTGGTCTGTTATAAGCAGTTTAACCGATTTAGAGAACCGTTTGGTTGTCTTCCTTTGTTTTTAAGATCTATTTTCTCTTTTTTTTTTTGCAGAATACGTATACGTATGTGTAGCCTGTGTTTGTGAAACACGAATGCCCCCGATGGGATCTTTACTAGCATAAGCACCATTGTCTGTGATTATGTGAAAGGTCAGAATCACTGGGATTAAAATCTTGGTACTAATTGAGAAATCTTTTGACAAGGAATACACATGTGAAATATCTAAGCCCTATAACTTACCATTCAAATAAACATTACAGAAGTACCCATCAGTTATTCAGTCTCATATTCGAGAAGGCAAGGCAAATTCATTAGATTTTCCGTAGGAACGTTTGCGAACCTCGGAATGAACAAAATTCCGATGTGAGTTATTCCCAATGTTAAAGATTTTGTAAAGAAGGTCAAGGGAAAGTATGTGCAACGTCAAGGTCAAGGTCACGAGGTCAAACTTTATGATATCACAATTCCTATCACTTACCATTCAAAAGTTATGCCAAATGTTTAAGTTTTTGAAAAGTAGGTAAAAGGTCAAGGTCAAGGTGTCAAACATTTTGGTATCAATGGAAATTTTTTTTTCACAGGATATACACATGTGAAATATGAAAGCTCTATCACCTTTCATCCAAAAGTTATTTCCAATGTTAAAGTTTTTCGAACAACTACACAGACTAACAGACGGACGGGCCAAAAACTTTATGACCCCGTATCTTTAATTCTTGGGGCATAAACATCCTCAAGATTGAATTGTAATTGCAGCACTTGTTTCAAGCTATGGAGGCATATTTCTGCCATGAATTTGTCAGATAATTACAGATATTTTAAAAGTCGGCTTATTTATCTAACAAATCAACCTACTTATCTAACTAAACCTTCTTAGTGAACTTACAAGCTTTACAATTTAATTATCTTAAAAATGGGACTTATTTATTATTATTATATTAAGTGCTCGTAGACGTGTAAATTAATTTTACTTTCTCGAGCTGTTCCCAGTTTTCTATATAACCCGATATCTAAGGTTTATGACTCAATAAATGCATATCCTGCCTCGCATTAACTCTTCAAGAAAATTTCGTCTATTATGGTTCAAATCGTCTTCAAATTCATGACCGAAGTCTTACCAAAAGCAAGATTTCCTCTTACTCGATGGATGAAGACATGGATAACTCGATTTTGTGTTTACTTTTTAGGATGTAAACAATAACAATAATGAAGTTTTACTCTATATCAAGAGGTGTTTCCCATTTACAGTAATGCATTATACATGGCGAATCTAGTGTGTATAGAGACCACAATCGTATGATGAAACAAAGGAGAGGATCTCCAACAACACCAGGTTGTAGCACCCACAGCAAAACCCCAAAACACCCAATGCAAAAGCACAAAGCAGACAAGCACAAAAAGAGACGCGTAAGGGACAAGGAACGCCAACACACATCACAGAAACATCAAACACAAAGGACTACACATAAACCAACGAGACCAATGGGCAACCGGTGCCGACTTTCGACGGCCATCTGCCACGGAAATAGCAGAAGGTATGGTTATCCTGGATTACGTGCGCACAACCCTCCCACTTTTCCGATTACCCAGAGGTCTCGAAGAACACACAATTGTGGTGTAAAACAACCTCCTCACTGTCAGATGACCACACACAAACAAGACCGCAAAAGGCAGGGGCCCAAGCAACACAGATGAATATGTAAATGGATATAAAAAGAGGGCGTACGTAATACAATCCGTGCTCTGCCGCCGAGAGCTCATGTACGTCATCACCCGAGGAGTCCGACTGACATTCAGAGAGGACAGGTGGTCGGGGCCCTGTCTTCTCTTAAGAGGTTTGGACAGGGCCCGACATGGAATCCAAGTTTTAAGAATGCGCTTGTACAAGACTGAAGATTGGTCAAGTACCAAGCCTAGTGTCCGTCTGGTGACATTAGGATCATATCCACGGTATAAAAGGCGTTTGATGATTCTGACGCATTTTCGATAGTGATGATGTCTATCTTTGATCCTTCTTATCTTGTTAATAATGTCACCATCAAATGCAGGTTGTGAAATACCCAAAGTAATATACTCTGTTGCCTGTATCGGTCCGAATTTCAGAAGAAGTTGACAATATTTTTTGTAAAATTTCCAGAAAGTCTTTACTAGTATGTGAAAGCGAAAACCTTGTCCTAAAAGTTTCTTGGTAATTTGTAAATTTCTACTATGAAAATCCAAAACATCAGTACATGCCCTAGCATACTGGATGAGCTGTGAAATATAGATACCATAGGACGGTAATCTAGGAACATCACCGTCAAGCCAGGGGAAATTTACTATGTTAAATCCAAAATCATCTCTTTTGTCATACACACTTATATGGATCTCTCCATTAACAATTTTGATATTAAGGTCCAAAAATGGTGTTTCTGTGTTTGAAACGTTTGCCTTGTTTAAAATCAATTCTTGTGGATAAATAACATTTTTATATTTCTCAAAAACAGGATTGTCGATAGTAAGAATATTATCCAGGTACCTAGAAGTACCAATGAAACATTTCACATCATCATTTTTTTCTTTGTTTTTGAAGATTTTGGATAAATTCCTTTTCATACGTGTATAAAAATAAATCTGCAACAAGAGGCGCACAATTAGTACCCATTGGAATCCCTACAACCTGCTTGTAGAGTTTCTCACCAAATCTTACATAAATATTGTCTAAAAGGAAGGACAAGGCAATACATAGGTCACCATATTCAATTTGAAGACGTTTACATTTATACCACTTGGTGAGTGTCACTGCTGGTGGACCAGGAGTCCCCGAGGGCACATGTAGCCAAGTTCGATCAATTTCGGTTGATCGATTCTTCAACGCAATCTAAATTTCTGTTATCAAAATTTCTTGAAATTTCTAAAAAGTGGGTCCTGTAGCATCATATCCCACCCATCCTGCTACGTCTTTCGGTACCCTTTTTCGACATAGTAACTTTCATACTTTTTGGCATATTACATTGTTTAGATTTAGGATTTAGGATCACTGATGAGGGTTAAGTACCCGAAACGTGCATGTCTGGTCCACGTTGCCAATTTATTTGTTCTTAAATGATGCTATTCAATTTGAAGACGTTTACATTTATACCACTTGGTGAGTGTCACTGCTGGTGGACCAGGAGTCCCCGAGGGCACATGTAGCCAAGTTCGATCAATTTCGGTTGATCGTTCTTCAACGCAATCTAAATTTCTGTTATCAAAATTTCTTGAAATTTCTAAAAAGTGGGTCCTGTAGCATCATATCCCACCCATCCTGCTACGTCTTTCGGTACCCTTTTTCGACATAGTAACTTTCATACTTTTTGGCATATTACATTGTTTAGATTTAGGATTTAGGATCACTGATGAGGGTTAAGTACCCGAAACGTGCATGTCTGGTCCACGTTGCCAATTTATTTGTTCTTAAATGATGCTATTCAATTTGAAGACGTTTACATTTATACCACTTGGTGAGTGTCACTGCTGGTGGACCAGGAGTCCCCGAGGGCACATGTAGCCAAGTTCGATCAATTTCGGTTGATCGTTTCTTCAACGCAATCTAAATTTCTGTTATCAAAATTTCTTGAAATTTCTAAAAAGTGGGTCCTGTAGCATCATATCCCACCCATCCTGCTACGTCTTTCGGTACCCTTTTTCGACATAGTAACTTTCATACTTTTTGGCATATTACATTGTTTAGATTTAGGATTTAGGATCACTGATGAGGGTTAAGTACCCGAAACGTGCATGTCTGGTCCACGTTGCCAATTTATTTGTTCTTAAATGATGCTATTCAATTTGAAGACGTTTACATTTATACCACTTGGTGAGTGTCACTGCTGGTGGACCAGGAGTCCCCGAGGGCACATGTAGCCAAGTTCGATCAATTTCGGTTGATCGTTTCTTCAACGCAATCTAAATTTCTGTTATCAAAATTTCTTGAAATTTCTAAAAAGTGGGTCCTGTAGCATCATATCCCACCCATCCTGCTACGTCTTTCGGTACCCTTTTTCGACATAGTAACTTTCATACTTTTTGGCATATTACATTGTTTAGATTTAGGATTTAGGATCACTGATGAGGGTTAAGTACCCGAAACGTGCATGTCTGGTCCACGTTGCCAATTTATTTGTTCTTAAATGATGCTATTCAATTTGAAGACGTTTACATTTATACCACTTGGTGAGTGTCACTGCTGGTGGACCAGGAGTCCCCGAGGGCACATGTAGCCAAGTTCGATCAATTTCGGTTGATCGTTTCTTCAACGCAATCTAAATTTCTGTTATCAAAATTTCTTGAAATTTCTAAAAAGTGGGTCCTGTAGCATCATATCCCACCCATCCTGCTACGTCTTTCGGTACCCTTTTTCGACATAGTAACTTTCATACTTTTTGGCATATTACATTGTTTAGATTTAGGATTTAGGATCACTGATGAGGGTTAAGTACCCGAAACGTGCATGTCTGGTCCACGTTGCCAATTTATTTGTTCTTAAATGATGCTATTCAATTTGAAGACGTTTACATTTATACCACTTGGTGAGTGTCACTGCTGGTGGACCAGGAGTCCCCGAGGGCACATGTAGCCAAGTTCGATCAATTTCGGTTGATCGTTTCTTCAACGCAATCTAAATTTCTGTTATCAAAATTTCTTGAAATTTCTAAAAAGTGGGTCCTGTAGCATCATATCCCACCCATCCTGCTACGTCTTTCGGTACCCTTTTTCGACATAGTAACTTTCATACTTTTTGGCATATTACATTGTTTAGATTTAGGATTTAGGATCACTGATGAGGGTTAAGTACCCGAAACGTGCATGTCTGGTCCACGTTGCCAATTTATTTGTTCTTAAATGATGCTATTCAATTTGAAGACGTTTACATTTATACCACTTGGTGAGTGTCACTGCTGGTGGACCAGGAGTCCCCGAGGGCACATGTAGCCAAGTTCGATCAATTTCGGTTGATCGTTTCTTCAACGCAATCTAAATTTCTGTTATCAAAATTTCTTGAAATTTCTAAAAAGTGGGTCCTGTAGCATCATATCCCACCCATCCTGCTACGTCTTTCGGTACCCTTTTTCGACATAGTAACTTTCATACTTTTTGGCATATTACATTGTTTAGATTTAGGATTTAGGATCACTGATGAGGGTTAAGTACCCGAAACGTGCATGTCTGGTCCACGTTGCCAATTTATTTGTTCTTAAATGATGCTATTCAATTTGAAGACGTTTACATTTATACCACTTGGTGAGTGTCACTGCTGGTGGACCAGGAGTCCCCGAGGGCACATGTAGCCAAGTTCGATCAATTTCGGTTGATCGTTTCTTCAACGCAATCTAAATTTCTGTTATCAAAATTTCTTGAAATTTCTAAAAAGTGGGTCCTGTAGCATCATATCCCACCCATCCTGCTACGTCTTTCGGTACCCTTTTTCGACATAGTAACTTTCATACTTTTTGGCATATTACATTGTTTAGATTTAGGATTTAGGATCACTGATGAGGGTTAAGTACCCGAAACGTGCATGTCTGGTCCACGTTGCCAATTTATTTGTTCTTAAATGATGCTATTCAATTTGAAGACGTTTACATTTATACCACTTGGTGAGTGTCACTGCTGGTGGACCAGGAGTCCCCGAGGGCACATGTAGCCAAGTTCGATCAATTTCGGTTGATCGTTTCTTCAACGCAATCTAAATTTCTGTTATCAAAATTTCTTGAAATTTCTAAAAAGTGGGTCCTGTAGCATCATATCCCACCCATCCTGCTACGTCTTTCGGTACCCTTTTTCGACATAGTAACTTTCATACTTTTTGGCATATTACATTGTTTAGATTTAGGATTTAGGATCACTGATGAGGGTTAAGTACCCGAAACGTGCATGTCTGGTCCACGTTGCCAATTTATTTGTTCTTAAATGATGCTATTCAATTTGAAGACGTTTACATTTATACCACTTGGTGAGTGTCACTGCTGGTGGACCAGGAGTCCCCGAGGGCACATGTAGCCAAGTTCGATCAATTTCGGTTGATCGTTTCTTCAACGCAATCTAAATTTCTGTTATCAAAATTTCTTGAAATTTCTAAAAAGTGGGTCCTGTAGCATCATATCCCACCCATCCTGCTACGTCTTTCGGTACCCTTTTTCGACATAGTAACTTTCATACTTTTTGGCATATTACATTGTTTAGATTTAGGATTTAGGATCACTGATGAGGGTTAAGTACCCGAAACGTGCATGTCTGGTCCACGTTGCCAATTTATTTGTTCTTAAATGATGCTATTCAATTTGAAGACGTTTACATTTATACCACTTGGTGAGTGTCACTGCTGGTGGACCAGGAGTCCCCGAGGGCACATGTAGCCAAGTTCGATCAATTTCGGTTGATCGTTTCTTCAACGCAATCTAAATTTCTGTTATCAAAATTTCTTGAAATTTCTAAAAAGTGGGTCCTGTAGCATCATATCCCACCCATCCTGCTACGTCTTTCGGTACCCTTTTTCGACATAGTAACTTTCATACTTTTTGGCATATTACATTGTTTAGATTTAGGATTTAGGATCACTGATGAGGGTTAAGTACCCGAAACGTGCATGTCTGGTCCACGTTGCCAATTTATTTGTTCTTAAATGATGCTATTCAATTTGAAGACGTTTACATTTATACCACTTGGTGAGTGTCACTGCTGGTGGACCAGGAGTCCCCGAGGGCACATGTAGCCAAGTTCGATCAATTTCGGTTGATCGTTTCTTCAACGCAATCTAAATTTCTGTTATCAAAATTTCTTGAAATTTCTAAAAAGTGGGTCCTGTAGCATCATATCCCACCCATCCTGCTACGTCTTTCGGTACCCTTTTTCGACATAGTAACTTTCATACTTTTTGGCATATTACATTGTTTAGATTTAGGATTTAGGATCACTGATGAGGGTTAAGTACCCGAAACGTGCATGTCTGGTCCACGTTGCCAATTTATTTGTTCTTAAATGATGCTATTCAATTTGAAGACGTTTACATTTATACCACTTGGTGAGTGTCACTGCTGGTGGACCAGGAGTCCCCGAGGGCACATGTAGCCAAGTTCGATCAATTTCGGTTGATCGTTTCTTCAACGCAATCTAAATTTCTGTTATCAAAATTTCTTGAAATTTCTAAAAAGTGGGTCCTGTAGCATCATATCCCACCCATCCTGCTACGTCTTTCGGTACCCTTTTTCGACATAGTAACTTTCATACTTTTTGGCATATTACATTGTTTAGATTTAGGATTTAGGATCACTGATGAGGGTTAAGTACCCGAAACGTGCATGTCTGGTCCACGTTGCCAATTTATTTGTTCTTAAATGATGCTATTCAATTTGAAGACGTTTACATTTATACCACTTGGTGAGTGTCACTGCTGGTGGACCAGGAGTCCCCGAGGGCACATGTAGCCAAGTTCGATCAATTTCGGTTGATCGTTTCTTCAACGCAATCTAAATTTCTGTTATCAAAATTTCTTGAAATTTCTAAAAAGTGGGTCCTGTAGCATCATATCCCACCCATCCTGCTACGTCTTTCGGTACCCTTTTTCGACATAGTAACTTTCATACTTTTTGGCATATTACATTGTTTAGATTTAGGATTTAGGATCACTGATGAGGGTTAAGTACCCGAAACGTGCATGTCTGGTCCACGTTGCCAATTTATTTGTTCTTAAATGATGCTATTCAATTTGAAGACGTTTACATTTATACCACTTGGTGAGTGTCACTGCTGGTGGACCAGGAGTCCCCGAGGGCACATGTAGCCAAGTTCGATCAATTTCGGTTGATCGTTTCTTCAACGCAATCTAAATTTCTGTTATCAAAATTTCTTGAAATTTCTAAAAAGTGGGTCCTGTAGCATCATATCCCACCCATCCTGCTACGTCTTTCGGTACCCTTTTTCGACATAGTAACTTTCATACTTTTTGGCATATTACATTGTTTAGATTTAGGATTTAGGATCACTGATGAGGGTTAAGTACCCGAAACGTGCATGTCTGGTCCACGTTGCCAATTTATTTGTTCTTAAATGATGCTATTCAATTTGAAGACGTTTACATTTATACCACTTGGTGAGTGTCACTGCTGGTGGACCAGGAGTCCCCGAGGGCACATGTAGCCAAGTTCGATCAATTTCGGTTGATCGTTTCTTCAACGCAATCTAAATTTCTGTTATCAAAATTTCTTGAAATTTCTAAAAAGTGGGTCCTGTAGCATCATATCCCACCCATCCTGCTACGTCTTTCGGTACCCTTTTTCGACATAGTAACTTTCATACTTTTTGGCATATTACATTGTTTAGATTTAGGATTTAGGATCACTGATGAGGGTTAAGTACCCGAAACGTGCATGTCTGGTCCACGTTGCCAATTTATTTGTTCTTAAATGATGCTATTCAATTTGAAGACGTTTACATTTATACCACTTGGTGAGTGTCACTGCTGGTGGACCAGGAGTCCCCGAGGGCACATGTAGCCAAGTTCGATCAATTTCGGTTGATCGTTTCTTCAACGCAATCTAAATTTCTGTTATCAAAATTTCTTGAAATTTCTAAAAAGTGGGTCCTGTAGCATCATATCCCACCCATCCTGCTACGTCTTTCGGTACCCTTTTTCGACATAGTAACTTTCATACTTTTTGGCATATTACATTGTTTAGATTTAGGATTTAGGATCACTGATGAGGGTTAAGTACCCGAAACGTGCATGTCTGGTCCACGTTGCCAATTTATTTGTTCTTAAATGATGCTATTCAATTTGAAGACGTTTACATTTATACCACTTGGTGAGTGTCACTGCTGGTGGACCAGGAGTCCCCGAGGGCACATGTAGCCAAGTTCGATCAATTTCGGTTGATCGTTTCTTCAACGCAATCTAAATTTCTGTTATCAAAATTTCTTGAAATTTCTAAAAAGTGGGTCCTGTAGCATCATATCCCACCCATCCTGCTACGTCTTTCGGTACCCTTTTTCGACATAGTAACTTTCATACTTTTTGGCATATTACATTGTTTAGATTTAGGATTTAGGATCACTGATGAGGGTTAAGTACCCGAAACGTGCATGTCTGGTCCACGTTGCCAATTTATTTGTTCTTAAATGATGCTATTCAATTTGAAGACGTTTACATTTATACCACTTGGTGAGTGTCACTGCTGGTGGACCAGGAGTCCCCGAGGGCACATGTAGCCAAGTTCGATCAATTTCGGTTGATCGTTTCTTCAACGCAATCTAAATTTCTGTTATCAAAATTTCTTGAAATTTCTAAAAAGTGGGTCCTGTAGCATCATATCCCACCCATCCTGCTACGTCTTTCGGTACCCTTTTTCGACATAGTAACTTTCATACTTTTTGGCATATTACATTGTTTAGATTTAGGATTTAGGATCACTGATGAGGGTTAAGTACCCGAAACGTGCATGTCTGGTCCACGTTGCCAATTTATTTGTTCTTAAATGATGCTATTCAATTTGAAGACGTTTACATTTATACCACTTGGTGAGTGTCACTGCTGGTGGACCAGGAGTCCCCGAGGGCACATGTAGCCAAGTTCGATCAATTTCGGTTGATCGATTCTTCAACGCAATCTAAATTTCTGTTATCAAAATTTCTTGAAATTTCTAAAAAGTGGGTCCTGTAGCATCATATCCCACCCATCCTGCTACGTCTTTCGGTACCCTTTTTCGACATAGTAACTTTCCGTCGATGTTTATTTTTGTGCTCTATTGTGAGTGCTGTTGAGATTATCGTCAGGATCTTCTTTAACTCATTTGTGTCACACTTACGCCCTTTGCCGTGTGGAGCTCGTAAGAAAGTTCCCCGCGAGGGGTTTGACAGTAAGTTTTTTGAATATACTTCCCTGACATTGTCGCCATAGCACTTTCTATATAGACATAACGTCAGACACTTCATGAATTCTAAAAAAAAAAAAAAAAAAAAAAAAAAATTATTTCCATGCTTCATTAACATCGACGGCGGGTGCGGCTAGCCAACAGGGGATGCTTACTCCTCCCGGGCACCTGGTCCCGCCTCTAGCTTGCTAGGGGTCCGTCGATGTTTATTTTTGTGCTCTATTGTGAGTGCTGTTGAGATTATCGTCAGGATCTTCTTTAACTCATTTGTGTCACACTTACGCCCTTTGCCGTGTGGAGCTCGTAAGAAAGTTCCCCGCGAGGGGTTTGACAGTAAGTGTTTTGAATATACTTCCCTGACATTGTCGCCATAGCACTTTCTATATAGACATAACGTCAGACACTTCATGAATTCTAAAAAAAAAAAAAAAAAAAAAAAAAATTATTTCCATGCTTCATTAACATCGACGGCGGGTGCGGCTAGCCAACAGGGGATGCTTACTCCTCCCGGGCACCTGGTCCCGCCTCTAGCTTGCTAGGGGTCCGTCGATGTTTATTTTTGTGCTCTATTGTGAGTGCTGTTGAGATTATCGTCAGGATCTTCTTTAACCCATTTCATACTTTTTGGCATATTACATTGTTTAGATTTAGGATTTAGGATCACTGATGAGGGTTAAGTACCCGAAACGTGCATGTCTGGTCCACGTTGCCAATTTATTTGTTCTTAAATGATGCTATTCAATTTGAAGACGTTTACATTTATACCACTTGGTGAGTGTCACTGCTGGTGGACCAGGAGTCCCCGAGGGCACATGTAGCCAAGTTCGATCAATTTCGGTTGATCGATTCTTCAACGCAATCTAAATTTCTGTTATCAAAATTTCTTGAAATTTCTAAAAAGTGGGTCCTGTAGCATCATATCCCACCCATCCTGCTACGTCTTTCGGTACCCTTTTTCGACATAGTAACTTTCATACTTTTTGGCATATTACATTGTTTAGATTTAGGATTTAGGATCACTGATGAGGGTTAAGTACCCGAAACGTGCATGTCTGGTCCACGTTGCCAATTTATTTGTTCTTAAATGATGCTATTCAATTTGAAGACGTTTACATTTATACCACTTGGTGAGTGTCACTGCTGGTGGACCAGGAGTCCCCGAGGGCACATGTAGCCAAGTTCGATCAATTTCGGTTGATCGTTTCTTCAACGCAATCTAAATTTCTGTTATCAAAATTTCTTGAAATTTCTAAAAAGTGGGTCCTGTAGCATCATATCCCACCCATCCTGCTACGTCTTTCGGTACCCTTTTTCGACATAGTAACTTTCATACTTTTTGGCATATTACATTGTTTAGATTTAGGATTTAGGATCACTGATGAGGGTTAAGTACCCGAAACGTGCATGTCTGGTCCACGTTGCCAATTTATTTGTTCTTAAATGATGCTATTCAATTTGAAGACGTTTACATTTATACCACTTGGTGAGTGTCACTGCTGGTGGACCAGGAGTCCCCGAGGGCACATGTAGCCAAGTTCGATCAATTTCGGTTGATCGTTTCTTCAACGCAATCTAAATTTCTGTTATCAAAATTTCTTGAAATTTCTAAAAAGTGGGTCCTGTAGCATCATATCCCACCCATCCTGCTACGTCTTTCGGTACCCTTTTTCGACATAGTAACTTTCATACTTTTTGGCATATTACATTGTTTAGATTTAGGATTTAGGATCACTGATGAGGGTTAAGTACCCGAAACGTGCATGTCTGGTCCACGTTGCCAATTTATTTGTTCTTAAATGATGCTATTCAATTTGAAGACGTTTACATTTATACCACTTGGTGAGTGTCACTGCTGGTGGACCAGGAGTCCCCGAGGGCACATGTAGCCAAGTTCGATCAATTTCGGTTGATCGTTTCTTCAACGCAATCTAAATTTCTGTTATCAAAATTTCTTGAAATTTCTAAAAAGTGGGTCCTGTAGCATCATATCCCACCCATCCTGCTACGTCTTTCGGTACCCTTTTTCGACATAGTAACTTTCATACTTTTTGGCATATTACATTGTTTAGATTTAGGATTTAGGATCACTGATGAGGGTTAAGTACCCGAAACGTGCATGTCTGGTCCACGTTGCCAATTTATTTGTTCTTAAATGATGCTATTCAATTTGAAGACGTTTACATTTATACCACTTGGTGAGTGTCACTGCTGGTGGACCAGGAGTCCCCGAGGGCACATGTAGCCAAGTTCGATCAATTTCGGTTGATCGTTTCTTCAACGCAATCTAAATTTCTGTTATCAAAATTTCTTGAAATTTCTAAAAAGTGGGTCCTGTAGCATCATATCCCACCCATCCTGCTACGTCTTTCGGTACCCTTTTTCGACATAGTAACTTTCATACTTTTTGGCATATTACATTGTTTAGATTTAGGATTTAGGATCACTGATGAGGGTTAAGTACCCGAAACGTGCATGTCTGGTCCACGTTGCCAATTTATTTGTTCTTAAATGATGCTATTCAATTTGAAGACGTTAACATTTATACCACTTGGTGAGTGTCACTGCTGGTGGACCAGGAGTCCCCGAGGGCACATGTAGCCAAGTTCGATCAATTTCGGTTGATCGATTCTTCAACGCAATCTAAATTTCTGTTATCAAAATTTCTTGAAATTTCTAAAAAGTGGGTCCTGTAGCATCATATCCCACCCATCCTGCTACGTCTTTCGGTACCCTTTTTCGACATAGTAACTTTCATACTTTTTGGCATATTACATTGTTTAGATTTAGGATTTAGGATCACTGATGAGGGTTAAGTACCCGAAACGTGCATGTCTGGTCCACGTTGCCAATTTATTTGTTCTTAAATGATGCTATTCAATTTGAAGACGTTTACATTTATACCACTTGGTGAGTGTCACTGCTGGTGGACCAGGAGTCCCCGAGGGCACATGTAGCCAAGTTCGATCAATTTCGGTTGATCGATTCTTCAACGCAATCTAAATTTCTGTTATCAAAATTTCTTGAAATTTCTAAAAAGTGGGTCCTGTAGCATCATATCCCACCCATCCTGCTACGTCTTTCGGTACCCTTTTTCGACATAGTAACTTTCATACTTTTTGGCATATTACATTGTTTAGATTTAGGATTTAGGATCACTGATGAGGGTTAAGTACCCGAAACGTGCATGTCTGGTCCACGTTGCCAATTTATTTGTTCTTAAATGATGCTATTCAATTTGAAGACGTTTACATTTATACCACTTGGTGAGTGTCACTGCTGGTGGACCAGGAGTCCCCGAGGGCACATGTAGCCAAGTTCGATCAATTTCGGTTGATCGATTCTTCAACGCAATCTAAATTTCTGTTATCAAAATTTCTTGAAATTTGTAAAAAGTGGGTCCTGTAGCATCATATCCCACCCATCCTGCTACGTCTTTCGGTACCCTTTTTCGACATAGTAACTTTCATACTTTTTGGCATATTACATTGTTTAGATTTAGGATTTAGGATCACTGATGAGGGTTAAGTACCCGAAACGTGCATGTCTGGTCCACGTTGCCAATTTATTTGTTCTTAAATGATGCTATTCAATTTGAAGACGTTAACATTTATACCACTTGGTGAGTGTCACTGCTGGTGGACCAGGAGTCCCCGAGGGCACATGTAGCCAAGTTCGATCAATTTCGGTTGATCGATTCTTCAACGCAATCTAAATTTCTGTTATCAAAATTTCTTGAAATTTCTAAAAAGTGGGTCCTGTAGCATCATATCCCACCCATCCTGCTACGTCTTTCGGTACCCTTTTTCGACATAGTAACTTTCATACTTTTTGGCATATTACATTGTTTAGATTTAGGATTTAGGATCACTGATGAGGGTTAAGTACCCGAAACGTGCATGTCTGGTCCACGTTGCCAATTTATTTGTTCTTAAATGATGCTATTCAATTTGAAGACGTTTACATATGTCCATGATTTGC
Source organism: Pinctada imbricata (assembly GCA_033119305.1). NCBI lineage: Eukaryota > Metazoa > Mollusca > Bivalvia > Pterioida > Pteriidae > Pinctada > Pinctada imbricata. The sequence continues at coordinate 19,470,612 of VSWD01000003.1, forward strand.
ATGATTTGTAATCTTTGGCGGAAAAGAAACTCTTCGATTCAGAAGTACAAATATAAGTTTTCCCCTCTCGATCAAAGCACCATTTAATGAGTTTGGAAGTCGATCATTTATTTTGTCGCGAGGAAGCGTGGTGTACATATTAGAAAAGTCGTATGAAGACATCGTATTTGCTTCAAAATTTCTTGATTTCATTTTGTCAATCAAATCCCCTTAATTTTTAATAGACCAAAAGAAGTTTACGCCATACCTGTTCATGACAGTTTCACAGTATTTTGCCACGTGTTCCTTTATAGCCGTGAGTGCTGACGTCTGATTTCTAAACAAAATTGTTGTTGAGCAGTTGCTAGATTTAGCAATGTATCGAAACTGGTAAGGGGACTTGTGAAGTTTAGGTATACAGTATATTGTAGGGAGATCCAATTTAGAAATAGGGATGTTAAAAGAAGAAATTTCACTGTTATGTTTGTTCAAAATATTGGGAACACTTTCGTTGCTTTCGATATAAGTATTAGTAGAGGAAAGTTCCGAAACTAAAGTTGATATGTTGTAACGTTTTCAAATAATTATGGTGTTGTTGGCTGCTTTGTCTGCAGGCGCGAAGACATATTTTTCATGTAAATTACGTAACTTGGATTTGAAATATCTTTCAGATTTAGAAATTGGATGTTCAAAATGTTGAGGATTTTTGTGGTAGTTAACTATTCGAATACCGGTAATATCCAAAATGAGGTTTTTCCAGTCATTCAGAGCATGCGATTCGACTCCTTCCGATTTACACCATCGTTTGATATAGTTATCTAAAGCTTCCTTTAGCACTTCGCGACATTTAATAAAATCTATCTTGGATGGGATTCTATACTTAGGTCCTTTCTTAAGAAGACCATGGAGCTGCCTGTCTTTGATAATTGAAAAGTCACCTGTAATAATATGACCAGCTGGTTTATATAGATATGCAGACGTTGCACATTCTCAAGAAGCAGGACACGATTCAAGTATTTTAGGATCTTGTGTAATTTTGTTGTAGTTAAAAACGAAATTTCGAATAGGTCTCTTATATTTGTAACAAATAAGAGGAGATTCTAAATTTTCAAAATATTGAGGAATGGCACTTTGTACGCGATGATCCCGAAAAATATAAGAGATGTTTAGAAGATCAAATCCTTTGTTAATAAATGGAATTAATATGAATCGACTTTTAGGGGAGGTGATTTTAACCAAAGGATATAGTTTGTTTTGTGCGAATGCAACAATGATATTTAGCCTGAATCAATCAGTGTTTCTTAAGAATGCAACCAGTGCTTCGTCCAAGATAGATTTTAATTGAACTGCTGGAACTGAAGAGAGAGCATGTAGCAGTTCATGTCTGCCGCCGTTGCGTGCAATGATAAGTAGATCTTTGAGGGTACGATGTACTCTAGCTCTTTTTCTGAGTTTTTTGTTTCGCCTTTTACCGTGAGACCTATGCTTCCTTTTAGTGTTAGGACGAATTGAAAAAAAACATTGATATTTGAAGAGGTCGAAGAACTGTTTCCTTGTCCATAAATCTGATCGTTTAGACCAAGGGGGTACGCAGTTTGCAGTTTGGTTATCCAGGCAAGTTCAGCTTGTAAGCAGCGTTTTTTAATTTCAGTTTTACTTTGATTTTTAAGTTTTTGGAATGACTGAACTGGAGTAATTGTTATATCCGAAATTGAATGATTGTATTTAACGAAGTGATTATATAGGAAATTTCTTTGTTTTTTCTGATGCGAGTTTCTTATCTGATACGAATGACTTCGAAAACGAGATTTTAAGGCCTGGCCTGTTTCTCCTACATATTGGGCGCCATATCCATTGGTGTATTATGTAATGACATAGATGACATCTTGATACGATCAATCAATGTCCTTATCAATCTCGATTTTAAAGGTCTGCCCATTAACACTAGATTTAATTGTTGTGGAATTGCAATTGATGAGCGGACACATACCGCATCTTTTCCCATTGCACCTGCAAATGATTGAGAACCCTCTATGTTTGTTGTTAAATGTAGAGCCTGCAGATGGAGAAGTGGGTGCAATATGTCTACGGGGTTTTAATTTTAGAGGTGATAGAAGTACCTTTGGTGAGGAAAAAAAGTTTCTTACTGTTAAATGTTGATGATGGGAAAGTGACTGTAGTAATAGAGGGTAATCTCAAAGGAGTTAATTTGATACGAGGCGACCTTAAAAATGCCATGATGAAATGATCGGTGAAAGGTGAATTATGATCCTGCGTAGAAGAACTTAGTCAAGTTAGAGAACGTAATGGAATTAAAACACTTTAAACATCGGGTCGCAGGGAATTGTATTACCAACTCCACACTGCAACACGAAATAAGTGTAGATATAAAACGATATAAAACAAAGGAAGGGATCTCCAACAACACCAGGTTGTAGCACCCACAGCAAAACCCCAAAACATCCAATGCAAAAACACAAAGCAGACAAGCACAGAAAGAGACGCGTAAGGGACAAGGAACGTCAACGCACAACACAGAAACATCAAACACAAAGGACTACACATAAACAAACGAGACCAATGGGCAACCGGTGCCGACCAATGGGCAACCGGTGATTATATAGGAAATTTCTTTGTTTTTTCTGATGCGAGTTTCTTATCTGATACGAATGATTTGCATGTCTCTTATCTGATACGAATGACTTGCATGATGAAGTGTCGTTTCTAATATAAGGGAGCATCAAGAGTCTAGTTTTAATGAGATTGACAAAGACACAATGTTCTAGTTGCACGAAGGTTGAAAGAAAACACAAAAAGGAAAAAAAAAGAGGCGGGTTATTTTCATCCTCGATCAAATTGTAATTGGGATACAACTACCAAAATTCATATACCACAATATCTAATCATTTTCAGATTTGTTTTTTTTCTTTTCAGAGTGATAAATGGCGAGCCTAGCAGATTTATTTACTTCTTGTACATTTGAATCAATTTTGCTTAGAGACATGCAAATCTTATCATTGTTTTGAAAATACATGTTGACAATTGATGATGAACTTTTTTCACAGGCAGAGCAGATAGATTTTTTTTCATTAAAGCTGCAGTTGTAGTGGGGAGGGGGATGTTATGTAAATAGAAAATTGGTTAAAGTCTTCTGTAATATCCGCCTCCTCCTTTCCATATACATTGCTCCTTATATATCAAAGATGAATAAGTTGATCAAATATTAAAACCTTCTCACATTCCATACACACTGAGCGCTTTAACATGTAAAATTTACTAATGATTACTATGGTTTCCGTGGAAGTTTAAAATTAGGACGGAAGATGAGTTATTCATCTTCTTGAAGTGTTTTACAGTGCCGTTTACACTGATGACTCAGATTTTGAACTTCCTTATATCTACTTGATTCCCAAAATATACAAAAATCCTTCCAAACACCGATTCATTCAAGTGATTCACGAAGCTCCATCCATTTTGCTTACGAAAACATTATCTCGCATCAAGCAAGGTCCTCAAACATACTTCGAGACAACTTATTCAAGAAATTGAATCAATCAGATATGAATCCTTAAGAATTCTAAGGAACTTTTGAAAAATTAAAAAGCCACCAAAACGTACCACTTGGTGAGTGTCACTGCTGGTTGACCAGAAATCCCCGTGCATGGGCAGCCAATTTCGATCAACTTCGGTTGATCGTCTCATCAACGCATTCAAAACTTTATGTTGTCAAAAATTCTTGATATGTCTAATATGTGGATCCTATTACATCATATCGCATCCATCCTGTTACTTCTTTTTTTATACATTTTCGGAAACAATAATTTTCACGCTCTTTTGAATTATTGCTGAGTGTCACTGCTTGTCTTTCGGTACATATTTGACATAATAACTTGCACACTCTTTGGCCATATTACATTGTTTAGATTGAGGATCACTGACGAGTATTAGGTACCCGAAAAGTACATGTCTGGTCCATTTTAGAAACTTACCTGTTCATAAATGATGCTATTGTATTTGAAGACGTTGAACATTCAATCAGTATAACGTCTTTCGACTTCTCCATGCTCTATACTACCATCCCACACCAAAAGCTCAAAAACAGACTTGCCAATATTATCGGAACGCCTTTCTTTAAACAAAATGGTAATATAAGATACAAATACCTATCATAGGGCGGGATGATATTTTTTCGTGAAGGAACACTCTGATTCAAACAAAAAGTATACCAAAAACGATATCATCCGGATGCTTGAGTTTTTCATTGACAAAATGTTTTTGGTGTTTGGAGGAACCATATTACAGCTGATAGTCGGCATCCCCAGGGGTACCAATGAGTTAAAGAAGATTCTGACGATAATCTCAACAGCACTCACAATAGAGCACTATGTTGAGCATCGACGGACCCCTAGCAAGCTAGAGGTGGGATCAGGTGCCCGGGAGGAGTAAGCATCCCCTGTTGGCTTGCCGCACCCGCCATCGATGTTAATGCACGATAAAGAACACAGTATATAAAATACATGCACTGTCTGACGTTATGTCTATATAGAAATATCTATGGCGACCATGTCAGGGAAATATATTCAAAACACTTACTGTCAAACCCCTCGCGGGGAACTTTTTTACGAGCTCCACACGGCAAAGGGCATAAGTGTGACACAAATGAGTTAAAGAAGATCCTGACGATAATCTCAACAGCACTCACAATAGAGCACTATGTTGAGCATCGACGGACCCCTAGCAAGCTAGAGGTGGGATCAGGTGCCCGGGAGGAGTAACCATCCTCTGTTGGCTAGCCGCACCCGCCGTCGATGTTAATGCACGATAAAGAACACAGTATATAAAATACATGCACTGTCTGACGTTATGTCTACATAGAAAGTGCTATGGCGACCATGTCAGGGAAATATATTCAAAACACTTACTGTCAAACCCCTCGCGGGGAACTTTTTACGAGCTCTACACGGCAAAGGGCATAAGTGTGACACAAATGAGTTAAAGAAGATCCTGACGATAATCTCAACAGTCCTCACAATAGAGCACTATGTTGAGCATCGACGGACCCCTAGCAAACTAGAGGTGGGACCAGGTGCCCGGGAGGAGTAAGCATCCCCTGTTGGCTAGCCGCACCCGCCGTCGATGTTAATGCACGATAAAGAACACAGTATATAAAATACATGCACTGTCTGACGTTATGTCTATATAGAAAGTGCTATGGCGACCATGTCAGAGAAATATATTCAAATAACTTTCGGCGCAAACGGTCATTTCAACACCTCCCTATATGATAAGCTTGACGACATTGGCTTCCACATAGCTGACTTCCCTTTCATGAAAATCTGCGTTCCGTCTTCTCCTGCTTATGGTGTTTTGCTTCTCAGCTGATACGGTGTTCCGGATGTCAAGACTAGAGCTATGCGGCTTGCAAGTGGGCTGCTTGTTCGGGGTTGTGTTGCGCGGAGAGTGGGGTCGTCATTAGGGATATTCTTCAGTCGATGCGGGGGTATGTATCGGGTTCCCCTTTCCGGAGGGATCGGTGGGTGTATGCTTTGTGGTTGGACAATACATACCTGCCTTCTGTGTGCGTCAGGATGTGCATCGAGGCAATCACCGAGTTTGATAGCTCTCCGTTGGGCTGTTGCGAAGGATGTTGCATGCAATCAGGAGCAATCTCCCCGGGCAGCTGGTCTCTACTCGGAATGCTGTTGAACGTGGAGAACACGTTGCGAAATGTTGTGAGACTGTTCTTAACTGGAATGATGTAAATCTGTTTTGGTCTGTAAAAAATTCCGGGGATGTGATTGACAGGATGGGATCTGGGGGTTTTCGGGCCAGTGCGGTTTCTTCATGCGATTTTTCGGGTGTGTGCGCCACGCTTCCTCACGACAGGATCAGTGGTCAGTTGTCCAGGCTCATTGGGTGGTGCTGTGGTCGGAAGGGAAGGACTTGTGTTTGTACATCTGGGTCAGGGGGCATCTTTTCCGCTACGGAATACAAATCATACAAATCATGGACAAATCGTGGACATATGGCGACCTGTGTGGTGCCTTGTCCTTCCTCTTGGACAACATTTATGTAAGATTTGGTGAGAGTCTTTGCGGGCGGGTTGTAGGGATTCCTATGGGTACAGGTTGTGCGCCACTTGTTGCAGATTTGTTTTTGTGCACATGTGGGGAGGAATTTATTCAGGATCTTCGGGGGCAAAGAGGGCATGATGATGTGAAATGCTTCATTGGTACTTCTAGGTACCTGGATATTCTTACTTTCGATAATCCTGTTTTTGAAAAGTATAAAGATGTTATTTATCCACAAGAATCAAGGTCAAGGTCAATTAGTATATTCTAAATGAAATTGTATTTATGTGTATTATGTCCAGGCTTAATCTTTTGAACCGTGATGGATCACTTCAAAGATGTTATTTATCCACAAGAATTGACTCTAAACAAGGCAAACTTTACAGACACAAAAACACCATTTTTGGACCTAAATATCAAAATTGTCAATAGAGAAATTCAAACAAGTGTATATGACAAACGAGATGATTTTGGATTCAAGATAGTAAATTTCCCCTCGCTCGACGGTGATGTCCCTAGATTACCGTCATACGGTATCTACATTTCACAGCTCATCCGGTATGCTAGAGCATGTACTGATGTTTTGGATTTTCATAACAGAAATCTACAAATTACAAAGAATCTTTTAGGACAAGGTTTTCGCTTTCACAAACTAGTAAAGACTTTCTGGAAATTTTACAAAAATTATGATCAACTTCTTTTGAAATTCGGACCCATACAAGCAACGGAGTATATTACTTTAGGTATTTCACAACCTGCATTTTATGGTGACATAATTAACAAAATAAGAAGGATCAAAGGTAGACAGCATATGTATCGAAAATGCGTCAGAGTCATCAAACGCCTTTTATACCGTGGATATGATCCTAATGTCACCAGACGGACACTAAGCTTGGAACTTGACCAATATACAGTCTTGTACGAGCGCATTCTTAAGACTTGCACTCTGACTGACTGTGACGACGGGACTCCATGACGGGCCCTGTCCAAACCTCCTTAGAGAAGACAGGGCGCCGACCACCTGTCCTCTCTGAATGTCAGTCGGACTCCTCGGGCGATAACATACATGAGATCTGAGCTCGCTACAGCCGGTAGAGCACGGACTGTTTTACGCACGTCCTCTTTTTACATCCATGTACATATTCATCTGTGTTGCTTGGACCCCTGCGTTTTACGGTCTTGTTTGTGTGTGGTCATCGAACAGTGAGGAGGTTGTTTTACACCATAATTGTGCGTTCGTCGAGACCTCTGGGAAATCTGAATAGTGGGAGGGTTGTGCGCACGTAATCCAGGATAACCACACCATTTCCTACTTGCGTGACAGATGGCCGTCCAAAGTCGGCACTGGTTACCCATTGGTCTCGTCGGTTTATGTGTAGTCTTTTGTGTTTGATGTTTAAATGTCGTGTGTCTCTTTTCCGTCTCGTGCTGTATTCGTCTTTTGTGTTTTTGCATCGGGTGTTTTGGTGTTTTACTGTTGATGCTGCAACGGGGTCTTGTTGGAGATCTCCTCCCTTCCTTTAGGAGTTGGCAACCATTCTGATGGGAATAATCACGACTAGGCCTTACCTTCTGGACGTTGAGACTAAAAAGCTAATAGGTGCTTTGATGCTTATTAGGGCATTTAGTGTTAAACGCCGAGTACCATCTCGAGACCCATGATTGACCAACAGAAATCAACATTTCTGATAATCTGAACAAATTTAATTTAAATTAAACAAATGTAACCACATCGGTAAGCATCAAAACAGGTATATCATTTATCAACCAAGTCGACTAATTTATATAACGAGATGACTTATTTATCTTCAAAGTCGACTTTAAGATCTTACAAGTATACCATTGTATACAAAGAAAAATTCAGCGACTTGTAGGATAGATATTTGAAATAAACGATGTTTAAGTCGACTTGCAAGATACATTTGTCGACTTAAACAGTCAGGGCATCGCTGATTTCAGTACCCTTTCAGAAATGACTGACATCAGTAATTATGATTTTGACTTCACTTGCTATTTTACCTCAAAATTACTAAATTCCATACTGTTAGTGCGCATTCGTATTTCTAGAAATTCATTCCTGCGCATTTTCATTTTATTAATTCATTGGGTGCAGAATAGAAAGTACTACAACTCCATGGAATTAGACTTCCCTTAATAGTGTAGTAAAGGCAATCAAATGGACAAACTTTAGAATTTGATGGGATTCAGTCATTTTATGGTAATTTTCGAAATTTAGGACTTTGGGAGTTTTATCCATGAGCAAACAACGACGTCATTTCGACGTTATCGGGAAAAATGGCGTTACAAACCTTCGCATTCAAAATGCAATAAAATATTATTATTAAACGTATTGCATTGAACCTTAGCATGATAAAATAGAAAATTAAATTTTCATTACGGTGTAATCGTTGACAAATTTACGTTGCAGGAAAGCGGATGTCACTTCATTGAAAATGGACGATTTTGGAAGAAAAAATGTAAAATATAAAGCCTTGTAATATTTTAATCCCAAATTCAATTTTCCCCATTTAATCATGAAATAATCTCTGAACATTCTTAATAATTTTGATAGTTTTTAACAAAGATTCATCCACAGGATTCCTAATAATTAACAAGCGACTACAGTAAATTGGCTCGAAATTGCAATTTTTTTAGCGACAGTGTCATCTTTTATTCAAGTATCCTGCCTGTGTTTAAAACACAATTCATTTTATCTTTTCCATATGTAAGTGTAATATATTTATGGATATTTTGGAAGTTAAATCAAAATTAATTTCCAATAGCTTTACGAGAATTAGAATGACACTTTCAAGATCATGACGTCATCAAGAAATTTACGAAAACGTCGATTTATGCATATTTCTAAGTCTCGTGGAAAATTTTTCTGTGGATAGAATCAACTGCAAGTTTATAAAGTCAAGGACAGACAAGAAATATATAATTTCAGAAATTTTTAGAAAAATTGAATTTGGCGTCCAAGTGTTCAATACCTCCTTAATAACAAAGGAAATCGAAAAACAAATAAAGCCTGTGTTTGTGAAACACGAATGCCCCCGGTGGCATCTTTGTTAGTATAAACTTCATTTTCTGTTAAGTATGTGAAAGGTCAAGTTCAACAATTTTGGTATCAATGGAAAGGTCTTGTCACAAGGAATATACATGTGAAATATGAGAGTCCTATCACTTACCATTCAAAAGTTATGCCCAATGTTAAAGTTTTTGAAAATTAGGTCAAAGGTCAAGGTCACAAGGTCAAAACTTTTGGTATCAATGGAAAGGTCTTGTTGCAAGAAATACAGATGTGAAATATGAATGCCCTATCACTCACCATTCAAAAGTTATGCCAAATGTTAAAGTTTTTGAAAAGTAGGTCAAAGGTGAAGGTCACGAGGTCAAAAATTTTGGTATTAAAGGAAAGGTCTTGTCACAAGGAACACACATGTGAAATATGAAAGCTCTATCACCTTCCATTCAAAAGTTATGCCCAATGTTAAAGTTTTTTCGGACAAACAGACAAACAGACAGACAAAGAGACGGACAGGCCAAAAACTATATGCCCCCGAATCTGTGATTCCGGGGGCATAATTATAAGAATCAGTCATTTCCAAAGGAGAATGAAATCAGTGATGCCCCTCGACTTGTAAGATATACTTCGACTTCTCAGATTTGTAATGCGACTTGTTAGATAATTCAGTCGATCTTTCAGATACTTATGTTGACTTGTAATATCAAAGCTCCAACACTTACCAATAAAAACTTATGGGGTTAACACCAAACGCTAGGGCTGGGACGGTTCAGGTATCCTTCGATTCGGTTCGGTTTCGAATAACAAGGCCTCGGTTCGGTTATTTTCGATTCGGTTCATTTGAATGAGAAAAATACAAAATAATTTGTTAAATGAATAATTGAAAAAAAAGATAGATATATATATAGCATATATATATATATATATATATATATAGATAGATAGATAGCACACAAGAGGTGAAAACAACCACGTTCACTATTCAGACAATGTCGGATCAGCCCAACAAACGGCGAATGCACGTCGGTTGGAAAAAAAAGATATAAAAGCACCAAAAAAAAAATAGGTTCAAGCGACCACGACACTAAACATGTTTAAACCCAGCGGGAGGGACAGTACATTCCTTGAGCCCTCTGGATACACGAATATGTACTTGTATCCAGACGGAACAAGGGACAGTACGTCCCTCATTCCGTTCGGACACAAGTAAATAAAAAATGTGGGCCTCTCGTGATATGACTTTCTATTCACACTGACCCGCGCGTTGTCAGTTCAGTGAGTATCTCTCTTCAGGACGGACGTGTTTTTAATTGGGGGATTTTTCGTTTCATTTTACTTAGTAAATCGAGTCCCTTACGATTATCTAGAGTGGGGGGAGGCGGTATTTTGTTTGATTTTACTCACTTGATAATATGTTACTTAATCAATCAGGGAGCATCTTTTCAGCTTTTTTTATTTTGAACCTAATAGAAGTCTTAGACGTGTTTCTATCGATCAGTCCGTCTAGACTTTTTGGCAGCGGGTGTTGCATGCAAACAGGAGACGCTTACTCTACCTAGGCATCTGGTCTCGCCCCTCGCGGGGTCTGCTTTGGTTCATGAATTGAGAATATTAACTACCTGGCTACTAGTTATAGCCTTTCGAGCTTCAGTATAGTACAGGTTCTGACTAGCATGAGAGTGTGTGTATGTTTTTTTTTATGTACTTGTGTCCGAACGGAATGAGGGACGTACTGTCCCTTGTTCCGTCTGGATACAAGTACAAATTCGTGTATCCAGAGGGCTCAAGGGATGTACTGTCCCTTCCGCTTGGTTTAAACACGTTTAGTGTCGTGGTCGCTTGTACCTTTTTTTGTGCTTTTATATATATATATATATATATATATATATATATATATATATATATATATATATATATATATATATATATAAATGTTAAAGCACCACAAAAAAGGCGATGTTAAATTTTACATTTTTATTACGACACGTGTTTCGGCTAGTATATTTAGCCTCTTCAGATAATAATAATGTAACATTTGTATTAACTTTGAATACAGTACAAGCAATGGTAAATACAGTGATAAGAATCAGGATGCGTTAATAAGATTATTTTGCACTCCTTGCTGAAAATTTGCTTATTGCTTATACCTAATAGAAATAGTAAATATGCATGGTCTTATCAATTCTATCTACAGGAAAAGCTTTGTTTGTCAGATAAAGTGGTCAAATGTTTATAGGATTGTGGGTGTTTTTCATGTTCTGTTTAACATAGGTTTGTATCTATCAATGAATATTTGTTCTTTGGTTGTGATCATGGAGTAATCGTCTGTTTGGTAAATAGGCATTACTTTGAAATTCCCATCACTACAATCAAAAATATGTTTTGAAACAAAAAGAATTCTGTTTTGTGGAAGTTTTATATTACTTTTATGAAGAGAAATTCTGTGGTTTAGTTGCTTTGTTGAGCCAATATATTCCTCCTTACATTTGTCACATTGAATGACATATACCACATTTTTAGAAGTGCATGTTAAATTTCTTTTAATTTCAAAGTCTCTGGGTGAATTTTTAAATTTGAAATATTTTCCCTCAATTAGGATATCGCATATTTAGCATCGTTTGTTTTTACATTTTGAAACACCTTCTAATGGATTATCATTTTTCACTTCAAATTTTGCACTTGTAAGAATCTTTTTTAAGTTTTTAGGTTGTCTTTTGCTTTTAATTAGTTTTGTTTCATTTAGTATATTTTCCATCCTTTCGCTCATTCTTAATTGGTTTAGATTTTTATATGCATCGTTAAATATTTCTGGATTACCTTTATTAAATGTTGTAACAAATGTTAAAACATTTTCTGATTTCTTTTCCTTTACTTTTCTTAGTTCAGATAATGGAATATTTTTAGCTAATTCGATACCTCTATCTATTAATGAAATAGGAAATGCTCGGTGCAAGAGTGATGTACGTAATTCATTTAGACGGATATCTCGAATTCTTAAATCACTAACTATTGTACAAATTCTTCTAGCCAAATTATATGGTATTGATTTCAGACAAGTTTTTGGATGTTGACTTTTAAAATGCAGATACTGCTGTGTGTCAGTTGGTTTTCTGTAAATATCTGTTGATATTACTTGTCCTTTACTTTGCAGAAGAATGTCCAGAAAAGGTATTTGTTTAGTACTGCTTTCCATTGTGAATTTAATATTTGGGTGAATATTTTGTAAAATAGAATGTAAAATGTTTATATCTCCCCAATCTGGATCCCATAAAATGATGCAATCATCAATGTATCTCTTCCAAGAATTTATAAAACAGTTTTCATCCATATTTGGAAAATTGGTTTTCACATCTTGATAAAGAGTTTTTTCTAAGTATCCAAGTGTAAGATTAGCATATACTGGTGCCATTTTTGTACCCATTGCCGTTCCTAGAATTTGTATGAAATTTTTCTTGTTGAATTGGAATGTGTTGTTGTTTAATATTACATCAATGCTTTCTAAAACAAACGACTTATCAAAACGATGGTGTAATTCGTTTGGAAAATTATCAAGCCAATACTGGATAGCTTCTTTTCCTAGGTCATGGGGAATATTGCTATATAAGCTCGTTACATCAAATGTTGAAAGTATTGTACCCTTAGGTACAGAAGATGAAATATGATTCAAATAGTCGATATCATCTCTTACATAGCTGTTGACGTGTTTTAGGAATGGTTGCAGTAAAATATCTATTAAATTGCTAAGTCTATGTGTAGGACAAGAAGGGCCTGCAATAATTGGTCTAAATTTTAAGTCATCAGGATTTAGAATTTCGATATACTCAGATTTTTGAGATTTTATTGCATCCTTGATTTTTTCAGATTTATGGATTTTTGGAAGTCCATAGAAGTTACTTGTTTTAAAATCAAAATTGACCAAGTAATCGCTTTCTTTTTTAGTCAATATTTCACTATATTTATTGCATAGTTTACTTATCTTTGACATGATAGATTTGTCTTCATTTGAATCCATTGTTTTATAGTTAGTTTCATCGTTTACCATTTCATGAATTTTATTTTCATAAAAATCCTTATTCATAATAACGACAGCACTACCTTTATCTGCCTCTTTTATAATGATGTTATTTGCATTTTGTATTTCCTTTAGTGCTTTTCTTTGTTTAAATGATAGATTGTTAGGCACTTGAGAATTTGAATTCCATAAGTTTTCAAAGTATTTATCTAATATTTTGTCTCTACCTTTTTCTGGCTGAAATTTAGATTTATTTTTGACAAGTGATTCTTCTTCATAGTTTTTCTCAAAGAAAAATTCCTTCAATCTAAATTTTCTTTCAAAATCTTTTAAATCTTTTTTCAATTCAGGAATATTAGATTTTGGAGTTTGACAAAATTTAAGACCTAATTTTAGTATATCAATTTGATCTTTAGTAAGTTTGCACGATGATAGATTAATAACTTTTGGTTTCAAATCTGTCGATTCTAAGGAGGCACTTTTAATCCTGGTTCCTCCTCAAAACACAAAACAGAATTATAAATATAGGAATTGATTTGGCTAAAAGGATTCCTTTAGCAGAATTAAGAAAAACTAAAGAAAAACCATCAGTAGACGTATTGCCATTTGTCACAACATTTAATAAATGTAATCCTGAAATTTTTCATGAAGCATACAAAAATCTAAACCAATTAAAAATGAGTGAAAAACTAGAAAATATATTAAATGAGACAAAACTGATTAAAAGCAAAAGACAACCAAAAAATCTAAAACAGTTACTCACAAGTGCCAAATTTGAAGAAGAAAACAATGTAATTACTCAAGGTGTTTTTAAGTGTAAAAACAAAAGGTGTAAGATATGTGATATCTTAATTGAAGGAAAGTATTTTAAGTTTAAGAATGCAGGTACCTATTTTGAAATTAAGAGAAATTTAACATGCACATCAAAAAATGTTGTTTATGTTTTACAGTGTGATAAATGCAAGGAAGAATACATAGGTTCCACCAAACAGTTAAATCAACGTATTTCCCTTCATAAAAGTAACATTAAACTCCCTCAAAATAGGATTCTTTTTGTATCAAAACATATGTTTGAATGTAGTAAAGGGAATTTTAAAGTTATGCCAATTTATCAAACAGATGATTATTCTATGATTACTATTAAAGAACAGAGTTTTATTGATAGATTTAAACCTATGTTAAACAGAACTTGATAATTTACGCCCACATTTCTTAAAACATGTTCACTTGACCAATTTATCTGATTCAGCACTTCCTATAGGTAGAACTGATAATATCATTTATTTACTTTTCCCTGGAAGTAAGCATACGTGACCAAGGAGTGCTTAGTACTTAATCTTATTTACTTATCATGCTTTTTCATCAATATATTGCATGTACCAATACTTTGTTTCGTACATTATTATATATATATATATATATATATATATATATATATATATAAAACACAGAAAAAAAAATAAACAACAGCGTTAAGTATTCAGAAAATGTCGGATCGGCCCAAAGGCTAATGCATGTCTCTCGCAGAAAAAAAGATATAAAGAGCACAAAAATGGTGCGAGAGACTCATGACATTAAATTCATTTACCTCAAATTTTCAGAGCACCTCGGCTCCTTCTTCAGGAGACATTCAGAACATACATTCAGAAAAAAAAGAAAAAAGAAAAAAATGATGAAGAAAAAAAAGAGAAGAAAAATAGTGGTGTTATGTGGCTATGCTCTGGAAGGCATGTCATAAAACCATAGCAGTCAAAAAATGAAGAGGGGCGTTACAATGTAAGGCAGACAAATAAATGGGGACGTGGAAACCACCCATTCTGCTAGGACATGATCGCTAGGAAAGGAATCATAGAGTAAAACGAGGGAATGAATGGCAGGAAAAATGAATGAAATTAGACCGCCATCTAGCGGATAAACGGTATAACTACGAACATGGAATATTTATTGAATTTATCTAAGTTCCTAAAGAAAAATAACGGATACTGGAGAAAAATGGGCAAATAAAAGGTGAGATGAAATGAAAAATACATACAACACCTTTAAAAATAAGAAAAACAAGGCAAACACCCCCCAATAAAACATACTGTAGCAAAGTGACCGGTGAACTGTACACGCGTGAGTCGGTATGAATAGAAAGTGGTATACCAAAAGGGGCGCTTTAAGGGGCAACCGAAAATAGGGAAAAATCTATGGTTTTGAAACGAAGTCAAGCGGTCGTTCGCAGTTTCGTCAATTGACCTCCGTATGAAACAATAAGAAACTCGCTAGAGATAAGATTGTCCCTCTTCCCTCTGAATGTTCATTGCAAGGGCTTCGGTCCTGCATGGTTTCGCTTCCTAGTCATAAGCCCAACAGACGTTTCATACGTGATCGCATGAAAAGAAGGAAAGTTCCCTCTACTATTAAATTACCTAAATCTGTTGGAGAAAAGCGTGATGTTTTGAACCTTTCTGACCATTCACTTTCCAAAAGTGAACACAGCCTTCTGTCCAAAGGCCTTTCCTTCTGTCCCATACCTAGGGACATCAACGAAAGACGAGTTAGAGAGGATGTTCGAGCATTTTTTAGGCGTCTCCGTTTGAAGGAATATTTCAGCAGACCTTAAAGTAGGCGACTTGATGACATCGCTGAGGAGTCTTCTAGTGATGACGAACTTGATCAGGATGACGCCCAAAATGAATATTAGCCTCGTCCCTTTGTCAAAAAAAGTACTTGGGAACCAGGCCCGAGCAAATGTGGTGCTCTCGAGGCTTACATTAATGCTGTTCAGGACGGCATTGAGAAACTTTTGAATACAAATTCAGGTCGATCTAAAGATAATCTAAATAAAACAGAGAGAAAGGCGCTTCAAAGTCTTAAAGACAATGATTCGATAGTAATAAAAAAAGCGGACAAAGGATCCACAGTCGTAGTTCTGAACAAATCAGATTATATTGACGAAGCTCTCAGGCAACTCTCGTCGCCTTCCTTTTACGAGAAGTTAGACTCTGATCCTACTCTTGAATTTTCAAGTCTCATACTTTCAGACCTTACTGACATGAAAAATAACAATGAAATAGATGAGGATGTTTTTGAATACCTCTGTCCCGAGAACCCACGACCGGGTCAATTTTATCTCCTACCAAAAATACACAAAGAAGGTATACCTGGTCGTCCTATCGTCAGTGCTATAGGTCATCCCACTGAAAAAATATCACAATTTTCAGACTATCACCTCAAGGATCATGTTGAAAAATTACCGTCTTATCTGAAAGACACCACAGATTACATAAAGAAAACACCCAGTCAGAATCTACCCACTGGCACGCTCCTTGTCACCATGGACGTCACCTCACTTTACACGAACATCCCTCATGAGGAAGGAATCGAAGCATGCAGAAAAGTATGGGACCTAAGACAAAACAAACGACCATCTACGGAATCTCTTGTGAAACTCCTTAAGCTGAACAACTTCATGTTCAACGGTGACCATTACCTACAGATAAATGGAACTTCGATGGGCACAAAAATGGCACCGTCGTATGCTAACATTTTCATGGGGGACTTCGAAGATCGTCTGCTCCGACAGGCCCCTAGCAAACCACTCAGTTGGTTGCGATTCATTGATGACATAGAGATGAAGTGGACTGAGGGTAGAGAAAGACTTGACGAATTCATTGATTTCACGAATAAATTCCATCCATCCATCCATCAAATTTACTGTAGAGATCTCTGATTCCAGCAATGTTTTCCTCGACACCAAGTCCACTCTTCGGGACGGTGGCATACATTTTGATCTCCACACAAAAGACACCGACTCGCACCTATACTTACGAACAGACAGTTGTCATCTTCCCCATGTTTTCAAAGGAATCCCTAAAGGTCTAGCAACTAGAATAAGGCGGATTTGCTCCTCTGATGATTCATTTCATTTAAGAAGTAAGGAACTCTCACAGAGACTGTGTCACCGTGGCCATAATGCTAAGTCTGTACATGAATCTATATCGGCGGTTCAAAGGATTGACAGACAGGACCTTCTCCAGTACAAACCCAAAAGTTTAGGGTCTAGGATCCCTTTAGTTACGACCTTTCACCCGTCATTATTAGGCATTTCAGCGATCCTGAAAGATAACCTGTCTACTCTCCACCAATCTAAGAGGATGAAAAAAATCATTCCTTCTCCCCCCTTGGTCTCGTATAGAAAACCAAGAAGCATCAAAGACCATTTAGTTAGGTCCAGGTTAGATAACCCAAAGCCGGTTGGCTCTTTTTCGACTTGTACTAACAAAAGATGCAAATTGTGCCCGAGATCACAGACCACTTCTACCTTCAAAAGTACTAATACCGGACATGAATATAAAATCTTGACAAATTTTCTTGCAAGTCTAGAAATGTGGTCTACCTGATAACATGCCGAGTTTGCCAGAAACAGTACATCGGTGAGACTGAGGATGGCCTGAGCATGAGAATCAATAACCACAGGTCATCCATTACCACCGGAAAAATGAACCTACCGGTTGCTCAACACTTTAATCAGGATAACCACTCCTGGGAGGACATGGAAGTTGTACCCATAGACCATAATGTCAGTTGGACTACAGACCAGAGAGTAGCCAAGGAAAACTTTTGGCAGTATACTCTGAAAACCATTGAACCAGACGGCTTGAATAAACGCTCTGACACTCTTCATATGAGTAGAAAATACTAAATTCGATTCTTGCACTAGGCCTTTATTTCAGAGTCCTTACTTACTATGTTTATGAGATAGGTTCTGCTTGATCTTCCCTCACGGGTACTTTTTTGTAACACGCCGTCGCAAAACCATATATTTTTCCCTATTTTCGGTTGCCCCTTAAAGCGCCCCTTTTGTCATACCACTTTCTATTCATACCGACTCACGCGTGTACAGTTCACCGGTCACTTTGCTACAGTATGGATGTATGTTTTATTGGGGGGTGTTTGCCTTGATTTTCTTATTTTTAAAGGTGTTGTATGTATTTTTCATTTCATCTCACCTTTTATTTGCCCATTTTTCTCCAGTATCCGTTATTTTTCTTTAGGAACTTAGATAATTTCAATAAATATTCCATGTTCGTAGTAATACCGTTTATCCGCTAGATGGCGGTCGAATTTCATTCATTTTTCCTGCCATTCATTCCCTCGTTTTACTCTATGATTCCTTTCCTAGCGATCATGTCCTAGCAGAACGGGTGGTTTCCACGTCCCCATTTATTTGTCTGCCTTACATTGTAATGTCCCTCTTCATTTTTTGACTGCTATGGTTTTATGACATGCCTTCCAGAGCATAGCCATATGTACTGCAAGAAATCAAATATAAATACAAAGTTCAACACCTCATTTTACAACAACAGTAAATATTTGAGTGGAAATAGCTTTTCCACAGCTTCCTCTGATCAGTTCATGGAAAAAGAAAGTAGATATACCTTACTTTCGCTTTCCTTTTCATTTGAGGCATGCGAGTAAGGGGAAGTTACAGTAAATCGGCGCAATCAGTCAATGTGCGCTCTTTTCTTGCTTCCTGGTTTGCTTAAGAGAGAAAATCACTTAACATCGAGCATTCCCTATGAAAATCATGGAAAGTGCAAAAATTTACATTTCAAATTTTCTTATTTCATCGAAAGAAAATGTAGGATTCCTAAACAAAACGGTGCATGATATTGATATTTAGTCAATTTTTCATAGTTTTTATGGCATTTAAAGTTGTTACCATGGATACCGCTTTTTTGCATATATCAAAATGTCTAAAACAGCAAAATGTACACTATGTTTTCTTTAGTTAAATGAAAGATGTCATAATTTCTGAAATGTGATATCATAGTTTGAGGTTTGGTCTTTAAGAATGATTATAAAAATATCCTCTGCATATATTGAATATGTTGCTATGGTAACCGGAAGTTGACCTAGTTTTCATAGAAGTCCTCAACTAAATTTCATCATTTTTTAGGGTCAGCTAGTTCAAATCTGCAACCAGGTACAAATGAAAATAAACTTATTCAGTATAGTACTAAAGCTTATTGAGTTATTTGAAAAATAAAATTGGGAAGCCTCTTAATGGTTCCTATGGAAACAAAGCTTTTACTTTCTAAATTTTGTGAAAAAACAAAACAACAAAAAATGATATATTACTCTATTTCATCTTTACGACTGGATTCATTCGTCATTTTGCCGTAAAATCAATTTATAAATGTTGCATTGGTGTTGAATGAAATAATTGAATCCTTTTATATATTATTTTGTTTCCATAGCAACCATTTACTTCATAGCAACTCCTCAAAATAAGAGTTTAACAGAGATTTAGAGACCAAAAATTTAGATTGTGTTTTAGTTTTATGTCTTTTAGAGTGAAACAGTGATATACAACCTACGCACTGCATAGCAACCATTCATGGCATCCATAGCAACCATGAATATCCCATAGCAACCGTTGAAATTTCTTTAATTAAATGCGATCCAACCACATTCCTAACAATCTTAAATCTCTTTTAGTCAAATATACGTGTTAAAAGACTTCAAAAAAGATGCATATTAACCCCCATGACCTCCTGATCAGTATTTTATATGTCCTTAGCAACGGATTAGAGTGTAAAACAAAAGGCTATAATGACTCTATTTATAAACCAAAAGCTGATATGTCTGGGAATAAAGACCAAGAATAACTGATAATACGTACGAAAATCAATAACCTTTTTAAGATAATTGAATTGCTGCAGAAAATAAACATTGAAAACACTGTTGAAGTTTAAGATTTTCAAGGTCAAAGGTCAAGGTCAGAGATCGGAAACAATCAAAATCATGGTATACCGCCTAAAGATTACACTTTTCATTGGATCTGTATTCAACTTCATACAATTATGACTTATGGCAAGAGTAAATACCCTATTGATTTTCAAGGTTTTAGCTCAAAGGTCAAGGTCACAGGTTGTTAATATTTTATATGGATACCCTGTAAGAACCTAAAACAGCTGGTCACAGAATGTCATGGATTTTGATGAAAATTTCTGTAATTATCAAACTTAATCTAAAAGCAATGAAAACAAACTATATTATTGTATTTGAACCATGGTTACCATCGCAATGAGGTCTATCTATTTGACACAATCAGATATATGAGAAATAAGACATATTGTGGCATTCTGTTGCCATGGAAACCATGTCAAAATAAGGTCTATTTTAGGGTCATTTTATGCCTGTTTTTGACTATTTTGAAGGTTGAAAACCATAATTTGGCACAAGTTATGAGTATTCGATGTCACCTTGACAAAATAAATGTCCATTGCTGAAAAAATCAAGAAATAGGATTTCGGGTGAAACTCACAATTTTGTTATGAATATTAATCAAAAACCGTTGCTATAGCAACTTGGAATCAATATTTCGGTGTATCACATATTTGAAAACATTGTTTTCCCCATTTTTGAGTCTTATGATTATGAAATAGGATACCTGTATACAAATTTCGTTTATCATTATCACCTGACATTCTAATCATTTCAAGGTCATGTGTCCAAAGCTCAAGGTCATTTCTAACTTAAGACTCAAATTTACATGTACACAAAAAAACAGAATTTCCAATTATTTTGAATTGATTTTTTTTAACTTGTTTCATTAGATATTTCGAAAAGACCGAATTCATCACAGTTTTGTTAGGTTATATTTCACTTCTATGTATGACATACTTTCAATAAGAGCATAAAATTGAGATTTTCTAGATTTTTCTCATAAAATATGTAACATTTATTTGGGTCTTCAATGGTATTCGATAATTTTGATACTCATCCCAACAAATAATGCAGTATCATACTTTGACCCTCATTGATTGTTCCAGACCGTTTACTGTTAATCATTTTTTAGTGAAAAATCACATCATTTGGCCTGAAAGTAGCAAATATGTTTCCATTACCTTGTAAACTGATCAAATGACCTTGACATTTTCTCAAGGTCGTGTTAGCATCAAATTATCTTTAATACATCTACATACCAAGTTTTGTAACGATAGCAGGGATACATCTTTGGAAATTAGCTTTTTACTTATGACATGTATTCGTTCCAAATGCTACCATAGTAGCCTATTTCAAATGCAAAAAAACCCAGAAAAATCTCATTTCTACATAAATTTCCTTCGAATCCCATGTAGTCCTAGGATAGTACTATTCATGGAATAGGCAACTGTAATTCTAATCTTATGCAACTGCATTACTACTTATGTCAAAATTAAGTGAAATACAGGTAAAATCAGGTCTAAATTGGCCTACATGTAAAATGGCACATTTTGAAGGCCTAAAATGGCACATTCTGAATAAGCAATTTTCTTGAAATTGACATTTATATGGTGTACATTAAGAAGGAGCATTGAATAATCAAATTATATTAACTTAAGAGGGTTTAAATAATATGTTT
Organism: Pinctada imbricata; assembly: GCA_033119305.1. NCBI lineage: Eukaryota > Metazoa > Mollusca > Bivalvia > Pterioida > Pteriidae > Pinctada > Pinctada imbricata. The sequence continues at coordinate 19,492,094 of VSWD01000003.1, forward strand.
AGAAAATTGCATATACATTCAACATTCGTTTCCATGGTAAAGGGATGCGTACAATTGCCTTATTTAAAGGGTTTTTTTTATTCAAAACCTTGGTTAACATGGCAACAGAACGTCAGAGATAAAAATGGAAGGTCATTTCGTTCTTAGGACATCATATACATCTTGTATACAAAAATATCCAAAATATGAGACATGTCTTGGCCAAACATGTCAGATTTTTTTAGGTTCTTACAGAGAATCCATATTAAAATCCTTGTATACAGCCCAAAGGTTGCAGTTTTGATTGGATCTTCACCAAACTTCATACAATAATTGCTTAGGACATAGAAAGAACCCAATTGATTTTCAAGGTCAACGGTCAAGGTCACAGACTGCTAATGTTTAAAATCTTTGTATACTGCGTAGAGGATACATTTTTAATGGGTTTTCACCAGACTTCATACACTTATTGCTATGACCTTTTTTAAATTACTATTGATTTCAAGGTCAAGGTCACATATTGGAAATGTTTCAAATATTTGTATACAGCCTTGGTGGCACAATTTCGATAGGAGCTTCTGAGGAGCCAGTAAGGCTCGTCCTGGAGTTCACAGAAGCGAATCCTGAAGAGGAGGAGGATATGCTTCAGTGATCCCCGGACCATCTTATATCTGACACTATTTCTATAAAAGATAAAGATCGGTCCCTCACCTTTAGGCGAGGGAGGCCTATATTTCCCATTAACACGTGAGGGGCTTGTGGCACAGAACTGTCATTTCCTATTAATCATCAAGATAGATGAATTATTACAATACAATAATATCTCTTCATTCCATTCATAATACAATAGTACACATAATTTTACAAAAAGGAAACACTTTTCATTTGAAAATTCCATCTGACGGTGCTTAGCAGAAAAACGAAAAATGGTTGCTAAGGTAAAAAGTTAGTTGCAATGGAGAATTTTGTAATCTGCCAATTATTGTAAGTCTTTCCATATATAAGTATGGAATAAAAATCCATATTTGGTAATATGAAATAAATCGGTATTATGCATCTATGGAGCTGAAAGGTATGGCAACTAAGGTGTATATCTCGTTGCTAGGTAAAATGGGCAATTTCTGAGACATTTCAGATGAAAGATAAGCTCCATCTTAAAAAATCGCACATATAACTGGATAAAGCCCCGTCATAAATAGTTAATTTCAATTATTGGAAATGGTTGCTATGGAATACATTTGGTTGCTATGGAGGATTTTTCACATCTTATATATATAATTTCTCATGTTTCTGTATATCACTGTGAGTCTTTCCATAAATGAGTATACAATAGATATCCATACGAGGTAATATAAAAAAACCGGTATCATGCATCTACAGAACTGAGAGGTATGGTAACTACGGTGTACAAAGGTGTACATCTCGTTGCTAGATAAAATGGGCAATTTCAATGACCTTTTTGATAATAGATACATTATTTGCAACATAAGAAAATATCCTTTTCTGAGCCAAATAAAAAATGGCATACATAACTAGATAGAAGCCAGTAACAAAATGATAATTTAAATTTAATTAATGAAAATGGCTGCTATGGAATAAGATTGGTTGCTATGGAGGATTTATCACATCTTATGTATAGGATTTCTTATGTTTTGTAATTTGCATATTATTGTTAGACTTTCAATACATTAGTATGGAATAAATATCCATACTTCCTAATATGAGATAAACCGGTATTATGCATCTACGGAGCTGAAAGGTATGGTAACTAAGGTGTATATCTCGTTGCTAGGTAAAATGGGCAATTTCTGTGAAATTTTGGAAAAAGATGAAATATTTGCAACATAAGAAAATACCCTCATATTAGCCAAACAAAAAATCATATACATAACAAGTAAAAAACTTGTCATAAATAATCAAATTTAATTATTGAAAATGGTTGCTATGGAATAAAATCGGTTGCTATGGAGGATTTTTCCTATATTACAATTAGATATGTCTCCCTTAGTCTATTTATACAAAATAAGAGGAAAAATTCATTTGCAAATAAGAGAAGTTATTTAAAATTTTTTGATATTGAAAATGATAAATTTTGAATTTTACTGAAAAAAGGGACTTTTTTAAACAATTTTTTCCGAGTTTCCTCAAAAAGGCTTCCGATTTTTTTTCATGATTATAATAAAGCTATGATTGGTTAATCATACGCAATCTGTGTTATATGTCCTGACTGTTGCAGATTTGAAATATCGTATTATGTTTTAGAGACATAATTTCAATTTTTCAAAATTTAAAAAATAGGCCTACTTCAGGTTACCATAGCAACGGAGTCACTTCAATTTAATGCATGTCATTTTATTTTTCTTTAACACTATACATGAGACATTTGTTTGATACTTAATTCAATTTTATTGAGCAGTGGACAACATGAGAAAAATACATTGGAAATCTTACAAATTTATAGAATTTTTTTGTCTCACTGGCAGGTTTCCATGGTAACAATTAAAACACAGGCAAATATTCTTTTAAAAAGTTTAAAAATCTTTTTATTGCTATAAATGGTCAAGGAGCTTCAAAATGATTACAAAAAGGGTAAAAAAAAAATCAAAATTTTGAAGTTTCCATGCAATGCTCGATGGTCAGTGATTTTCTCTCTTTTAAAATGTTATTGCTAAGCTATTTCAATTATTTTCTGGTCACAATTTGGCTTCAGTTTACTTTGATTAATTACACGTTTGAACCGAATCGAAATCTTCAATTCTACGTCGGTGCATATAACCGACAATGCTATTTTCGAAGCACCAAAATATTCGGTGCACTGCCCAGCCCTACCAAACATGTGAGAGACAGACAGACAACGGACAACGTGATCTCTAAGTGTCATTAAGCTTTGCAGGCGACACTGAAATGATATATTGAATACCTGTTCCATTTGAGATATTATAGTCGATCAGGCACATTTCAACAAGGTGAGTTGTTTTGTACATCATACAAGTATATTTCTTGTTGGATTTTTTGCATTCCAGCTGTTTTTCCTTGTTAATCCACAGAATATTATTCTCAGGGCATTTGCGTACTTTTGTAACACATTGAGGTACTTCATTCTCTAAGGACACATGAATCCATGTCAAGATATATACGAAATGAAATACCAGTGAAACCATTGGTATCTGAAAAAGAAAGCGATTCCATTTGAAGTTCTCGTGGAAAATGAACATACCAGTTTCAAGAAGACAAGGTATGAGATTATGAGGATTTCACATGTTAAAATTTTACTCATGTACTTTAGGTTCTCGGAACCATATTGAGTTTTTATTTATCAAAGTGCCGCGTATCCTTCGGTCAACAATTATAGACTCCGAGGGCTCTAATTTGCTGATGCATTTTCGATATATCCTCTTTAATCGCTGTACAGAATGTCACGAAACCTTACAGGAAGCAAGTAATGACGGTCCTCTACAAAGTTCTCCTGTCGATTTGCAAATATGATCCCCGATGGTTCTGATTAGCTGACGCATTTTGGCATGCTCGCTGCAACAGCTTCACAAAACCTTACTGGAAGAATGTTTTCAAGGTCCTCTTTCAAGGTTATGTGTTTTTTTTTTTTTGTGATTATCTGTCAACAAACATGGCCATTAAGGGCTCTTATTGGCTGCGATATTTTCGACTTCTCCTCTTCAACTGCTACACAAAATTCCATGAAACCTTACAGGAAGCAAATATCAAGGTCCTCCACTATTTTTTTTTTTTTTTTGTCTTTTCTTTGCAACTCAGGTTAGCAATTTTGTCCCCTTGGGCCTCTTTTTATTTATTTGTTTGTGCGCTGCCCTCGCGGAGAATAGATTAAAGGTCAAACGATTTCCTACAGTTTTTACACGTTGTTTTTTTTATTTTGGAGTTTTATTCAATACATTTTGAAACAGCATGCCCTATTATATTGATTGGATACGGACGAGATCAATTGTCGAAACTAGTGATGATAGTTAGACTTTTCTCTCTACCTTAATTTTTCTTTTCCGCCTCTCTTTTTCGATATTGAGGGCCCCTGTTTGGGTCCCTTGGCACATCGTTTCCTATTGTTAGTGAATCGCGCGTGTCTATTTGTCAACTTATTTCGAAATTCTGGAAGTGACGGACGTATTTATATTGACTAGTCCGCCTAAGGACCTGTTAAGATAAGGGCCCTATTTAGCCCTAAATCTCGTGACTTATTTCTTCTTCATGGCGAATCGTATACAGAAAAACATTAATCATTATTGAAATATAATGTATTTGCAGACCTTTTGCATGTTTTACATTTCGTCAACGAAACCTTAAGATTCTAAAATTAAGGTTTGAAAGAGGTAGGGGGTGCACGGAATGAAAAACGGATAATATCGACAAAAAAGATAAAAATTTCAGAATATTTTACCAAAAATGGATAAATGTAAATTAAAAGACATGACATATGTCTACATTGTGTATCAGCAATAGATTTCGAACGTTCCATCTCCTTTAATCGGTAAATAATGCAATCCGGAACTTAAAATACGGTCTCATTTTGTATTCAATGGCTACAATGCATGCCTATTAGCGCGAAATACACATTGGCGGAGAAATGAACATCTTTCTAGCTTATTTCATTCCTAATTCTTGTATATTTCATTCATTCATATTTAGGTTACTTTTTTGATGGATTAAAGAGGAAAAATAGTCAAATGTGTTATATTTTATGGTCGAAATGGTCGATTCTTAAAACATGCACCCCCCTTTCCATTTTTCGTTTTTCGTCTATGAGGTTGTGTTCCCCCCGGAGATACAGAACCCCACTTCGCCAAAAACATTGTATCATTGATATACATCTCCAGTAAAAGTGGCTTTCTGTATATCCGGGGGGAACAATGTTCAAAACACTTTTCTGTTTTCTATTGATTTCTAAATCAAAATTAGCAATAATATGCAAAACAGATAAAAAAATTACTTCATATACTGATGGTATGCAGTATAGGATAAAAAAGTTCTTGAAATTTCGATTTTCAAAATTTTACTTTTCAGGGCCTTATCTTAACAGCTCCTTTGTTTAGCAGAGGATGGAGACGCCAACTCTGCCTAGGCATGTGGTCTCGCCTCTTGCGGGATCTGCTTTGGTTCTGTTGATTTTAATAGTACCTAACTGTATGCAATTTATAGCCTATCGAACTTCAGTGCATTGCAAGTTCTGAATAGTATGCGAGTGTGTGTGATATATACTTGTGTCCAGATGAATAAAGGGACGTTCTGTCCCTTCCGCTGGTTTTTAAATATAATTTAGTGTCGTTGCCGCTTGTATTTTTTTTTTGCCATGTGTACATGTACATATAATATTGCGAGACTTTTCACATTATCTAAAAAAATATTATGTGATACAATGTAATGATTGAAAGTTTTTTGATTTTAGTATATTGTGAGAATGCAATGTATTCATTCAGTCGATACTGATCGTCTTCTAAATTGCTATTTAACTAAGTGATTTTTCGTAGTTATTTTTATACGCCCGTCTTCAGACGGGACGTTTTATGGTACAGCGATGTTTAAACTTGTCACAGTGCTTTGGTTAGCAGAGCTATATCAATAACAAAGAGAGAGAGAGAGAGAGAAGAGGAGGGGTGCTTTTCTGACCCGGAAAGCGTATTCAAGTTAAATCCTAAATATAACCCGCCGGATCTCCTTGTGATCACAATGCGTTTTATTATTTTTTCTTTTGCTCTTCAGATTTATTCTAGTACAAGTGAAATCATCGGTTCATGACAGTGTGTATATTCGATTGTTCTGTTGTTCTAATATAGCCGGTATACTGATGAAAGTTTTCAATTTTAGCATGTTTTATCTGTATAAAAATACTGCTTTAGAATAATCTGTAGAACTTGACATACAGGAGCTGTTGCCTTATATCCCTCAAAGAAAATAAAATCCAGAAACAACAACTGAATAAATATAAATATGTATGAAAGTTGTGCTACTTAAGGATACCTTATTAATATTTGACATGTCAAAAAACAGATCTGACCCTATGTTGATTAACTTATTGAAAAAGTTGCAATTAATGTGAACAGTTGTGGTCCAAACTTTTGAAGAAGTTTCAAAATATTCAGGCCCTTTCACATGTTTGCGAATCTATTGAACGACGTCTTGCGAATAAGGATTTTCACACACCTTGCAAAATTCAATTGAGATCGAAAAAGTCCCTTTAAATGTGAAATGTAACGAACAGCGAAGGTAGAAAAACTATTTATTGTGAATCGTTTACAGGTATTCCGAAAGGTTACGGTTCTACGCTATCGTTCGTTTGATTTGACAAACAATACTCATTCATTCACGAGCGGACTGGAAAAAAGAACTTATATTAGTGCAGCTCTGTGCATTTACCTGAAGCTGAACGCACCTTTCCGAAAATTCAAAAAGTATATATTGAAGGCAATATAACACATTCATAAACATTATGGTGTTTCAAGATGTAAAAAGTAAGAAATGTAAATATGGTGATTTCTTAATTGAGGGGAGGGGGTGGTATTTCAAATTTTAGCACTATGCTTCAAACTTTGAAATGAAAAGAAACTTAATATGACCATCTATAAATGATGTGTATGTGATTCATTGTGACAAATCCAATGAAGAATATATCGACAAAACATCAAAATCACAGAATTTCTCTTTATAAAAGCAAATTAAAACTTCCTCAAAACAGGGTTCTATTTGTGTCAAAACACAATATAACCCCGGAAACAAAGTCGGGGGTATATAGAGATTATCTTGTCTGTCCGTCTGTCTGTCCATCACACATTGTCAAGAGCATAACTCTAACTCCTGAGCATGGATTTCAATTCTATTTCAGAAATATTACTTAGAACCTAAGGGTGTGTCATGACCTTGAACCAAGAATATACGTCAAAGGTCAAGGTCATATATGTAATAGACATCATGAGCGAAACCTTGTCCAGACCACAATTCCTTCCCAGGTGATGGATTCCAATAATATTTCACAGAAATGTTAAACATTTGTGTACCATGACCTTTAAATATGTACAAAGATCAAAAGTCAAAGTCACAATTGACATCGTTTGTAAAACCTTGTCCAAAGCAAAACTCTTTCTCCTGTGGATGGATTTCAATAATAATTTACAGAAATAATCCGTAGAACCAAAGGGCGTGTCGTAACCTTGCAACAAGATTGTAAGGTCAAGATCACAATAGACATCACTAATAAAATCTTGTCTATAACAATAATGTTTCACCGGATTATTCCTTAGGACCTACGATTGTGTCATTAACTTGAAACTATGTAATGGGTCAAAGGTTCAGATCGCAATAGACGTCATTAGTTAAATTTTGTCCGGATCATAACCCCTTCCCCTGTAAATGGATTTCAATAATGTTTCACAGAAATGTTCCTTAGAACCTAAGGTTGTGTAAATGTAACAACATAGAACGAAGGTCATAGTGCAAATATCAAGTTCAAAATAGACATAATTAATTCAACGTTGTCCGAAGCATAACTATTTCCCCTGTGAGTGAATTTCATTAATCTTTCATAGAAATATTCCTTAGGACCAAAGGGTTAGCGGGTATCGAAACCAAACTTTCATTACGATACAATACAATACAAAAAGCACCGATATCAAGTATAAAGTATCTAATTTTTTTCTTTTATCAAACGCACAAATCAGCAATTTTATTCATTCATAGCAAACCCCCAGCCCCCCCCCCCCCCTTACGGCAAACACAAAGTCAAACGTGTTCGAGGTGGCTAGGTCACAGTCTAACTTATAGTTTTTGCATTTTTTTTTTACATTTGTCATACGATTTCGTTCCCTGATGTTTTTCATTAATTTGCCTGCAGTCATAGATCAATCCATTTTTTCATTCCGTCGAATTCTTTTCAGAAATCAGAAATGTGTTTAAGAGGAAACAAACACGTGAAGTCAGTTAGCTTTCCAGCGTTTCTGGAATAAGAACTGAAGATTGAGTCGATATTACTTTGAAGTTTCTATGAATCATGTTGAATAACAAAAATATAACCTACATGCCGATATCCCTTAATCTTTGTTGTTATTCATACATTTCGAACCGTGAAATAATTTGAATATCCAGCGAATAAGGCAAGCATGATAAAATGATAGAAGGAAGACATTATTTGCTGTTTGTCCTATAGCACCATATCCCAGCCATCTTGCTACGTCTTTTGGTACATTTAGGATATAATGTCACATATTTTGGCAATATTTTATTGATAAGAATGATGATCACTGACGAGGGATAAATACCCGAAACGTGCATGTCTGGTCTATGCTGTAAATTTATTTGTTCTAAGATGATGCTAATGAAATTGAAGAAGTTAAACATTCTTGTATCATAATAAGAAGGAACACGCAAACAGTTACAAGAAATAATAAATCAATATCTTCATTTCTAAAAAAATGACATTGAAAATGACTTATATGTCAAAACTAAAGAATAGGACTGTAGATCTGTAGAACGTTAGGAAAAACAATATAAAAGAATAGTTATAAGAATAGTATTCAAAAATGGTTAGATGAGAGTAAACTTCCCAATGGCGTAGTAATACATGTAGACATATGTAAAAGTCCAAAAAAGCTTGATAAATGATCTACTTGTCTTTATTTTTTATTAAAATTTTACAAAGCTTAATTCTAATTATTGAATTCATTCTTTTAAAAGTTATAATACCCGGCTTTTTCACTCCTTATTTTGATTCGTTCTATCTCTTTTTGATCGCGATATGACATTTAGAGAGTGACACCAAATTGCACAATAACGTTATTTGATTTACTTAATAAAAAACTGATATATGCATTGGTAAATGCCCAATTTTGTTTTAGCTCACCTGAGCGAAGCTCAAGTGAGCTATTGTCATAGCGTGGCGTCCGTTGTCCGCCCGTCGTTCAGTCCGTCGTAAACTTTTTTTTACATTTCGACTTCTTCACAAGAACCATTGACGGGATTTTGATGAAACGTGGCAGGAATGAAGTACTTATGGTCCCCTACCAGTGTTGTTTTTCCTACGGATCCGTCAATAGGTTGTGCCACAACAGGCAAAAGTTTGTAACAGGGGTACCCTTCTTTGACGAAGGACATAAGGACAAACCGAAAGCATCTGGATAATCTAGAAGCATGTGTTGTTGTTTTTGGTTCCAGTCCGAAGTCAAATTATCGACGGGTTTTTGACGTCGTTTTTGACTTTATCAGAAATGTTCATTTTTGAACTGTTTCATTGAATAACTCCATAAATGTGTGGTTTTGTGCCCTCATTTAGTGCATGTTTCTGAAATTTAAGTTTCTCTTTGCTTTGACATATATTACATGCTATAATGTTCTTTTTTTGAATGTTTATGGATTTTTAAAAAAATGTAATAGATATTTTTACTGTGCGCATGAGCCGAAGGCACCGGACCCCCCCCCCCCCCCCCCCCTCCAACCAATTTTTCCTTCCTTTTTTCAATTTTGTCACCTTTATATGCACTTTTGATTCAACTTATACCTTTAATTTCATTTTGACATTTTTTTTCCTTCCATTTTCATTTTTTCCGTTTCGCACAATCTTTCACTGTGTATTCAACACATTTAGTCTCTTATTGCTGTGGTATATAATTCATGCCTAAACTATATATTTTTTATTTTTTTATTTAAAGAAATGGTTTATGTGTATATAGTCCCAGGGTTGTGGGTTCAAATTCTGGCACTGACAGTATCATAATGCAATATCAGTAGGTAAAGAATAAGCATGGGTATCAGGTGAGCGTTGTGCCCCCTGAGGCTCTTGTTTGTATAAACATTTTTATGTATGGTCTGTCAGTCCATAAATAAATCGGTTGTGTTGTGTACTTAAACAAAATATGTGTGTAATAGGCCTAACATTTGTAAATTTCATGCTACATTTACTTGCCTTTGTACCTCTCAATTCAGTACATATATGCTTTAAAATCACATTTTGGTGATAAGAACATTTCCGTTTTGTTTAAGAGAGTAGTTTTGAGATATAATTCTACGTATAAAAAGATAAACTTCTAATCTTGGTAAGTATGTAAAGAAACTGAAAAAAAAACAACGTTTTCGATACTTTTCTTTACCCGTAACGATGATAACGAGATGGTGCTATGGGATTTACTCAAATTGTATCCATATTTTTAAAGTACAATCAAGGCCCTTACAGGTATTAGGGGTATAATACTGTGTTTCCGGTTGTTTTGATAACATTAAAAGAAAATATCACGAAGATTGCAGTAGACCCGAGACTTCGGCAATGTTCGGAACTATACATTTTTATGGTAATTTAAAAACCATTACAGACAGCCGCCAGATCTTGGGAACATCCACTTTCAATCATGGCGTACTACAAATAAGGAATAATACGTCACGAAATGAAGAGGTTATTCCTACGATCTTGCGAAAACATCGGATTTCAAACGACTCATATATAGGGAATTGTATCAATAGAAAGCAGATTTCTATTGATCAAAAGGTAGAAAATAGATACATGATCAAAATTATCTCGTTTTCGACCGGGAGCATGCGATTGTGTTACACAATCGGCTAGCGTCACAGCGATCCACGGGGCGGAATTGAAGCCCTCTCAAGCACAAAAAATAAACGAATAGAAATAATTAACGGGCGAGGTATTGAAACTGGATACTGATATGAGTTCACATTTTTCAGTGCAGCGAGATTTCTATAGAAGTAACGCTTTCTTACGTGCCACATTAAGATAGTATGTTTTCTCAAAGTATTGATAACAGAAAACCTACTTACGATTCTTGTTGGACCTTAGGATTTTCACTTAAATTATCAGATATTTTGGAATCATTTTTTTGTAGAATAAAAATCCGTTCAAGCCTCTACTGTAACATTAACGTGATTAATAACAGTGATATTCAAATTCAAAATGTCAAAAAAGCAAACCTCTGGAGTATTTAGGTGTAATGATTTGTTGAACGAATCAAGAAAATTGTCCATTTACAAAAAAAATAAAGCCTGTGTTTGTGAAACAAGAATGCCCCCGGTGGCATCTTTGTTAGTATGAACACTATTTTCTGTTAAGTACATGTATGTGAGGTCACTTGGTTAAAAGGTCAAAGGTCAAGGTCACGAGGTCAAAATTTTTGATATCAATGGAAAGGTCTTCTCACAAGGAATACACATAGCCCTATCACTTACCATTCAAAAGTTATGCCAAATGTTAAAGTTTTTGAAAAAAAGGTCAAAGGTCAAGGTCAAGGTCATGAGGTCAAAAATTTTGGTATCAATGGAAAGATCTTGTCACAAGGAATACACATGTGAAATATGAAAGCCCTATCACTTCCCATTCATAAGTTATGCCCAATGTTAAAGTTTTTGAAAAGTAGGTCAAGGTCACGAGGTCAAAAATTTTGGTATCAATGGAAAGGTCTTGTCAAAAGGAACACACATGTGAAATATGAAAGCTCTATCACCTTCCATTCAAAAGTTATGCCCAATGTTAAAGTTTTTGAAAAGTAGGTCAAAGGTCAAAGTCAAGGTCACGAGGTCAAAAATTTTGGCATCAATGGAAAGGTCTTGTCACAAGAAATACACATGTGAAATATGAAAGCCCTATCACTTCCCATTCAAAAGTTATGTCAAATGTTAAAGTTTTTGAAAAGTAGGTCAAAGGTCAAGGTCATGGTCATAAGGTCAAAAATTTTGGTATCAATGGAACGGTCTTGTCACAAGAAATACACATATGAAATATGAAAGCCCTATCACTTCCCATTCGAAAGTTATGCCCAATGTTAAAGTTTTGGAAAAGTAGGTCAAAGGTCAAAGTCAAGGTCACGAGGTCAAAAATTTTGGTATCAATGGAAAGGTCTTGTCACAAGGAATAAACATGTGAAATATGAAAGCCCTATCACTTCCCATTCAAAAGTTATGCCCAATGTTAAAGTTTTTGAAAAGTAGGTCAAAGGTCAAGGTCAAGGTCATGAGGTCAAAAAGAAATACACATATGAAATATGAAAGCCCTATCACTTCCCATTTAAAAGTAATGCCCAATGTTTAAGTTTTTGAAAATTAAGTCAAAGGTCAAGGTTAAGGTCACGAGGTCAAACATTTTGGTATCAATGGAAAGGTCTTGTCACAAGGAATACACATGTGAAATATGATTGCCATATCACTTCCCCTTCAAAAGTTCCCAATGTTAAAGTTTTTGAAAAGTAGGTCAAAGGTCAAAATCAAGGTCACCAGGTCAAAAATTTTGGTATCAATGGAAATATCTTGTCAAAAGGAATACACATGTGAAATATGATTGCCCTATCACTTACCCTTCAAAAGTTATGCCCAATGTTAAAGTTTTTGAAAAGTAGGTCAAAGGTCAAAGTCAAGGTCACGAGGTCGAAAATTTTGGTATCAATGGAAAGGCCTTGTCAAAAGGAACACACATGTGAAATATGAAAGCTTTATCATCTTCCATTCAAAAGTTATGCCCAATGTTAAAGTTTTTGAAAAGTAGGTCAAAGGTCAAAGTCAAGGTCACGAGGTCAAAAATTTTGGTATCAATGGAAAGGTCTTGTCACAAGAAATACACATGTAAAATATGATTGCCCTATCACTTCCCATTCAAAAGTTATGTCAAATGTTAAAGTTTTTGAAAAGTAGGTCAAAGGTCAAGGTCATGGTCATAAGGTCAAAAATTATGGTATCAATGGAACGGTCTTGTCACAAGAAATACACATATGAAATATGAAAGCCCCATCACTTCCCATTCAAAAGTTATGCCCAATGTTAAAGTTTTGGAAAAGTAGGTCAAAGGTCAAAGTCAAGGTCACGAGGTCAAAAATTTTGGTATCAATGGAAAGGTCTTGTCACAAGGAATAAACATGTGAAATATGAAAGCCCTATCACTTCCCATTCAAAAGTTATGCCCAATGTTAAAGTTTTTGAAAAGTAGGTCAAAGGTCAAGGTCAAGGTCATGAGGTCAAAAAGTTTGGTATCAATGGAACGGTTTTGTCACAAGAAATACACATATGAAATATGAAAGCCCTATCACTTCCCATTTAAAAGTTATGCCCAATGTTTAAAGTTTTTGAAAAGTAGGTCAAAGGTCAAGGTCAAGGTCACGAGGTCAAAAATTTTGGTATCAATGGAAAGGTCTTGTCACAAGAAATACACATATGAAATATGAAAGCCAATGTTAAAGTTTTTGAAAAGTGGGTCAAAGGTCAAAGTCATGGTCACGAGGTCAAAAATTTTGGTATCAATGGAAAGGACTTGTCACAAGGAATACACATGTGAAATATGAAAGCACTATCACTTCCCATTCAAAAGTTAAGCCCAATGTTAAAGTTTTTGAAAAATAGGTCAAAGGTCAAGGTCAAGGTCACGAGGTCAAAAATTTTGGTATCAATGGAAAGGTCTTGTCACAAGGAATACACATGTGAAATATGAAAGCCCTATCACTTCCAATTCAAAAGTTAAGCCCAATGTTAAAGTTTTTGAAAAGTTGGTCAAATGTCAAGGTCAAGGTCACGAGGTCAAAAATTTTGGTATCAATGGAAATGTCTTGTCAAAAGGAATACACATGTGAAATATGATTGCCCTATCACTTACCCTTCAAAAGTTATGCCCAATGTTAAAGTTTTTGAAAAGTTGGTCAAAGGTCAAAGTCAAGGTCACGAGGTCAAAAATTTTGATATCAATGGAAAGGACTTGTCACAAGGAATACACATGTGAAATATGAAAGCCCTATCACTTCCCATTCAAAAGTTATGACCAATGTTAAAGTTTTTGAAAAGTAGGTCAAAGGTCAAGGTCAAGGTCATGAGGTCTAAAAGTTTGGTATCAATGGAACGGTCTTGTCACAAGAAATACACATATGAAATATGAAAGCCATATCACTTCCCATTCAAAAGTTATGCCCAATGTTAAAGTTTTTGAAAAGTAGGTCAAAGGTCAAGGTCACGAGGTCAAAAATTTTGGTATCAATGGAAAGGTCTTGTCACAAGAAATACGCATATGAAATATGAAAGCCCTATCACTTCCCATTCAAAAGTTCCAAATGTTAAAGTTTTTGAAAAGTAGGTCAAAGGTCAAAATCAAGGTCATGAGGTCAAAAATTTTGGTATCAATGGAAAGGTCTTGTCACAAGGAATACACATGTGAAATATGAAAGCCCTATCACTCCCCATTCAAAAGTTATGCCCAATGTTAAAGATTTTGAAAAGTAGGTCAAAGGTCAAAGTCAAGGTCATGAGGTCAAAAATTTTGGTATCAATGGAAAGGTCTTGTCACAAGAAATACACATATGAAATATGAAAGCCCTATCACTTCCCATTTTAAAAGGTACGCCCAATGTTAAAGTTTTTGAAAAGTAGGTCAAAGGTCAAGGTCAAGGTCACGAGGTCCAAAATTTGGTATCAATGGAAAGGACTTGTCACAAGGAATACACATGTGAAATATGAAAGCCCTATCACTTCCCATTCAAAAGTTATGCCCAATGTTAAAGTTTTTGAAAAGTAGGTCAAAGGTCAAGGTCAAGGTCACGAGGTCAAAAATTTTGGTATCAATGGAAAGGTCTTGTCACAAGAAATACACATATGAAATATGAAAGCCAATGTTAAAGTTTTTGAAAAGTTGGTCAAAGGTCAAAGTCATGGTCACGAGGTCAAAAATTTTGGTATCAATGGAAAGGACTTGTCACAAGGAATACACATGTGAAATATGAAAGCCCTATCACTTCCCATTCAAAAGTTATGCCCAATGTTAAAGTTTTTGAAAAGTAGGTCAAAGGTCAAGGTCAAGGTCATGAGGTCAAAAAGTTTGGTACCAATGGAACGATTTTGTCACAAGAAATACACATATGAAATATGAAAGCCCTATCACTTCCCATTTAAAAGTTATGCCCAATGTTTAAAGTTTTTGAAAAGTAGGTCAAAGGTCAAGGTCAAGGTCACGAGGTCAAAAATTTTGGTATCAATGGAAAGGTCTTGTCACAAGAAATACACATATGAAATATGAAAGCCAATGTTAAAGTTTTTGAAAAGTGGGTCAAAGGTCAAAGTCATGGTCACGAGGTCAAAAATTTTGGTATCAATGGAAAGGACTTGTCACAAGGAATACACATGTGAAATATGAAAGCACTATCACTTCCCATTCAAAAGTTAAGCCCAATGTTAAAGTTTTTGAAAAATAGGTCAAAGGTCAAGGTCAAGGTCACGAGGTCAAAAATTTTGGTATCAATGGAAAGGTCTTGTCACAAGGAATACATATGTGAAATATGAAAGCCCTATCACTTCCAATTCAAAAGTTAAGCCCAATGTTAAAGTTTTTGAAAAGTTGGTCAAATGTCAAGGTCAAGGTCACGAGGTCAAAAATTTTGGTATCAATGGAAATGTCTTGTCAAAAGGAATACACATGTGAAATATGATTGCCCTATCACTTACCCTTCAAAAGTTATGCCCAATGTTAAAGTTTTTGAAAAGTTGGTCAAAGGTCAAGGTCAAGGTCATGAGGTCTAAAAGTTTGGTATCAATGGAACGGTCTTGTCACCAGAAATACACATATGAAATATGAAAGCCATATCACTTCCCATTCAAAATTTATGCCCAATGTTAAAGTTTTTGAAAAGTAGGTCAAAGGTCAAGGTCACGAGGTCAAAAATTTTGGTATCAATGGAAAGGTCTTGTCACAAGAAATACACATATGAAATATGAAAGCCCTATCACTTCCCATTCAAAAGTTCCCAATGTTAAAGTTTTTGAAAAGTAGGTCAAAGGTCAAAATCAAGGTCATGAGGTCAAAAATTTTGGTATCAATGGAAAGGTCTTGTCACAAGGAATACACATGTGAAATATGAAAGCCCTATCACTCCCCATTCAAAAGTTATGCCCAATGTTAAAGATTTTGAAAAGTAGGTCAAAGGTTAAAGTCAAGGTCATGAGGTCAAAAATTTTGGTATCAATGGAAAGGTCTTGTCACAAGAAATACACATATGAAATATGAAAGCCCTATCACTTCCCATTTTAAAAGGTACGTCCAATGTTAAAGTTTTTGAAAAGTAGGTCAAAGGTCAAGGTCAAGGTCACGAGGTCAAAAATTTGGTATCAATGGAAAGGACTTGTCACAAGGAATACACATGTGAAATATGAAAGCCCTATCACTTCCCATTCAAAAGTTATGCCCAATGTTAAAGTTTTTGAAAAGTAGGTCAAAGGTCAAGGTCAAGGTCACGAGGTCAAAAATTTTGGTATCAATGGAAAGGTCTTGTCACAAGAAATACACATATGAAATATGAAAGCCAATGTTAAAGTTTTTGAAAAGTGGGTCAAAGGTCAAAGTCATGGTCACGAGGTCAAAAATTTTGGTAACAATGGAAAGGACTTGTCACAAGGAATACACATGTGAAATATGAAAGCCCTATCACTTCCCATTCAAAAGTTATGCCCAATGTTAAAGTTTTTGAAAAGTAGGTCAAAGGTCAAGGTCAAGGTCATGAGGTCAAAAAGTTTGGTATCAATGGAACGGTCTTGTCACAAGAAATACACATATGAAAGATGAAAGCCCTATCACTTCTCATTCAAAAGTTTTGCCCCATGTTAAAGTTTTTGAAAAGTAGGTCAAAGGTCAAAGTCAAGGTCACGAAGTCAAAAATTTTGGTATCAATGGAAAGGTCTTGTCACAAGGAATACACATGTGAAATATGAAAGCACTATCACTTCCCATTCAAAAGTTAAGCCCAATGTTAAAGTTTTTGAAAAGTAGGTCAAAGGTCAAGGTCAAGGTCACGAGGTCAAAAATTTTGGTATCAATGGAAAGGTCTTGTCACAAGGAATACACATGTGAAATATGAAAGCCCTATCACTTCCAATTCAAAAGTTAAGCCCAATGTTAAAGTTTTTGAAAAGTTGGTCAAATGTCAAGGTCAAGGTCACGAGGTCAAAAATTTTGGTATCAATGGAAATGTCTTGTCAAAAGGAATACACATGTGAAATATGATTGCCCTATCACTTACCCTTCAAAAGTTATGCCCAATGTTAAAGTTTTTGAAAAGTTGGTCAAAGGTCAAAGTCAAGGTCACGAGGTCAAAAATTTTGATATCAATGAAAAGGACTTGTCACAAGGAATACACATGTGAAATATGAAAGCCCTATCACTTCCCATTCAAAAGTTATGCCCAATGTTAAAGTTTTTGAAAAGTAGGTCAAAGGTCAAGGTCAAGGTCATTAGGTCAAAAAGTTTGGTATCAATGGAACGGTCTTGTCACAAGAAATACACATATGAAATATGAAAGCCATATCACTTCCCATTCAAAAGTTATGCCCAATGTTAAAGTTTTTGAAAAGTAGGTCAAAGGTCAAGGTCACGAGGTCAAAAATTTTGGTATCAATGGAAAGGTCTTGTCACAAGAAATACACATATGAAATATGAAAGCCCTATCACTTCCCATTTTAAAAGGTACGCCCAATGTTAAAGTTTTTGAAAAGTAGGTCAAAGGTCAAGGTCAAGGTCACGAGGTCAAAAATTTGGTATCAATGGAAAGGACTTGTCACAAGGAATACACATGTGAAATATGAAAGCCCTATCACTTCCCATTCAAAAGTTATGCCCAATGTTAAAGTTTTGAAAAGTAGGTCAAAGGTCAAGGTCAAGGTCACGAGGTCAAAAATTTTGGTATCAATGGAAAGGTCTTGTCACAAGAAATACACATATGAAATATGAAAGCCAATGTTAAAGTTTTTGAAAAGTGGGTCAAAGGTCAAAGTCATGGTCACGAGGTCAAAAATTTTGGTATCAATGGAAAGGCCTTTTCACAAGGAATACACATGTGAAATATGAAAGCCCTATCACTTCCCATTCAAAAGTTATGCCCAATGTTAAAGTTTTTGAAAAGTAGGTCAAAGGTCAAGGTCAAGGTCATGAGGTCTAAAAGTTTGGTATCAATGGAATGGTCTTGTCACAAGAAATACACATATGAAAGATGAAAGCCCTATCACTTCTCATTCAAAAGTTTTGCCCCATGTTAAAGTTTTTGAAAAGTAGGTCAATGGTCAAAGTCAAGGTCACGAGGTCAAAAATTTTGGTATCAATGGAAAGGTCTTGTCACAAGGAATACACATGTGAAATATGAAAGCACTATCACTTCCCATTCAAAAGTTAAGCCCAATGTTAAAGTTTTTGAAAAGTAGGTCAAAGGTCAAGGTCAAGGTCACGAGGTCAAAAATTTTGGTATCAATGGAAAGGTCTTGTCACAAGGAATACACATGTGAAATATGAAAGCCCTATCACTTCCAATTCAAAAGTTAAGCCCAATGTTAAAGTTTTTGAAAAGTTGGTCAAATGTCAAGGTCAAGGTCACGAGGTCAAAAATTTTGGTATCAATGGAACTGTCTTGTCAAAAGGAATACACATGTGAAATATGATTGCCCTATCACTTACCCTTCAAAAGTTATGCCCAATGTTAAAGTTTTTGAAAAGTTGGTCAAAGGTCAAAGTCAAGGTCACGAGGTCAAAAATTTTGATATCAATGAAAAGGACTTGTCACAAGGAATACACATGTGAAATATGAAAGCCCTATCACTTCCCATTCAAAAGTTATGCCCAATGTTAAAGTTTTTGAAAAGTAGGTCAAAGGTCAAGGTCAAGGTCATTAGGTCAAAAAGTTTGGTATCAATGGAACGGTCTTGTCACAAGAAATACACATATGAAATATGAAAGCCCTATCACTTCCCATTCAAAAGTTATGCCCAATGTTAAAGTTTTTGAAAAGTAGGTCAAAGGTCAAGGTCACGAGGTCAAAAATTTTGGTATCAATGGAAAGGTCTTGTCACAAGAAATACACATATGAAATATGAAAGCCCTATCACTTCCCATTTTAAAAGGTACGCCCAATGTTAAAGTTTTTGAAAAGTAGGTCAAAGGTCAAGGTCAAGGTCACGAGGTCAAAAATTTGGTATCAATGGAAAGGACTTGTCACAAGGAATACACATGTGAAATATGAAAGCCCTATCACTTCCCATTCAAAAGTTATGCCCAATGTTAAAGTTTTTGAAAAGTAGGTCAAAGGTCAAGGTCAAGGTCACGAGGTCAAAAATTTTGGTATCAATGGAAAGGTCTTGTCACAAGAAATACACATATGAAATATGAAAGCCAATGATAAAGTTTTTGAAAAGTGGGTCAAAGGTCAAAGTCATGGTCACGAGGTCAAAAATTTTGGTATCAATTCAAAGGCCTTTTCACAAGGAATACACATGTGAAATATGAAAGCCCTATCACTTCCCATTCAAAAGTTATGCCCAATGTTAAAGTTTTTGAAAAATAGGTCAAAGGTCAAGGTCAAGGTCATGAGGTCTAAAAGTTTGGTATCAATGGAACGGTCTTGTCACAAGAAATACACATATGAAAGATGAAAGCCCTATCACTTCTCCATTCAAAAGTTTGCCCCATGTTAAAGTTTTTGAAAAGTAGGTCAAAGGTCAAGGTCAAGGTCACGAGGTCAAAAATTTTGGTATCAATGGAAAGGTCTTGTCACAAGGAATACACATGTGAAATATGAAAGCCCTATCACTTCCAATTCAAAAGTTAAGCCCAATGTTAAAGTTTTTGAAAAGTTGGTCAAATGTCAAGGTCAAGGTCACGGGGTCAAAAATTTTGGTATCAATGGAAATGTCTTGTCAAAAGGAATACACATGTGAAATATGATTGCCCTATCACTTACCCTTCAAAAGTGATGCCCAATGTTAAAGTTTTTGAAAAGTTGGTCAAAGGTCAAGGTCAAGGTCATGAGGTCAAAAAGTTTGGTATCAATGGAACGGTCTTGTCACAAGAAATACACATATGAAATATGAAAGCCATATCACTTCCCATTCAAAAGTTATGCCCAATGTTAAAGTTTTTGAAAAGTAGGTCAAAGGTCAAGGTCACGAGGTCAAAAATTTTGCTATCAATGGAAAGGTCTTGTCACAAGAAATACACATATGAAATATGAAAGCCATATCACTTCCCATTCAAAAGTTATGCCCAATGTTAAAGTTTTTG
Organism: Pinctada imbricata; assembly: GCA_033119305.1. NCBI lineage: Eukaryota > Metazoa > Mollusca > Bivalvia > Pterioida > Pteriidae > Pinctada > Pinctada imbricata. The sequence goes on from VSWD01000003.1 coordinate 19,512,087, forward strand.
AAAAGTAGGTCAAAGTCAAGGTCACGAGGTCAAAAATTTTGATATCAATGGAAAGGACTTGTCACAAGGAATACACATGTGAAATATGAAAGCCCTATCACTTCCCATTCAAAAGTTATGCCCAATGTTAAAGTTTTTGAAAAGTAGGTCAAAGGTCAAGGTCAAGGTCATGAGGTCAAAAAGTTTGGTATCAATGGAAAGGTCTTGTCACAAGAAATACACATATGAAATATGAAAGCCCTATCACTTCCCATTCAAAAGTTATGCCCAATGTTAAAGTTTTGAAAAGTAGGTCAAAGGTCAGTCAAGGTCACGAGGTCAAAAATTTTGGTATCAATGGAAAGGTCTTGTCACAAGAAATACACATGTGAAATATGAAAGCCCTATCACTTCCCATTCAAAAGTTTCCCAATGTTAAAGTTTTTGAAAAGTAGGTCAAAGGTCAAGTCAAGGTCACGAGGTCAAAAATTTGGTATCAATGGAAAGGTCTTGTCACAAGGAATACACATGTGAAATATGAAAGCCCTATCACTTACCCATTCAAAAGTTATGCCCAATGTTAAAGATTTTGAAAAGTAGGTCAAAGGTCAAGTCAAGGTCATGAGGTCAAAAATTTTGGTATCAATGGAAAGGTCTTGTCACAAGAAATACACATGTGAAATATGAAAGCCCTATCACTTCCCATTTAAAAGTATCGCCCAATGTTAAAGTTTTTGAAAAGTAGGTCAAAGGTCAAGGTCAAGGTCACGAGGTCAAAAATTTGGTATCAATGGAAATGTCTTGTCAAAAGGAATACACATGTGAAATATGATTGCCCTATCACTAACCCTTCAAAAGTTATGCCCAATGTTAAAGTTTTTGAAAAGTGGGTCAAAGGTCAAGGTCACGAGGTCAAAAATTTTGGTATCAATGGAAAGGTCTTGTCACAAGAAATACACATATGAAATATGAAAGCCCTATCACTTCCCATTTAAAAGGTATGCCCAATGTTAAAGTTTTTGAAAAGTAGGTCAAAGGTCAAGGTCAAGGTCACGAGGTCAAAAATTTTGGTATCAATGGAAAGGACTTGTCACAAGGAATACACATGTGAAATATGAAAGCCCTATCACTTCCCATTCAAAAGTTATGCCCAATGTTAAAGTTTTTGAAAAGTAGGTTAAAGGTCAAGGTCAAGGTCACGAGGTCAAAAATTTTGGTATCAATGGAAAGGTCTTGTCACAAGAAATACACATGTGAAATATGAAAGCCCTATCACTTACCATTCAAAAGTTATGCCAATGTTAAAGTTTTTGAAAAGTAGGTCAAAGGTCAAGGTCAAGGTCACGAGGTCAAAAATTTTGGTATCAATGGAAAGGTCTTGTCACAAGGAATACACATGTGAAATATGAAAGCCCTATCACTTCCCATTCAAAAGTTATGCCCAATGTTAAAGTTTTTGAAAAGTAGGTCAAAGGTCAAGGTCAAGGTCACGAGGTCAAAAATTTTGGTATCAATGGAAAGGTCTTGTCACAAGGAATACACATGTGAAATATGAAAGCCCTATCACTTCCCATTCAAAAGTTATGCCCAATGTTAAAGTTTTTGAAAAGTAGGTCAAAGGTCAAGGTCAAGGTCACGAGGTCAAAAATTTTGGTATCAATGGAAAGGTCTTGTCACAAGGAATACACATGTGAAATATGAAAGCCCTATCACTTACCATTCAAAAGTTATGCCCAATGTTAAAGTTTTTGAAAAGTAGGTCAAAGGTCAAGGTCAAGGTCACGAGGTCAAAAATTTTGGTATCAATGGAAAGGTCTTGTCACAAGGAATACACATGTGAAATATGAAAGCCCTATCACTTACCATTCAAAAGTTATGCCCAATGTTAAAGTTTTTGAAAAGTAGGTCAAAGGTCAAGGTCAAGGTCACGAGGTCAAAAATTTTGGTATCAATGGAAAGGTCTTGTCACAAGGAATACACATGTGAAATATGAAAGCCCTATCACTTCCCATTCAAAAGTTATGCCCAATGTTAAAGTTTTTGAAAAGTAGGTCAAAGGTCAAGGTCAAGGTCACGAGGTCAAAAATTTTGGTATCAATGGAAAGGTCTTGTCACAAGGAATACACATGTGAAATATGAAAGCCCTATCACTTCCCATTCAAAAGTTATGCCCAATGTTAAAGTTTTTGAAAAGTAGGTCAAAGGTCAAGGTCAAGGTCACGAGGTCAAAAATTTTGGTATCAATGGAAAGGTCTTGTCACAAGGAATACACATGTGAAATATGAAAGCCCTATCACTTCCCATTCAAAAGTTATGCCCAATGTTAAAGTTTTTGAAAAGTAGGTCAAAGGTCAAGGTCAAGGTCACGAGGTCAAAAATTTTGGTATCAATGGAAAGGTCTTGTCACAAGGAATACACATGTGAAATATGAAAGCCCTATCACTTCCCATTCAAAAGTTATGCCCAATGTTAAAGTTTTTGAAAAGTAGGTCAAAGGTCAAGGTCAAGGTCACGAGGTCAAAAATTTGGTATCAATGGAAAGGTCTTGTCACAAGGAATACACATGTGAAATATGAAAGCCCTATCACTTCCCATTCAAAAGTTATGCCCAATGTTAAAGTTTTTGAAAAGTAGGTCAAAGGTCAAGGTCAAGGTCACGAGGTCAAAAATTTTGGTATCAATGGAAAGGTCTTGTCACAAGGAATACACATGTGAAATATGAAAGCCCTATCACTTCCCATTCAAAAGTTATGCCCAATGTTAAAGTTTTTGAAAAGTAGGTCAAAGGTCAAGGTCAAGGTCACGAGGTCAAAAATTTTGGTATCAATGGAAAGGTCTTGTCACAAGGAATACACATGTGAAATATGAAAGCCCTATCACTTACCCATTCAAAAGTTATGCCCAATGTTAAAGTTTTTGAAAAGTAGGTCAAAGGTCAAGGTCAAGGTCACGAGGTCAAAAATTTTGGTATCAATGGAAAGGTCTTGTCACAAGGAATACACATGTGAAATATGAAAGCCCTATCACTTCCCATTCAAAAGTTATGCCCAATGTTAAAGTTTTTGAAAAGTAGGTCAAAGGTCAAGGTCAAGGTCACGAGGTCAAAAATTTTGGTATCAATGGAAAGGTCTTGTCACAAGGAATACACATGTGAAATATGAAAGCCCTATCACTTCCCATTCAAAAGTTATGCCCAATGTTAAAGTTTTTGAAAAGTAGGTCAAAGGTCAAGGTCAAGGTCACGAGGTCAAAAATTTTGGTATCAATGGAAAGGTCTTGTCACAAGGAATACACATGTGAAATATGAAAGCCCTATCACTTCCCATTCAAAAGTTATGCCCAATGTTAAAGTTTTGAAAAGTAGGTCAAAGGTCAAGGTCAAGGTCACGAGGTCAAAAATTTTGGTATCAATGGAAAGGTCTTGTCACAAGGAATACACATATGAAATATGAAAGCCCTATCACTTCCCATTCAAAAGTTATGCCCAATGTTAAAGTTTTTGAAAAGTAGGTCAAAGGTCAAGGTCAAGGTCACGAGGTCAAAAATTTTGGTATCAATGGAAAGGTCTTGTCACAAGGAATACACATGTGAAATATGAAAGCCCTATCACTTCCCATTCAAAAGTTATGCCCAATGTTAAAGTTTTTGAAAAGTAGGTCAAAGGTCAAGGTCAAGGTCACGAGGTCAAAAATTTTGGTATCAATGGAAAGGTCTTGTCACAAGGAATACACATGTGAAATATGAAAGCCCTATCACTTCCATTCAAAAGTTATGCCCAATGTTAAAGTTTTGAAAAGTAGGTCAAAGGTCAAGGTCAAGGTCACGAGGTCAAAAATTTTGGTATCAATGGAAAGGTCTTGTCACAAGGAATACACATGTGAAATATGAAAGCCCTATCACTTCCCATTCAAAAGTTATGCCCAATGTTAAAGTTTTTGAAAAGTAGGTCAAAGGTCAAGGTCAAGGTCACGAGGTCAAAAATTTTGGTATCAATGGAAAGGTCTTGTCACAAGGAATACACATGTGAAATATGAAAGCCCTATCACTTACCATTCAAAAGTTATGCCCAATGTTAAAGTTTTTGAAAAGTAGGTCAAAGGTCAAGGTCAAGGTCACGAGGTCAAAAATTTTGGTATCAATGGAAAGGTCTTGTCACAAGGAATACACATGTGAAATATGAAAGCCCTATCACTTACCATTCAAAAGTTATGCCCAATGTTAAAGTTTTTGAAAAGTAGGTCAAAGGTCAAGGTCAAGGTCACGAGGTCAAAAATTTTGGTATCAATGGAAAGGTCTTGTCACAAGGAATACACATGTGAAATATGAAAGCCCTATCACTTCCATTCAAAAGTTATGCCCAATGTTAAAGTTTTTGAAAAGTAGGTCAAAGGTCAAGGTCAAGGTCACGAGGTCAAAAATTTTGGTATCAATGGAAAGGTCTTGTCACAAGGAATACACATGTGAAATATGAAAGCCCTATCACTTCCCATTCAAAAGTTATGCCCAATGTTAAAGTTTTTGAAAAGTAGGTCAAAGGTCAAGGTCAAGGTCACGAGGTCAAAAATTTTGGTATCAATGGAAAGGTCTTGTCACAAGGAATACACATGTGAAATATGAAAGCCCTATCACTTACCATTCAAAAGTTATGCCCAATGTTAAAGTTTTGAAAAGTAGGTCAAAGGTCAAGGTCAAGGTCACGAGGTCAAAAATTTTGGTATCAATGGAAAGGTCTTGTCACAAGGAATACACATGTGAAATATGAAAGCCCTATCACTTCCCATTCAAAAGTTATGCCCAATGTTAAAGTTTTTGAAAAGTAGGTCAAAGGTCAAGGTCAAGGTCACGAGGTCAAAAATTTTGGTATCAATGGAAAGGTCTTGTCACAAGGAATACACATGTGAAATATGAAAGCCCTATCACTTCCCATTCAAAAGTTATGCCCAATGTTAAAGTTTTTGAAAAGTAGGTCAAAGGTCAAGGTCAAGGTCACGAGGTCAAAAATTTTGGTATCAATGGAAAGGTCTTGTCACAAGGAATACACATGTGAAATATGAAAGCCCTATCACTTACCATTCAAAAGTTATGCCCAATGTTAAAGTTTTTGAAAAGTAGGTCAAAGGTCAAGTCAAGGTCACGAGGTCAAAAATTTTGGTATCAATGGAAAGGTCTTGTCACAAGGAATACACATGTGAAATATGAAAGCCCTATCACTTCCCATTCAAAAGTTATGCCCAATGTTAAAGTTTTTGAAAAGTAGGTCAAAGGTCAAGGTCAAGGTCACGAGGTCAAAAATTTTGGTATCAATGGAAAGGTCTTGTCACAAGGAATACACATGTGAAATATGAAAGCCCTATCACTTACCATTCAAAAGTTATGCCCAATGTTAAAGTTTTTGAAAAGTAGGTCAAAGGTCAAGGTCAAGGTCACGAGGTCAAAAATTTTGGTATCAATGGAAAGGTCTTGTCACAAGGAATACACATGTGAAATATGAAAGCCCTATCACTTCCCATTCAAAAGTTATGCCCAATGTTAAAGTTTTTGAAAAGTAGGTCAAAGGTCAAGGTCAAGGTCACGAGGTCAAAAATTTTGGTATCAATGGAAAGGTCTTGTCACAAGGAATACACATGTGAAATATGAAAGCCCTATCACTTCCCATTCAAAAGTTATGCCCAATGTTAAAGTTTTTGAAAAGTAGGTCAAAGGTCAAGGTCAAGGTCACGAGGTCAAAAATTTTGGTATCAATGGAAAGGTCTTGTCACAAGGAATACACATGTGAAATATGAAAGCCCTATCACTTCCCATTCAAAAGTTATGCCCAATGTTAAAGTTTTTGAAAAGTAGGTCAAAGGTCAAGGTCAAGGTCACGAGGTCAAAAATTTTGGTATCAATGGAAAGGTCTTGTCACAAGGAATACACATGTGAAATATGAAAGCCCTATCACTTACCATTCAAAAGTTATGCCCAATGTTAAAGTTTTTGAAAAGTAGGTCAAAGGTCAAGGTCAAGGTCACGAGGTCAAAAATTTTGGTATCAATGGAAAGGTCTTGTCACAAGGAATACACATGTGAAATATGAAAGCCCTATCACTTCCCATTCAAAAGTTATGCCCAATGTTAAAGTTTTTGAAAAGTAGGTCAAAGGTCAAGGTCAAGGTCACGAGGTCAAAAATTTTGGTATCAATGGAAAGGTCTTGTCACAAGGAATACACATGTGAAATATGAAAGCCCTATCACTTCCCATTCAAAAGTTATGCCCAATGTTAAAGTTTTTGAAAAGTAGGTCAAAGGTCAAGGTCAAGGTCACGAGGTCAAAAATTTTGGTATCAATGGAAAGGTCTTGTCACAAGGAATACACATGTGAAATATGAAAGCCCTATCACTTACCATTCAAAAGTTATGCCCAATGTTAAAGTTTTTGAAAAGTAGGTCAAAGGTCAAGGTCAAGGTCACGAGGTCAAAAATTTTGGTATCAATGGAAAGGTCTTGTCACAAGGAATACACATGTGAAATATGAAAGCCCTATCACTTCCCATTCAAAAGTTATGCCCAATGTTAAAGTTTTTGAAAAGTAGGTCAAAGGTCAAGGTCAAGGTCACGAGGTCAAAAATTTTGGTATCAATGGAAAGGTCTTGTCACAAGGAATACACATGTGAAATATGAAAGCCCTATCACTTACCATTCAAAAGTTATGCCCAATGTTAAAGTTTTTGAAAAGTAGGTCAAAGGTCAAGGTCACGAGGTCAAAAATTTTGGTATCAATGGAAAGGTCTTGTCACAAGGAATACACATGTGAAATATGAAAGCCCTATCACTTCCCATTCAAAAGTTATGCCCAATGTTAAAGTTTTTGAAAAGTAGGTCAAAGGTCAAGGTCAAGGTCACGAGGTCAAAAATTTTGGTATCAATGGAAAGGTCTTGTCACAAGGAATACACATGTGAAATATGAAAGCCCTATCACTTCCCATTCAAAAGTTATGCCCAATGTTAAAGTTTTTGAAAAGTAGGTCAAAGGTCAAGGTCAAGGTCACGAGGTCAAAAATTTTGGTATCAATGGAAAGGTCTTGTCACAAGGAATACACATGTGAAATATGAAAGCCCTATCACTTCCCATTCAAAAGTTATGCCCAATGTTAAAGTTTTTGAAAAGTAGGTCAAAGGTCAAGGTCAAGGTCACGAGGTCAAAAATTTTGGTATCAATGGAAAGGTCTTGTCACAAGGAATACACATGTGAAATATGAAAGCCCTATCACTTCCCATTCAAAAGTTATGCCCAATGTTAAAGTTTTTGAAAAGTAGGTCAAAGGTCAAGGTCAAGGTCACGAGGTCAAAAATTTTGGTATCAATGGAAAGGTCTTGTCACAAGGAATACACATGTGAAATATGAAAGCCCTATCACTTCCCATTCAAAAGTTATGCCCAATGTTAAAGTTTTTGAAAAGTAGGTCAAAGGTCAAGGTCAAGGTCACGAGGTCAAAAATTTTGGTATCAATGGAAAGGTCTTGTCACAAGGAATACACATGTGAAATATGAAAGCCCTATCACTTCCCATTCAAAAGTTATGCCCAATGTTAAAGTTTTTGAAAAGTAGGTCAAAGGTCAAGGTCAAGGTCACGAGGTCAAAAATTTTGGTATCAATGGAAAGGTCTTGTCACAAGGAATACACATGTGAAATATGAAAGCCCTATCACTTCCCATTCAAAAGTTATGCCCAATGTTAAAGTTTTTGAAAAGTAGGTCAAAGGTCAAGGTCAAGGTCACGAGGTCAAAAATTTTGGTATCAATGGAAAGGTCTTGTCACAAGGAATACACATGTGAAATATGAAAGCCCTATCACTTCCCATTCAAAAGTTATGCCCAATGTTAAAGTTTTTGAAAAGTAGGTCAAAGGTCAAGGTCAAGGTCACGAGGTCAAAAATTTTGGTATCAATGGAAAGGTCTTGTCACAAGGAATACACATGTGAAATATGAAAGCCCTATCACTTCCCATTCAAAAGTTATGCCCAATGTTAAAGTTTTTGAAAAGTAGGTCAAAGGTCAAGGTCAAGGTCACGAGGTCAAAAATTTTGGTATCAATGGAAAGGTCTTGTCACAAGGAATACACATGTGAAATATGAAAGCCCTATCACTTCCCATTCAAAAGTTATGCCCAATGTTAAAGTTTTTGAAAAGTAGGTCAAAGGTCAAGGTCAAGGTCACGAGGTCAAAAATTTTGGTATCAATGGAAAGGTCTTGTCACAAGGAATACACATGTGAAATATGAAAGCCCTATCACTTCCCATTCAAAAGTTATGCCCAATGTTAAAGTTTTTGAAAAGTAGGTCAAAGGTCAAGGTCAAGGTCACGAGGTCAAAAATTTTGGTATCAATGGAAAGGTCTTGTCACAAGGAATACACATGTGAAATATGAAAGCCCTATCACTTCCCATTCAAAAGTTATGCCCAATGTTAAAGTTTTTGAAAAGTAGGTCAAAGGTCAAGGTCAAGGTCACGAGGTCAAAAATTTTGGTATCAATGGAAAGGTCTTGTCACAAGGAATACACATGTGAAATATGAAAGCCCTATCACTTCCCATTCAAAAGTTATGCCCAATGTTAAAGTTTTTGAAAAGTAGGTCAACGGTAAAGGTCAAGGTCACGAGGTCAAAAATTTTGGTATCAATGGAAAGGTCTTGTCACAAGGAATACACATGTGAAATATGAAAGCCCTATCACTTCCCATTCAAAAGTTATGCCCAATGTTAAAGTTTTTGAAAAGTAGGTCAAAGGTCAAGGTCAAGGTCACGAGGTCAAAAATTTTGGTATCAATGGAAAGGTCTTGTCACAAGGAATACACATGTGAAATATGAAAGCCCTATCACTTCCCATTCAAAAGTTATGCCCAATGTTAAAGTTTTTGAAAAGTAGGTCAAAGGTCAAGGTCAAGGTCACGAGGTCAAAAATTTGGTATCAATGGAAAGGTCTTGTCACAAGGAATACACATGTGAAATATGAAAGCCCTATCACTTCCCATTCAAAAGTTATGCCCAATGTTAAAGTTTTGAAAAGTAGGTCAAAGGTCAAGGTCAAGGTCACGAGGTCAAAAATTTTGGTATCAATGGAAAGGTCTTGTCACAAGGAATACACATGTGAAATATGAAAGCCCTATCACTTCCCATTCAAAAGTTATGCCCAATGTTAAAGTTTTTGAAAAGTAGGTCAAGGTCAAGGTCAAGGTCACGAGGTCAAAAATTTTGGTATCAATGGAAAGGTCTTGTCACAAGGAATACACATGTGAAATATGAAAGCCCTATCACTTCCCATTCAAAAGTTATGCCCAATGTTAAAGTTTTTGAAAAGTAGGTCAAAGGTCAAGGTCAAGGTCACGAGGTCAAAAATTTTGGTATCAATGGAAAGGTCTTGTCACAAGGAATACACATGTGAAATATGAAAGCCCTATCACTTCCCATTCAAAAGTTATGCCCAATGTTAAAGTTTTTGAAAAGTAGGTCAAAGGTCAAGGTCAAGGTCACGAGGTCAAAAATTTTGGTATCAATGGAAAGGTCTTGTCACAAGGAATACACATGTGAAATATGAAAGCCCTATCACTTCCCATTCAAAAGTTATGCCCAATGTTAAAGTTTTTGAAAAGTAGGTCAAAGGTCAAGGTCAAGGTCACGAGGTCAAAAATTTTGGTATCAATGGAAAGGTCTTGTCACAAGGAATACACATGTGAAATATGAAAGCCCTATCACTTCCCATTCAAAAGTTATGCCCAATGTTAAAGTTTTTGAAAAGTAGGTCAAAGGTCAAGGTCAAGGTCACGAGGTCAAAAATTTTGGTATCAATGGAAAGGTCTTGTCACAAGGAATACACATGTGAAATATGAAAGCCCTATCACTTCCCATTCAAAAGTTATGCCCAATGTTAAAGTTTTTGAAAAGTAGGTCAAAGGTCAAGGTCAAGGTCACGAGGTCAAAAATTTTGGTATCAATGGAAAGGTCTTGTCACAAGGAATACACATGTGAAATATGAAAGCCCTATCACTTCCCATTCAAAAGTTATGCCCAATGTTAAAGTTTTTGAAAAGTAGGTCAAAGGTCAAGGTCAAGGTCACGAGGTCAAAAATTTTGGTATCAATGGAAAGGTCTTGTCACAAGGAATACACATGTGAAATATGAAAGCCCTATCACTTCCCATTCAAAAGTTATGCCCAATGTTAAAGTTTTTGAAAAGTAGGTCAAAGGTCAAGGTCAAGGTCACGAGGTCAAAAATTTTGGTATCAATGGAAAGGTCTTGTCACAAGGAATACACATGTGAAATATGAAAGCCCTATCACTTCCCATTCAAAAGTTATGCCCAATGTTAAAGTTTTTGAAAAGTAGGTCAAAGGTCAAGGTCAAGGTCACGAGGTCAAAAATTTTGGTATCAATGGAAAGGTCTTGTCACAAGGAATACACATGTGAAATATGAAAGCCCTATCACTTCCATTCAAAAGTTATGCCCAATGTTAAAGTTTTTGAAAAGTAGGTCAAAGGTCAAGGTCAAGGTCACGAGGTCAAAAATTTTGGTATCAATGGAAAGGTCTTGTCACAAGGAATACACATGTGAAATATGAAAGCCCTATCACTTCCCATTCAAAAGTTATGCCCAATGTTAAAGTTTTTGAAAAGTAGGTCAAAGGTCAAGGTCAAGGTCACGAGGTCAAAAATTTTGGTATCAATGGAAAGGTCTTGTCACAAGGAATACACATGTGAAATATGAAAGCCCTATCACTTCCCATTCAAAAGTTATGCCCAATGTTAAAGTTTTTGAAAAGTAGGTCAAAGGTCAAGGTCAAGGTCACGAGGTCAAAAATTTTGGTATCAATGGAAAGGTCTTGTCACAAGGAATACACATGTGAAATATGAAAGCCCTATCACTTCCCATTCAAAAGTTATGCCCAATGTTAAAGTTTTTGAAAAGTAGGTCAAAGGTCAAGGTCAAGGTCACGAGGTCAAAAATTTTGGTATCAATGGAAAGGTCTTGTCACAAGGAATACACATGTGAAATATGAAAGCCCTATCACTTCCCATTCAAAAGTTATGCCCAATGTTAAAGTTTTTGAAAAGTAGGTCAAAGGTCAAGGTCAAGGTCACGAGGTCAAAAATTTTGGTATCAATGGAAAGGTCTTGTCACAAGGAATACACATGTGAAATATGAAAGCCCTATCACTTCCCATTCAAAAGTTATGCCCAATGTTAAAGTTTTTGAAAAGTAGGTCAAAGGTCAAGGTCAAGGTCACGAGGTCAAAAATTTTGGTATCAATGGAAAGGTCTTGTCACAAGGAATACACATGTGAAATATGAAAGCCCTATCACTTCCCATTCAAAAGTTATGCCCAATGTTAAAGTTTTTGAAAAGTAGGTCAAAGGTCAAGGTCAAGGTCACGAGGTCAAAAATTTTGGTATCAATGGAAAGGTCTTGTCACAAGGAATACACATGTGAAATATGAAAGCCCTATCACTTCCCATTCAAAAGTTATGCCCAATGTTAAAGTTTTTGAAAAGTAGGTCAAAGGTCAAGGTCAAGGTCACGAGGTCAAAAATTTTGGTATCAATGGAAAGGTCTTGTCACAAGGAATACACATGTGAAATATGAAAGCCCTATCACTTCCCATTCAAAAGTTATGCCCAATGTTAAAGTTTTTGAAAAGTAGGTCAAAGGTCAAGGTCAAGGTCACGAGGTCAAAAATTTTGGTATCAATGGAAAGGTCTTGTCACAAGGAATACACATGTGAAATATGAAAGCCCTATCACTTCCCATTCAAAAGTTATGCCCAATGTTAAAGTTTTTGAAAAGTAGGTCAAAGGTCAAGGTCAAGGTCACGAGGTCAAAAATTTTGGTATCAATGGAAAGGTCTTGTCACAAGGAATACACATGTGAAATATGAAAGCCCTATCACTTCCCATTCAAAAGTTATGCCCAATGTTAAAGTTTTTGAAAAGTAGGTCAAAGGTCAAGGTCAAGGTCACGAGGTCAAAAATTTTGGTATCAATGGAAAGGTCTTGTCACAAGGAATACACATGTGAAATATGAAAGCCCTATCACTTCCCATTCAAAAGTTATGCCCAATGTTAAAGTTTTTGAAAAGTAGGTCAAAGGTCAAGGTCAAGGTCACGAGGTCAAAAATTTTGGTATCAATGGAAAGGTCTTGTCACAAGGAATACACATGTGAAATATGAAAGCCCTATCACTTCCCATTCAAAAGTTATGCCCAATGTTAAAGTTTTTGAAAAGTAGGTCAAAGGTCAAGGTCAAGGTCACGAGGTCAAAAATTTGGTATCAATGGAAAGGTCTTGTCACAAGGAATACACATGTGAAATATGAAAGCCCTATCACTTCCCATTCAAAAGTTATGCCCAATGTTAAAGTTTTTGAAAAGTAGGTCAAAGGTCAAGGTCAAGGTCACGAGGTCAAAAATTTTGGTATCAATGGAAAGGTCTTGTCACAAGGAATACACATGTGAAATATGAAAGCCCTATCACTTCCCATTCAAAAGTTATGCCCAATGTTAAAGTTTTTGAAAAGTAGGTCAAAGGTCAAGGTCAAGGTCACGAGGTCAAAAATTTTGGTATCAATGGAAAGGTCTTGTCACAAGGAATACACATGTGAAATATGAAAGCCCTATCACTTCCCATTCAAAAGTTATGCCCAATGTTAAAGTTTTTGAAAAGTAGGTCAAAGGTCAAGGTCAAGGTCACGAGGTCAAAAATTTTGGTATCAATGGAAAGGTCTTGTCACAAGGAATACACATGTGAAATATGAAAGCCCTATCACTTCCCATTCAAAAGTTATGCCCAATGTTAAAGTTTTTGAAAAGTAGGTCAAAGGTCAAGGTCAAGGTCACGAGGTCAAAAATTTTGGTATCAATGGAAAGGTCTTGTCACAAGGAATACACATGTGAAATATGAAAGCCCTATCACTTCCCATTCAAAAGTTATGCCCAATGTTAAAGTTTTTGAAAAGTAGGTCAAAGGTCAAGGTCAAGGTCACGAGGTCAAAAATTTTGGTATCAATGGAAAGGTCTTGTCACAAGGAATACACATGTGAAATATGAAAGCCCTATCACTTCCCATTCAAAAGTTATGCCCAATGTTAAAGTTTTGAAAAGTAGGTCAAAGGTCAAGGTCAAGGTCACGAGGTCAAAAATTTTGGTATCAATGGAAAGGTCTTGTCACAAGGAATACACATGTGAAATATGAAAGCCCTATCACTTCCCATTCAAAAGTTATGCCCAATGTTAAAGTTTTTGAAAAGTAGGTCAAAGGTCAAGGTCAAGGTCACGAGGTCAAAAATTTTGGTATCAATGGAAAGGTCTTGTCACAAGGAATACACATGTGAAATATGAAAGCCCTATCACTTCCCATTCAAAAGTTATGCCCAATGTTAAAGTTTTGAAAAGTAGGTCAAAGGTCAAGGTCAAGGTCACGAGGTCAAAAATTTTGGTATCAATGGAAAGGTCTTGTCACAAGGAATACACATGTGAAATATGAAAGCCCTATCACTTCCCATTCAAAAGTTATGCCCAATGTTAAAGTTTTTGAAAAGTAGGTCAAAGGTCAAGGTCAAGGTCACGAGGTCAAAAATTTTGGTATCAATGGAAAGGTCTTGTCACAAGGAATACACATGTGAAATATGAAAGCCCTATCACTTCCCATTCAAAAGTTATGCCCAATGTTAAAGTTTTTGAAAAGTAGGTCAAAGGTCAAGGTCAAGGTCACGAGGTCAAAAATTTTGGTATCAATGGAAAGGTCTTGTCACAAGGAATACACATGTGAAATATGAAAGCCCTATCACTTCCCATTCAAAAGTTATGCCCAATGTTAAAGTTTTTGAAAAGTAGGTCAAAGGTCAAGGTCAAGGTCACGAGGTCAAAAATTTTGGTATCAATGGAAAGGTCTTGTCACAAGGAATACACATGTGAAATATGAAAGCCCTATCACTTCCCATTCAAAAGTTATGCCCAATGTTAAAGTTTTTGAAAAGTAGGTCAAAGGTCAAGGTCAAGGTCACGAGGTCAAAAATTTTGGTATCAATGGAAAGGTCTTGTCACAAGGAATACACATGTGAAATATGAAAGCCCTATCACTTCCCATTCAAAAGTTATGCCCAATGTTAAAGTTTTTGAAAAGTAGGTCAAAGGTCAAGGTCAAGGTCACGAGGTCAAAAATTTTGGTATCAATGGAAAGGTCTTGTCACAAGGAATACACATGTGAAATATGAAAGCCCTATCACTTCCCATTCAAAAGTTATGCCCAATGTTAAAGTTTTTGAAAAGTAGGTCAAAGGTCAAGGTCAAGGTCACGAGGTCAAAAATTTTGGTATCAATGGAAAGGTCTTGTCACAAGGAATACACATGTGAAATATGAAAGCCCTATCACTTCCCATTCAAAAGTTATGCCCAATGTTAAAGTTTTTGAAAAGTAGGTCAAAGGTCAAGGTCAAGGTCACGAGGTCAAAAATTTTGGTATCAATGGAAAGGTCTTGTCACAAGGAATACACATGTGAAATATGAAAGCCCTATCACTTCCCATTCAAAAGTTATGCCCAATGTTAAAGTTTTTGAAAAGTAGGTCAAAGGTCAAGGTCAAGGTCACGAGGTCAAAAATTTTGGTATCAATGGAAAGGTCTTGTCACAAGGAATACACATATGAAATATGAAAGCCCTATCACTTCCCATTCAAAAGTTATGCCCAATGTTAAAGTTTTTGAAAAGTAGGTCAAAGGTCAAAGTCAAGGTCACGAGGTCAAAAATTTTGGTATCAATGGAAAGGTCTTGTCACAAGGAATACACATGTGAAATATGAAAGCCCTATCACTTCCCATTCAAAAGTTATGCCCAATGTTAAAGTTTTGAAAAGTAGGTCAAAGGTCAAGGTCAAGGTCATGAGGTCAAAAATTTTGGTATCAATGGAAAGGTCTTGTCACAAGAATACACATATGAAATATGAAAGCCCTATCACTTCCCATTCAAAAGTTATGCCCAATGTTAAAGTTTTTGAAAAGTAGGTCAAAGGTCAAGGTCAAGGTCACGAGGTCAAAAATTTTGGTATCAATGGAAAGGTCTTGTCACAAGGAATACACATGTGAAATATGAAAGCCCTATCACTTCCCATTCAAAAGTTATGCCCAATGTTAAAGTTTTTGAAAAGTAGGTCAAAGGTCAAGGTCAAGGTCACGAGGTCAAAAATTTTGGTATCAATGGAAAGGTCTTGTCACAAGGAATACACATGTGAAATATGAAAGCCCTATCACTTCCCATTCAAAAGTTATGCCCAATGTTAAAGTTTTTGAAAAGTAGGTCAAAGGTCAAGGTCAAGGTCACGAGGTCAAAAATTTTGGTATCAATGGAAAGGTCTTGTCACAAGGAATACACATGTGAAATATGAAAGCCCTATCACTTCCCATTCAAAAGTTATGCCCAATGTTAAAGTTTTTGAAAAGTAGGTCAAAGGTCAAGGTCAAGGTCACGAGGTCAAAAATTTTGGTATCAATGGAAAGGTCTTGTCACAAGGAATACACATGTGAAATATGAAAGCCCTATCACTTCCCATTCAAAAGTTATGCCCAATGTTAAAGTTTTTGAAAAGTAGGTCAAAGGTCAAGGTCAAGGTCACGAGGTCAAAAATTTTGGTATCAATGGAAAGGTCTTGTCACAAGGAATACACATGTGAAATATGAAAGCCCTATCACTTCCCATTCAAAAGTTATGCCCAATGTTAAAGTTTTTGAAAAGTAGGTCAAAGGTCAAGGTCAAGGTCACTGAGGTCAAAAATTTTGGTATCAATGGAAAGGTCTTGTCACAAGAATACACATAGTGAAATATGAAAGCCCTATCACTTCCCATTCAAAAGTTATGCCCAATGTTAAAGTTTTTGAAAAGTAGGTCAAAGGTCAAGGTCAAGGTCACGAGGTCAAAAATTTTGGTATCAATGGAAAGGTCTTGTCACAAGGAATACACATGTGAAATATGAAAGCCCTATCACTTACCATTCAAAAGTTATGCCCAATGTTAAAGTTTTTGAAAAGTAGGTCAAAGGTCAAGGTCAAGGTCACGAGGTCAAAATTTTGGTATCAATGGAAAGGTCTTGTCACAAGGAATACACATGTGAAATATGAAAGCCCTATCACTTCCCATTCAAAAGTTATGCCCAATGTTAAAGTTTTTGAAAAGTAGGTCAAAGGTCAAGGTCAAGGTCACGAGGTCAAAAATTTTGGTATCAATGGAAAGGTCTTGTCACAAGGAATACACATGTGAAATATGAAAGCCCTATCACTTCCCATTCAAAAGTTATGCCCAATGTTAAAGTTTTTGAAAAGTAGGTCAAAGGTCAAGGTCAAGGTCACGAGGTCAAAAATTTTGGTATCAATGGAAAGGTCTTGTCACAAGGAATACACATGTGAAATATGAAAGCCCTATCACTTCCCATTCAAAAGTTATGCCCAATGTTAAAGTTTTTGAAAAGTAGGTCAAAGGTCAAGTCAAGGTCACGAGGTCAAAAATTTTGGTATCAATGGAAAGGTCTTGTCACAAGGAATACACATGTGAAATATGAAAGCCCTATCACTTCCCATTCAAAAGTTATGCCCAATGTTAAAGTTTTTGAAAAGTAGGTCAAAGGTCAAGGTCAAGGTCACGAGGTCAAAAATTTTGGTATCAATGGAAAGGTCTTGTCACAAGGAATACACATGTGAAATATGAAAGCCCTATCACTTCCCATTCAAAAGTTATGCCCAATGTTAAAGTTTTTGAAAAGTAGGTCAAAGGTCAAGGTCAAGGTCACGAGGTCAAAAATTTTGGTATCAATGGAAAGGTCTTGTCACAAGGAATACACATGTGAAATATGAAAGCCCTATCACTTCCCATTCAAAAGTTATGCCCAATGTTAAAGTTTTTGAAAAGTAGGTCAAAGGTCAAGGTCAAGGTCACGAGGTCAAAAATTTTGGTATCAATGGAAAGGTCTTGTCACAAGGAATACACATGTGAAATATGAAAGCCCTATCACTTCCCATTCAAAAGTTATGCCCAATGTTAAAGTTTTTGAAAAGTAGGTCAAAGGTCAAGGTCAAGGTCACGAGGTCAAAAATTTTGGTATCAATGGAAAGGTCTTGTCACAAGGAATACACATGTGAAATATGAAAGCCCTATCACTTCCCATTCAAAAGTTATGCCCAATGTTAAAGTTTTTGAAAAGTAGGTCAAAGGTCAAGGTCAAGGTCACGAGGTCAAAAATTTTGGTATCAATGGAAAGGTCTTGTCACAAGGAATACACATGTGAAATATGAAAGCCCTATCACTTCCCATTCAAAAGTTATGCCCAATGTTAAAGTTTTTGAAAAGTAGGTCAAAGGTCAAGGTCAAGGTCACGAGGTCAAAAATTTTGGTATCAATGGAAAGGTCTTGTCACAAGGAATACACATGTGAAATATGAAAGCCCTATCACTTCCCATTCAAAAGTTATGCCCAATGTTAAAGTTTTTGAAAAGTAGGTCAAAGGTCAAGGTCAAGGTCACGAGGTCAAAAATTTTGGTATCAATGGAAAGGTCTTGTCACAAGGAATACACATGTGAAATATGAAAGCCCTATCACTTCCCATTCAAAAGTTATGCCCAATGTTAAAGTTTTTGAAAAGTAGGTCAAAGGTCAAGGTCAAGGTCACGAGGTCAAAAATTTTGGTATCAATGGAAAGGTCTTGTCACAAGGAATACACATGTGAAATATGAAAGCCCTATCACTTCCCATTCAAAAGTTATGCCCAATGTTAAAGTTTTTGAAAAGTAGGTCAAAGGTCAAGGTCAAGGTCACGAGGTCAAAAATTTTGGTATCAATGGAAAGGTCTTGTCACAAGGAATACACATGTGAAATATGAAAGCCCTATCACTTCCCATTCAAAAGTTATGCCCAATGTTAAAGTTTTTGAAAAGTAGGTCAAAGGTCAAGGTCAAGGTCACGAGGTCAAAAATTTTGGTATCAATGGAAAGGTCTTGTCACAAGGAATACACATGTGAAATATGAAAGCCCTATCACTTCCCATTCAAAAGTTATGCCCAATGTTAAAGTTTTTGAAAAGTAGGTCAAAGGTCAAGGTCAAGGTCACGAGGTCAAAAATTTTGGTATCAATGGAAAGGTCTTGTCACAAGGAATACACATGTGAAATATGAAAGCCCTATCACTTCCCATTCAAAAGTTATGCCCAATGTTAAAGTTTTTGAAAAGTAGGTCAAAGGTCAAGGTCAAGGTCACGAGGTCAAAAATTTTGGTATCAATGGAAAGGTCTTGTCACAAGGAATACACATGTGAAATATGAAAGCCCTATCACTTCCCATTCAAAAGTTATGCCCAATGTTAAAGTTTTTGAAAAGTAGGTCAAAGGTCAAGGTCAAGGTCACGAGGTCAAAAATTTTGGTATCAATGGAAAGGTCTTGTCACAAGGAATACACATGTGAAATATGAAAGCCCTATCACTTCCCATTCAAAAGTTATGCCCAATGTTAAAGTTTTTGAAAAGTAGGTCAAAGGTCAAGGTCAAGGTCACGAGGTCAAAAATTTTGGTATCAATGGAAAGGTCTTGTCACAAGGAATACACATGTGAAATATGAAAGCCCTATCACTTCCCATTCAAAAGTTATGCCCAATGTTAAAGTTTTTGAAAAGTAGGTCAAAGGTCAAGGTCAAGGTCACGAGGTCAAAAATTTTGGTATCAATGGAAAGGTCTTGTCACAAGGAATACACATGTGAAATATGAAAGCCCTATCACTTCCCATTCAAAAGTTATGCCCAATGTTAAAGTTTTTGAAAAGTAGGTCAAAGGTCAAG
The DNA here is from genome assembly GCA_033119305.1 of Pinctada imbricata. NCBI lineage: Eukaryota > Metazoa > Mollusca > Bivalvia > Pterioida > Pteriidae > Pinctada > Pinctada imbricata. The sequence continues at coordinate 19,530,898 of VSWD01000003.1, forward strand.
GTCAAGGTCACGAGGTCAAAAATTTTGGTATCAATGGAAAGGTCTTGTCACAAGGAATACACATGTGAAATATGAAAGCCCTATCACTTCCCATTCAAAAGTTATGCCCAATGTTAAAGTTTTTGAAAAGTAGGTCAAAGGTCAAGGTCAAGGTCACGAGGTCAAAAATTTTGGTATCAATGGAAAGGTCTTGTCACAAGGAATACACATGTGAAATATGAAAGCCCTATCACTTCCCATTCAAAAGTTATGCCCAATGTTAAAGTTTTTGAAAAGTAGGTCAAAGGTCAAGGTCAAGGTCACGAGGTCAAAAATTTTGGTATCAATGGAAAGGTCTTGTCACAAGGAATACACATGTGAAATATGAAAGCCCTATCACTTCCCATTCAAAAGTTATGCCCAATGTTAAAGTTTTTGAAAAGTAGGTCAAAGGTCAAGGTCAAGGTCACGAGGTCAAAAATTTTGGTATCAATGGAAAGGTCTTGTCACAAGGAATACACATGTGAAATATGAAAGCCCTATCACTTCCCATTCAAAAGTTATGCCCAATGTTAAAGTTTTTGAAAAGTAGGTCAAAGGTCAAGGTCAAGGTCACGAGGTCAAAAATTTTGGTATCAATGGAAAGGTCTTGTCACAAGGAATACACATGTGAAATATGAAAGCCCTATCACTTCCCATTCAAAAGTTATGCCCAATGTTAAAGTTTTTGAAAAGTAGGTCAAAGGTCAAGGTCAAGGTCACGAGGTCAAAAATTTTGGTATCAATGGAAAGGTCTTGTCACAAGGAATACACATGTGAAATATGAAAGCCCTATCACTTCCCATTCAAAAGTTATGCCCAATGTTAAAGTTTTTGAAAAGTAGGTCAAAGGTCAAGGTCAAGGTCACGAGGTCAAAAATTTTGGTATCAATGGAAAGGTCTTGTCACAAGGAATACACATGTGAAATATGAAAGCCCTATCACTTCCCATTCAAAAGTTATGCCCAATGTTAAAGTTTTTGAAAAGTAGGTCAAAGGTCAAGGTCAAGGTCACGAGGTCAAAAATTTTGGTATCAATGGAAAGGTCTTGTCACAAGGAATACACATGTGAAATATGAAAGCCCTATCACTTCCCATTCAAAAGTTATGCCCAATGTTAAAGTTTTTGAAAAGTAGGTCAAAGGTCAAGGTCAAGGTCACGAGGTCAAAAATTTTGGTATCAATGGAAAGGTCTTGTCACAAGGAATACACATGTGAAATATGAAAGCCCTATCACTTCCCATTCAAAAGTTATGCCCAATGTTAAAGTTTTTGAAAAGTAGGTCAAAGGTCAAGGTCAAGGTCACGAGGTCAAAAATTTTGGTATCAATGGAAAGGTCTTGTCACAAGGAATACACATGTGAAATATGAAAGCCCTATCACTTCCCATTCAAAAGTTATGCCCAATGTTAAAGTTTTTGAAAAGTAGGTCAAAGGTCAAGGTCAAGGTCACGAGGTCAAAAATTTTGGTATCAATGGAAAGGTCTTGTCACAAGGAATACACATGTGAAATATGAAAGCCCTATCACTTCCCATTCAAAAGTTATGCCCAATGTTAAAGTTTTTGAAAAGTAGGTCAAAGGTCAAGGTCAAGGTCACGAGGTCAAAAATTTTGGTATCAATGGAAAGGTCTTGTCACAAGGAATACACATGTGAAATATGAAAGCCCTATCACTTCCCATTCAAAAGTTATGCCCAATGTTAAAGTTTTTGAAAAGTAGGTCAAAGGTCAAGGTCAAGGTCACGAGGTCAAAAATTTTGGTATCAATGGAAAGGTCTTGTCACAAGGAATACACATGTGAAATATGAAAGCCCTATCACTTCCCATTCAAAAGTTATGCCCAATGTTAAAGTTTTTGAAAAGTAGGTCAAAGGTCAAGGTCAAGGTCACGAGGTCAAAAATTTTGGTATCAATGGAAAGGTCTTGTCACAAGGAATACACATGTGAAATATGAAAGCCCTATCACTTCCCATTCAAAAGTTATGCCCAATGTTAAAGTTTTTGAAAAGTAGGTCAAAGGTCAAGGTCAAGGTCACGAGGTCAAAAATTTTGGTATCAATGGAAAGGTCTTGTCACAAGGAATACACATGTGAAATATGAAAGCCCTATCACTTCCCATTCAAAAGTTATGCCCAATGTTAAAGTTTTTGAAAAGTAGGTCAAAGGTCAAGGTCAAGGTCACGAGGTCAAAAATTTTGGTATCAATGGAAAGGTCTTGTCACAAGGAATACACATGTGAAATATGAAAGCCCTATCACTTCCCATTCAAAAGTTATGCCCAATGTTAAAGTTTTTGAAAAGTAGGTCAAAGGTCAAGGTCAAGGTCACGAGGTCAAAAATTTTGGTATCAATGGAAAGGTCTTGTCACAAGGAATACACATGTGAAATATGAAAGCCCTATCACTTCCCATTCAAAAGTTATGCCCAATGTTAAAGTTTTTGAAAAGTAGGTCAAAGGTCAAGGTCAAGGTCACGAGGTCAAAAATTTTGGTATCAATGGAAAGGTCTTGTCACAAGGAATACACATGTGAAATATGAAAGCCCTATCACTTCCCATTCAAAAGTTATGCCCAATGTTAAAGTTTTTGAAAAGTAGGTCAAAGGTCAAGGTCAAGGTCACGAGGTCAAAAATTTTGGTATCAATGGAAAGGTCTTGTCACAAGGAATACACATGTGAAATATGAAAGCCCTATCACTTACCATTCAAAAGTTATGCCCAATGTTAAAGTTTTTGAAAAGTAGGTCAAAGGTCAAGGTCAAGGTCACGAGGTCAAAAATTTTGGTATCAATGGAAAGGTCTTGTCACAAGGAATACACATGTGAAATATGAAAGCCCTATCACTTCCCATTCAAAAGTTATGCCCAATGTTAAAGTTTTTGAAAAGTAGGTCAAAGGTCAAGGTCAAGGTCACGAGGTCAAAAATTTTGGTATCAATGGAAAGGTCTTGTCACAAGGAATACACATGTGAAATATGAAAGCCCTATCACTTCCCATTCAAAAGTTATGCCCAATGTTAAAGTTTTTGAAAAGTAGGTCAAAGGTCAAGGTCAAGGTCACGAGGTCAAAAATTTTGGTATCAATGGAAAGGTCTTGTCACAAGGAATACACATGTGAAATATGAAAGCCCTATCACTTACCATTCAAAAGTTATGCCCAATGTTAAAGTTTTTGAAAAGTAGGTCAAAGGTCAAGGTCAAGGTCACGAGGTCAAAAATTTTGGTATCAATGGAAAGGTCTTGTCACAAGGAATACACATGTGAAATATGAAAGCCCTATCACTTCCCATTCAAAAGTTATGCCCAATGTTAAAGTTTTTGAAAAGTAGGTCAAAGGTCAAGGTCAAGGTCACGAGGTCAAAAATTTTGGTATCAATGGAAAGGTCTTGTCACAAGGAATACACATGTGAAATATGAAAGCCCTATCACTTACCATTCAAAAGTTATGCCCAATGTTAAAGTTTTTGAAAAGTAGGTCAAAGGTCAAGGTCAAGGTCACGAGGTCAAAAATTTTGGTATCAATGGAAAGGTCTTGTCACAAGGAATACACATGTGAAATATGAAAGCCCTATCACTTCCCATTCAAAAGTTATGCCCAATGTTAAAGTTTTTGAAAAGTAGGTCAAAGGTCAAGGTCAAGGTCACGAGGTCAAAAATTTTGGTATCAATGGAAAGGTCTTGTCACAAGGAATACACATGTGAAATATGAAAGCCCTATCACTTCCCATTCAAAAGTTATGCCCAATGTTAAAGTTTTTGAAAAGTAGGTCAAAGGTCAAGGTCAAGGTCACGAGGTCAAAAATTTTGGTATCAATGGAAAGGTCTTGTCACAAGGAATACACATGTGAAATATGAAAGCCCTATCACTTCCCATTCAAAAGTTATGCCCAATGTTAAAGTTTTTGAAAAGTAGGTCAAAGGTCAAGGTCAAGGTCACGAGGTCAAAAATTTTGGTATCAATGGAAAGGTCTTGTCACAAGGAATACACATGTGAAATATGAAAGCCCTATCACTTCCCATTCAAAAGTTATGCCCAATGTTAAAGTTTTTGAAAAGTAGGTCAAAGGTCAAGGTCAAGGTCACGAGGTCAAAAATTTTGGTATCAATGGAAAGGTCTTGTCACAAGGAATACACATGTGAAATATGAAAGCCCTATCACTTCCCATTCAAAAGTTATGCCCAATGTTAAAGTTTTTGAAAAGTAGGTCAAAGGTCAAGGTCAAGGTCACGAGGTCAAAAATTTTGGTATCAATGGAAAGGTCTTGTCACAAGGAATACACATGTGAAATATGAAAGCCCTATCACTTACCATTCAAAAGTTATGCCCAATGTTAAAGTTTTTGAAAAGTAGGTCAAAGGTCAAGGTCAAGGTCACGAGGTCAAAAATTTTGGTATCAATGGAAAGGTCTTGTCACAAGGAATACACATGTGAAATATGAAAGCCCTATCACTTCCCATTCAAAAGTTATGCCCAATGTTAAAGTTTTTGAAAAGTAGGTCAAAGGTCAAGGTCAAGGTCACGAGGTCAAAAATTTTGGTATCAATGGAAAGGTCTTGTCACAAGGAATACACATGTGAAATATGAAAGCCCTATCACTTCCCATTCAAAAGTTATGCCCAATGTTAAAGTTTTTGAAAAGTAGGTCAAAGGTCAAGGTCAAGGTCACGAGGTCAAAAATTTTGGTATCAATGGAAAGGTCTTGTCACAAGGAATACACATGTGAAATATGAAAGCCCTATCACTTCCCATTCAAAAGTTATGCCCAATGTTAAAGTTTTTGAAAAGTAGGTCAAAGGTCAAGGTCAAGGTCACGAGGTCAAAAATTTTGGTATCAATGGAAAGGTCTTGTCACAAGGAATACACATGTGAAATATGAAAGCCCTATCACTTCCCATTCAAAAGTTATGCCCAATGTTAAAGTTTTGAAAAGTAGGTCAAAGGTCAAGGTCAAGGTCACGAGGTCAAAAATTTTGGTATCAATGGAAAGGTCTTGTCACAAGGAATACACATGTGAAATATGAAAGCCCTATCACTTCCCATTCAAAAGTTATGCCCAATGTTAAAGTTTTTGAAAAGTAGGTCAAAGGTCAAGGTCAAGGTCACGAGGTCAAAAATTTTGGTATCAATGGAAAGGTCTTGTCACAAGGAATACACATGTGAAATATGAAAGCCCTATCACTTCCCATTCAAAAGTTATGCCCAATGTTAAAGTTTTTGAAAAGTAGGTCAAAGGTCAAGGTCAAGGTCACGAGGTCAAAAATTTTGGTATCAATGGAAAGGTCTTGTCACAAGGAATACACATGTGAAATATGAAAGCCCTATCACTTACCATTCAAAAGTTATGCCCAATGTTAAAGTTTTTGAAAAGTAGGTCAAAGGTCAAGGTCAAGGTCACGAGGTCAAAAATTTTGGTATCAATGGAAAGGTCTTGTCACAAGGAATACACATGTGAAATATGAAAGCCCTATCACTTCCCATTCAAAAGTTATGCCCAATGTTAAAGTTTTTGAAAAGTAGGTCAAAGGTCAAGGTCAAGGTCACGAGGTCAAAAATTTTGGTATCAATGGAAAGGTCTTGTCACAAGGAATACACATGTGAAATATGAAAGCCCTATCACTTCCCATTCAAAGTTATGCCCAATGTTAAAGTTTTTGAAAAGTAGGTCAAAGGTCAAGGTCAAGGTCACGAGGTCAAAAATTTTGGTATCAATGGAAAGGTCTTGTCACAAGGAATACACATGTGAAATATGAAAGCCCTATCACTTCCCATTCAAAAGTTATGCCCAATGTTAAAGTTTTTGAAAAGTAGGTCAAAGGTCAAGGTCAAGGTCACGAGGTCAAAAATTTTGGTATCAATGGAAAGGTCTTGTCACAAGGAATACACATGTGAAATATGAAAGCCCTATCACTTCCCATTCAAAAGTTATGCCCAATGTTAAAGTTTTTGAAAAGTAGGTCAAAGGTCAAGGTCAAGGTCACGAGGTCAAAAATTTTGGTATCAATGGAAAGGTCTTGTCACAAGGAATACACATGTGAAATATGAAAGCCCTATCACTTCCCATTCAAAAGTTATGCCCAATGTTAAAGTTTTTGAAAAGTAGGTCAAAGGTCAAGGTCAAGGTCACGAGGTCAAAAATTTTGGTATCAATGGAAAGGTCTTGTCACAAGGAATACACATGTGAAATATGAAAGCCCTATCACTTCCCATTCAAAAGTTATGCCCAATGTTAAAGTTTTTGAAAAGTAGGTCAAAGGTCAAGGTCAAGGTCACGAGGTCAAAAATTTTGGTATCAATGGAAAGGTCTTGTCACAAGGAATACACATGTGAAATATGAAAGCCCTATCACTTCCCATTCAAAAGTTATGCCCAATGTTAAAGTTTTTGAAAAGTAGGTCAAAGGTCAAGGTCAAGGTCACGAGGTCAAAAATTTTGGTATCAATGGAAAGGTCTTGTCACAAGGAATACACATGTGAAATATGAAAGCCCTATCACTTCCCATTCAAAAGTTATGCCCAATGTTAAAGTTTTTGAAAAGTAGGTCAAAGGTCAAGGTCAAGGTCACGAGGTCAAAATTTTGGTATCAATGGAAAGGTCTTGTCACAAGGAATACACATGTGAAATATGAAAGCCCTATCACTTCCCATTCAAAAGTTATGCCCAATGTTAAAGTTTTTGAAAAGTAGGTCAAAGGTCAAGGTCAAGGTCACGAGGTCAAAAATTTTGGTATCAATGGAAAGGTCTTGTCACAAGGAATACACATGTGAAATATGAAAGCCCTATCACTTCCCATTCAAAAGTTATGCCCAATGTTAAAGTTTTTGAAAAGTAGGTCAAAGGTCAAGGTCAAGGTCACGAGGTCAAAAATTTTGGTATCAATGGAAAGGTCTTGTCACAAGGAATACACATGTGAAATATGAAAGCCCTATCACTTCCCATTCAAAAGTTATGCCCAATGTTAAAGTTTTTGAAAAGTAGGTCAAAGGTCAAGGTCAAGGTCACGAGGTCAAAAATTTTGGTATCAATGGAAAGGTCTTGTCACAAGGAATACACATGTGAAATATGAAAGCCCTATCACTTCCCATTCAAAAGTTATGCCCAATGTTAAAGTTTTTGAAAAGTAGGTCAAAGGTCAAGGTCAAGGTCACGAGGTCAAAAATTTTGGTATCAATGGAAAGGTCTTGTCACAAGGAATACACATGTGAAATATGAAAGCCCTATCACTTCCCATTCAAAAGTTATGCCCAATGTTAAAGTTTTTGAAAAGTAGGTCAAAGGTCAAGGTCAAGGTCACGAGGTCAAAAATTTTGGTATCAATGGAAAGGTCTTGTCACAAGGAATACACATGTGAAATATGAAAGCCCTATCACTTACCCATTCAAAAGTTATGCCCAATGTTAAAGTTTTTGAAAAGTAGGTCAAAGGTCAAAGTCAAGGTCACGAGGTCAAAAATTTTGGTATCAATGGAAAGGTCTTGTCACAAGGAATACACATGTGAAATATGAAAGCCCTATCACTTCCCATTCAAAAGTTATGCCCAATGTTAAAGTTTTTGAAAAGTAGGTCAAAGGTCAAGGTCAAGGTCACGAGGTCAAAAATTTTGGTATCAATGGAAAGGTCTTGTCACAAGGAATACACATGTGAAATATGAAAGCCCTATCACTTCCCATTCAAAAGTTATGCCCAATGTTAAAGTTTTTGAAAAGTAGGTCAAAGGTCAAGGTCAAGGTCACGAGGTCAAAAATTTTGGTATCAATGGAAAGGTCTTGTCACAAGGAATACACATGTGAAATATGAAAGCCCTATCACTTCCCATTCAAAGTTATGCCCAATGTTAAAGTTTTTGAAAAGTAGGTCAAAGGTCAAGGTCAAGGTCACGAGGTCAAAAATTTTGGTATCAATGGAAAGGTCTTGTCACAAGGAATACACATGTGAAATATGAAAGCCCTATCACTTCCCATTCAAAAGTTATGCCCAATGTTAAAGTTTTTGAAAAGTAGGTCAAAGGTCAAGGTCAAGGTCACGAGGTCAAAAATTTTGGTATCAATGGAAAGGTCTTGTCACAAGGAATACACATGTGAAATATGAAAGCCCTATCACTTCCCATTCAAAAGTTATGCCCAATGTTAAAGTTTTTGAAAAGTAGGTCAAAGGTCAAGGTCAAGGTCACGAGGTCAAAATTTTGGTATCAATGGAAAGGTCTTGTCACAAGGAATACACATGTGAAATATGAAAGCCCTATCACTTCCCATTCAAAAGTTATGCCCAATGTTAAAGTTTTTGAAAAGTAGGTCAAAGGTCAAGGTCAAGGTCACGAGGTCAAAAATTTTGGTATCAATGGAAAGGTCTTGTCACAAGAATACACATGTGAAATATGAAAGCCCTATCACTTCCCATTCAAAAGTTATGCCCAATGTTAAAGTTTTTGAAAAGTAGGTCAAAGGTCAAGGTCAAGGTCACGAGGTCAAAATTTTGGTATCAATGGAAAGGTCTTGTCACAAGGAATACACATGTGAAATATGAAAGCCCTATCACTTCCCATTCAAAAGTTATGCCCAATGTTAAAGTTTTTGAAAAGTAGGTCAAAGGTCAAGGTCAAGGTCACGAGGTCAAAAATTTTGGTATCAATGGAAAGGTCTTGTCACAAGGAATACACATGTGAAATATGAAAGCCCTATCACTTCCCATTCAAAAGTTATGCCCAATGTTAAAGTTTTTGAAAAGTAGGTCAAAGGTCAAGGTCAAGGTCACGAGGTCAAAAATTTTGGTATCAATGGAAAGGTCTTGTCACAAGGAATACACATGTGAAATATGAAAGCCCTATCACTTCCCATTCAAAAGTTATGCCCAATGTTAAAGTTTTTGAAAAGTAGGTCAAAGGTCAAGGTCAAGGTCACGAGGTCAAAAATTTTGGTATCAATGGAAAGGTCTTGTCACAAGGAATACACATGTGAAATATGAAAGCCCTATCACTTCCCATTCAAAAGTTATGCCCAATGTTAAAGTTTTTGAAAGTAGGTCAAAGGTCAAGGTCAAGGTCACGAGGTCAAAAATTTTGGTATCAATGGAAAGGTCTTGTCACAAGGAATACACATGTGAAATATGAAAGCCCTATCACTTCCCATTCAAAAGTTATGCCCAATGTTAAAGTTTTTGAAAAGTAGGTCAAAGGTCAAGGTCAAGGTCACGAGGTCAAAAATTTTGGTATCAATGGAAAGGTCTTGTCACAAGGAATACACATGTGAAATATGAAAGCCCTATCACTTCCCATTCAAAGTTATGCCCAATGTTAAAGTTTTTGAAAAGTAGGTCAAAGGTCAAGGTCAAGGTCACGAGGTCAAAAATTTTGGTATCAATGGAAAGGTCTTGTCACAAGGAATACACATGTGAAATATGAAAGCCCTATCACTTCCCATTCAAAAGTTATGCCCAATGTTAAAGTTTTTGAAAAGTAGGTCAAAGGTCAAGGTCAAGGTCACGAGGTCAAAAATTTTGGTATCAATGGAAAGGTCTTGTCACAAGGAATACACATGTGAAATATGAAAGCCCTATCACTTCCCATTCAAAAGTTATGCCCAATGTTAAAGTTTTTGAAAAGTAGGTCAAAGGTCAAGGTCAAGGTCACGAGGTCAAAAATTTTGGTATCAATGGAAAGGTCTTGTCACAAGGAATACACATGTGAAATATGAAAGCCCTATCACTTCCCATTCAAAAGTTATGCCCAATGTTAAAGTTTTTGAAAAGTAGGTCAAAGGTCAAGGTCAAGGTCACGAGGTCAAAATTTTGGTATCAATGGAAAGGTCTTGTCACAAGGAATACACATGTGAAATATGAAAGCCCTATCACTTCCCATTCAAAAGTTATGCCCAATGTTAAAGTTTTTGAAAAGTAGGTCAAAGGTCAAGGTCACGAGGTCAAAAATTTTGGTATCAATGGAAAGGTCTTGTCACAAGGAATACACATGTGAAATATGAAAGCCCTATCACTTCCCATTCAAAAGTTATGCCCAATGTTAAAGTTTTTGAAAAGTAGGTCAAAGGTCAAGGTCAAGGTCACGAGGTCAAAAATTTTGGTATCAATGGAAAGGTCTTGTCACAAGGAATACACATGTGAAATATGAAAGCCCTATCACTTCCCATTAAAAAATTATGCCCAATGTTAAAGTTTTTGAAAAGTAGGTCAAAGGTCAAGGTCAAGGTCACGAGGTCAAAATTTTGGTATCAATGGAAAGGTCTTGTCACAAGGAATACACATGTGAAATATGAAAGCCCTATCACTTCCCATTCAAAAGTTATGCCCAATGTTAAAGTTTTTGAAAAGTAGGTCAAAGGTCAAGGTCAAGGTCACGAGGTCAAAATTTTGGTATCAATGGAAAGGTCTTGTCACAAGGAATACACATGTGAAATATGAAAGCCCTATCACTTCCCATTCAAAAGTTATGCCCAATGTTAAAGTTTTTGAAAAGTAGGTCAAAGGTCAAGGTCAAGGTCACGAGGTCAAAAATTTTGGTATCAATGGAAAGGTCTTGTCACAAGGAATACACATGTGAAATATGAAAGCCCTATCACTTCCCATTCAAAAGTTATGCCCAATGTTAAAGTTTTTGAAAAGTAGGTCAAAGGTCAAGGTCAAGGTCACGAGGTCAAAAATTTTGGTATCAATGGAAAGGTCTTGTCACAAGGAATACACATGTGAAATATGAAAGCCCTATCACTTCCCATTCAAAAGTTATGCCCAATGTTAAAGTTTTTGAAAAGTAGGTCAAAGGTCAAGGTCAAGGTCACGAGGTCAAAAATTTTGGTATCAATGGAAAGGTCTTGTCACAAGGAATACACATGTGAAATATGAAAGCCCTATCACTTCCCATTCAAAAGTTATGCCCAATGTTAAAGTTTTTGAAAAGTAGGTCAAAGGTCAAGGTCAAGGTCACGAGGTCAAAAATTTTGGTATCAATGGAAAGGTCTTGTCACAAGGAATACACATGTGAAATATGAAAGCCCTATCACTTCCCATTCAAAAGTTATGCCCAATGTTAAAGTTTTTGAAAAGTAGGTCAAAGGTCAAGGTCAAGGTCACGAGGTCAAAATTTTGGTATCAATGGAAAGGTCTTGTCACAAGGAATACACATGTGAAATATGAAAGCCCTATCACTTCCCATTCAAAAGTTATGCCCAATGTTAAAGTTTTTGAAAAGTAGGTCAAAGGTCAAGGTCAAGGTCACGAGGTCAAAAATTTTGGTATCAATGGAAAGGTCTTGTCACAAGGAATACACATGTGAAATATGAAAGCCCTATCACTTCCCATTCAAAAGTTATGCCCAATGTTAAAGTTTTTGAAAAGTAGGTCAAAGGTCAAGGTCAAGGTCACGAGGTCAAAATTTTGGTATCAATGGAAAGGTCTTGTCACAAGGAATACACATGTGAAATATGAAAGCCCTATCACTTCCCATTCAAAAGTTATGCCCAATGTTAAAGTTTTTGAAAAGTAGGTCAAAGGTCAAGGTCAAGGTCACGAGGTCAAAAATTTTGGTATCAATGGAAAGGTCTTGTCACAAGGAATACACATGTGAAATATGAAAGCCCTATCACTTCCCATTCAAAAGTTATGCCCAATGTTAAAGTTTTTGAAAAGTAGGTCAAAGGTCAAGGTCAAGGTCACGAGGTCAAAAATTTTGGTATCAATGGAAAGGTCTTGTCACAAGGAATACACATGTGAAATATGAAAGCCCTATCACTTCCCATTCAAAAGTTATGCCCAATGTTAAAGTTTTTGAAAAGTAGGTCAAAGGTCAAGGTCAAGGTCACGAGGTCAAAAATTTTGGTATCAATGGAAAGGTCTTGTCACAAGGAATACACATGTGAAATATGAAAGCCCTATCACTTCCCATTCAAAAGTTATGCCCAATGTTAAAGTTTTTGAAAAGTAGGTCAAAGGTCAAGGTCAAGGTCACGAGGTCAAAAATTTTGGTATCAATGGAAAGGTCTTGTCACAAGGAATACACATGTGAAATATGAAAGCCCTATCACTTCCCATTCAAAAGTTATGCCCAATGTTAAAGTTTTTGAAAAGTAGGTCAAAGGTCAAGGTCAAGGTCACGAGGTCAAAAATTTTGGTATCAATGGAAAGGTCTTGTCACAAGGAATACACATGTGAAATATGAAAGCCCTATCACTTCCCATTCAAAAGTTATGCCCAATGTTAAAGTTTTTGAAAAGTAGGTCAAAGGTCAAGGTCAAGGTCACGAGGTCAAAATTTTGGTATCAATGGAAAGGTCTTGTCACAAGGAATACACATGTGAAATATGAAAGCCCTATCACTTCCCATTCAAAAGTTATGCCCAATGTTAAAGTTTTTGAAAAGTAGGTCAAAGGTCAAGGTCAAGGTCACGAGGTCAAAAATTTTGGTATCAATGGAAAGGTCTTGTCACAAGGAATACACATGTGAAATATGAAAGCCCTATCACTTCCCATTCAAAAGTTATGCCCAATGTTAAAGTTTTTGAAAAGTAGGTCAAAGGTCAAGGTCAAGGTCACGAGGTCAAAAATTTTGGTATCAATGGAAAGGTCTTGTCACAAGGAATACACATGTGAAATATGAAAGCCCTATCACTTCCCATTCAAAAGTTATGCCCAATGTTAAAGTTTTTGAAAAGTAGGTCAAAGGTCAAGGTCAAGGTCACGAGGTCAAAAATTTTGGTATCAATGGAAAGGTCTTGTCACAAGGAATACACATGTGAAATATGAAAGCCCTATCACTTCCCATTCAAAAGTTATGCCCAATGTTAAAGTTTTTGAAAAGTAGGTCAAAGGTCAAGGTCAAGGTCACGAGGTCAAAAATTTTGGTATCAATGGAAAGGTCTTGTCACAAGGAATACACATGTGAAATATGAAAGCCCTATCACTTCCCATTCAAAAGTTATGCCCAATGTTAAAGTTTTTGAAAAGTAGGTCAAAGGTCAAGGTCAAGGTCACGAGGTCAAAAATTTTGGTATCAATGGAAAGGTCTTGTCACAAGGAATACACATGTGAAATATGAAAGCCCTATCACTTACCATTCAAAAGTTATGCCCAATGTTAAAGTTTTTGAAAAGTAGGTCAAAGGTCAAGGTCAAGGTCACGAGGTCAAAAATTGTGGTATCGATGGAAAGGTCTTGTCACAAGGAATACACATGTGAAATATGAAAGCCCTATCACTTCCCATTCAAAAGTTATGCCCAATGTTAAAGTTTTTGAAAGTAGGTCAAAGGTCAAGGTCAAGGTCACGAGGTCAAACATTTTGGTATCAATGGAAAGGTCTTGTCACAAGGAATACACATATGAAATATCAAAGCCCTATCACTTTCAATTCAAAGTTATGCCCAATGTTAAAGTTTTTGAAAAGTAGGTCAAAGGTCAATGTAAAGAATTTTGGTATCAATGGAAAGGTCTTGTCACAAGGAATACACATGTGAAATATGAAAGCCCTATCACTTCCCATTCAAAAGTTATGCCCAATGTTAAGTTTTTGAAAAGTAGGTCAAAGGTCAAGGTCAAGGTCACGAGGTCAAAAATTTTGGTATCAATGGAAAGGTCTTGTCACAAGGAATACACATGTGAAATATGAAAGCCCTATCACTTCCCATTCAAAAGTTATGCCCAATGTTAAAGTTTTTGAAAAGTAGGTCAAAGGTCAAGGTCAAGGTCACGAGGTCAAAAATTTTGGTATCAATGGAAAGGTCTTGTCACAAGGAATACACATGTGAAATATGAAAGCCCTATCACTTCCCATTCAAAAGTTATGCCCAATGTTAAAGTTTTTGAAAAGTAGGTCAAAGGTCAAGGTCAAGGTCACGAGGTCAAAAATTTTGGTATCAATGGAAAGGTCTTGTCACAAGGAATACACATGTGAAATATGAAAGCCCTATCACTTCCCATTCAAAAGTTATGCCCAATGTTAAAGTTTTTGAAAAGTAGGTCAAAGGTCAAGGTCAAGGTCACGAGGTCAAAAATTTTGGTATCAATGGAAAGGTCTTGTCACAAGGAATACACATGTGAAATATGAAAGCCCTATCACTTCCCATTCAAAAGTTATGCCCAATGTTAAAGTTTTTGAAAAGTAGGTCAAAGGTCAAGGTCAAGGTCACGAGGTCAAAAATTTTGGTATCAATGGAAAGGTCTTGTCACAAGGAATACACATGTGAAATATGAAAGCCCTATCACTTCCCATTCAAAAGTTATGCCCAATGTTAAAGTTTTTGAAAAGTAGGTCAAAGGTCAAGGTCAAGGTCACGAGGTCAAAAATTTTGGTATCAATGGAAAGGTCTTGTCACAAGGAATACACATGTGAAATATGAAAGCCCTATCACTTCCCATTCAAAAGTTATGCCCAATGTTAAAGTTTTTGAAAAGTAGGTCAAAGGTCAAGGTCAAGGTCACGAGGTCAAAAATTTTGGTATCAATGGAAAGGTCTTGTCACAAGGAATACACATGTGAAATATGAAAGCCCTATCACTTCCCATTCAAAAGTTATGCCCAATGTTAAAGTTTTTGAAAAGTAGGTCAAAGGTCAAGGTCAAGGTCACGAGGTCAAAATTTTGGTATCAATGGAAAGGTCTTGTCACAAGGAATACACATGTGAAATATGAAAGCCCTATCACTTCCCATTCAAAAGTTATGCCCAATGTTAAAGTTTTTGAAAAGTAGGTCAAAGGTCAAGGTCAAGGTCACGAGGTCAAAAATTTTGGTATCAATGGAAAGGTCTTGTCACAAGGAATACACATGTGAAATATGAAAGCCCTATCACTTCCCATTCAAAAGTTATGCCCAATGTTAAAGTTTTTGAAAAGTAGGTCAAAGGTCAAGGTCAAGGTCACGAGGTCAAAAATTTTGGTATCAATGGAAAGGTCTTGTCACAAGGAATACACATGTGAAATATGAAAGCCCTATCACTTCCCATTCAAAAGTTATGCCCAATGTTAAAGTTTTTGAAAAGTAGGTCAAAGGTCAAGGTCAAGGTCACGAGGTCAAAAATTTTGGTATCAATGGAAAGGTCTTGTCACAAGGAATACACATGTGAAATATGAAAGCCCTATCACTTCCCATTCAAAAGTTATGCCCAATGTTAAAGTTTTTGAAAAGTAGGTCAAAGGTCAAGGTCAAGGTCACGAGGTCAAAATTTTGGTATCAATGGAAAGGTCTTGTCACAAGGAATACACATGTGAAATATGAAAGCCCTATCACTTCCCATTCAAAAGTTATGCCCAATGTTAAAGTTTTTGAAAAGTAGGTCAAAGGTCAAGGTCAAGGTCACGAGGTCAAAATTTTGGTATCAATGGAAAGGTCTTGTCACAAGGAATACACATGTGAAATATGAAAGCCCTATCACTTCCCATTCAAAAGTTATGCCCAATGTTAAAGTTTTTGAAAAGTAGGTCAAAGGTCAAGGTCAAGGTCACGAGGTCAAAAATTTTGGTATCAATGGAAAGGTCTTGTCACAAGGAATACACATGTGAAATATGAAAGCCCTATCATCTCCATTCAAAAGTTTTGCCCAATGTTAAAGTTTTTGAAAAGTAGGTCAAAGGTCAAAGGTCAAGGTCACGAGGTCAAAAATTTTGGTATCAATGGAAAGGTCTTGTCACAAGGAATACACATGTGACATATGAAAGCCCTATCACTTCCCATTCAAAAGTTATGCCCAATGTTAAGTTTTGAAAAGTAGGTCAAAGGTCAAGGTCAAGGTCACGAGGTCAAAAATTTTGGTATCAATGGAAAGGTCTTGTCACAAGGAATACACATGTGAATATGAAAGCCCTATCACTTCCCATTCAAAAGTTATGCCCAATGTTAAAGTTTTTGAAAAGTAGGTCAAAGGTCAAGGTCAAGGTCACGAGGTCAAAAATTTTGGTATCAATGGAAAGGTCTTGTCACAAGGAATACACATGTGAAATATGAAAGCCCTATCACTTCCCATTCAAAAGTTATGCCAAATGTTAAAATTTTCGAAAAGTAGGTCAAAGGTCAGGTCAAGGTCACGAGGTCAAAATTTTGGTATCAATGGAAAGGTCTTGTCACAAGGAATACACATGTGAAATATGAAAGCCCTATCACTTCCCATTCAAAAGTTATGCCCAATGTTTAAAGTTTTTGAAAAAGTAGGTCA
>VSWD01000003.1:19547551-19755318 GCA_033119305.1 Pinctada imbricata
GTTTATCTAAATTACCGAGTGATATATTTATTTCTACTCATCAATATATTTGTACACCCTGACCACACCTTTGTCACATCCCATCCAAAGTGTATCACCATATAGACCCAAGGACTGAGGACCCAATAGAGGACTCGGCTCTGTCACGACGTACTGGAGGAAGTGACCGTCCTCACGAAGAAGATGGACAGCGTGGTTAAATAGATCAGCCAACAGTATCCTACCATGGTGGTCACAGGCTACATCGCTACATGAGAACATCTTCATCAGAGCTGCTTGCCCTGTGTAGGTGTATCTGACCTGTGATGACATAGACACACACACCAGGCGGGATCTGTACTCTCTATCTATATACTCCACAACACACAGGTCTGTGTTCTTATTTTGAACTACTCTAAAAGGACAAATAAATAATCTACTTTTCCTGTCATGTGTATGTGTGTACTTTTTAATGATCCCGCCTGATGTGTCTATATGGTGGATCTCACCATAACTGTCTGATGTTATTTCAGATGCATAACCGCTACACAGGGTAACCAATAGACCACCATTATAGGATTTACAGATACCGTTAGGATGTAGAGGGGCTGTTGAACAGATGTCACTCTCTGTACCGGAGGGTGTGACACGACGTATTATCTTGCTACCGAAATAAGTGTACACAATATCGTTATCAAGCATTGTAAAGTATCCACCGGGATCAGGAAGCTTCTTTATTGTATTCCCTGTAATGTCTACGTGGTCTATGTGACCATCGCTGTCTCTTCTTATTAATGCCTCATCATTCTTCAATGGGAAAATGCAATATATAGAATCTGAATCATCAATGCGTGTAAAGTGAGACTTTTCTGTGACATTGACCTTTGATTCTTTTATATCTTCTACGACGTCACCGAACATGTCATTGATGACGTCAGTGATAATGTCCCCTCCTTAAATATCAGCTTCTTCTCTGTAGTTTTAGTTGGTGGAGATACGTTTTGTTTCTTTTTGTGAAATTCCTCCTCCATCTCCACTGCAACGTTATCATCAGCTGAAAATAATACCATCATAATGATACAACATCAACTCTTGTAGCTAATAATTCTTAGTAAATATGAACGTATATGTATAATGTTTAGCACTGGCATTGATGCGATATAGGAAGTATAATTAGGAAATAAGAATAATTAGATCAGCTAAAGCTGTCTTTTCATGTCATTATGGATTAAAAAAAAACGCTTTCCGCTTTTATCATTTGGAGTATTCTGACTGAGTCATTCATTTTAAGAATGTTTCATGTAAGATTACATTTCTTTATATACTCTGAGAATTTTAAATCAAATATCTATTTTAATGTATTAGATGTAGAATTAATAAATAACAACTAGCTAGCCATGGTTTGTAGTCTAGTAATTCCCCGAGTCGAAAGAACGAGTGGAATTACAGAGTAACAAATCACAGCAAGCCAATTATTTGGAATGTAATATTTTCTGCAGACGACAATGGGCGGAATAAACATTAACGAAGTACCGATCAGTTACTCAGTCTCAAAGTCCAGAAGGCAGGGCAAAATCATTAGATTTTCCATAGGAACGGTTGCGAACCTCGGAATGAATAAAATTCCTAAGTAAGTAATTCGGAACTTATGGTGGAGATTTTACGGCAGGCGATTCCTTTAGTACACATAGGGAGAAAATTTCAAGTCATTTTAGAATAGGGCAATTATTCATGCCTGGTAAGGAACTATAAACTATATTTTCTAAGGGTAATTATTCCCGGCAAGACTCAGAACTTTTTGGGACGAAACAAAAAAAAAACAAACAAACAAACAAACAACAAAAAAAAACAACAAAAAACAAAGGGGAATTACTTATAAAGCATTTGAATTGTCTATTCTCTCTATATGTAACATTTACAAAATACCAAAATTGTACAAGATTTTCTCCCCTGTAATTATCAAGACCTAGAAGTCTTATATCCATACTCAGGACATCATTACCTTTCTGAAAATATACAGCTTATAGTACCTTACAGACCTTACAATAAAGCTGAAGAAATCGTTATGTAAAATGACTTTATTGTACAAGGAATACATTTATGAATATATTCAGCTTTTCATTCAAGTGATATATTTGTTGTTGTTGTTTTTTTTGTCCAGTAATTCCCCGTGTCGCATGAACCAATAAAATTATATGATGATTTGATAGATTCATGCAACGAAGGGAATTACTGAACAATAGACCACTCCTAGCTTGTTGTAATTTCTATTTTAATGTTGTTTTGCAAACGATAATGGGTAGAGCTAAGCGGACTGAGAGATTGTTGGATATTCTATACCAGGCCAGTTCTATAGTACATATAGAGAGGAAACCTCAAGTCATGTTATTGTATCAAAGGTAGATTTACATTATCTATTCCCTAAATAAAATCCTTTCGAAGGTAAAAAGCTGGATACCGACAAAACGCGAAATACTCTATATTAAGAAACTTCTAATTCAAAAAAGTGTCTATCGCACAATCAGTGAGAGAAAATCAATCAAAGAAAAATCGTACAAACAGACTGAGATAATTACACGACTTTATAGAATTTTAAGTATTGAAATATATGTTATATAGTACCAATTTCATTATACTAGACATGTATTTCGGATATTAAATCCCCGTCAATGATACTTTGTGTCAAAGAGGTTTAATAAAGCAAAAGAGATTTTTCATTGCGCCCTCTATATTCCTCTTGTCAAAGGAGCGGCTCTAAATTTTGTATAGGGTGTATTCAGAAGCGTATTTAAGTAAAAAATGCCAAAACATCGTTGGAGGATATTAGCAAGGAGCTCAAATCTACACATGACCGGAAACATTATGCCGAAACCCAAGCCAAGGACAGACTTATGCAGTTAGGGAGAAGTTTTCTGAAGTTTTAGAAAATTATATTAATTTGACTACAGACACACGAAGGACAACTTTACCTATTGACTAATCTCCAGATTTCAGTGCAAGTACGGAATACAAGGTGGCGCTGTAAATACGAGATTCGTTTTTTTCATATTCAAATATGATTTGAGTTTCATACGTAATGCAAGTTAGAGTATATTTAAGTAGGGCCTAAAAAAGGAAGCCCAAAGCTTCCTTTAATTTTTCTTCTTGTATTATTAGAATACCGCTGTTGGCCCAAATATTAGAATTAAGAATAAGAAAAAAATACCAAAAAAGTTTTGTATGTGACACCACATTAATGAATAAATGAAGAAATGAATTGTACACTGTATGTCTATTGATTCTAAAGCTTGCCAAACATAATAAATACTTGTGGAATCTTCTATAACAAAATAGAAACAAAGCCAACACTGAACAATATCCCACCGACAATGACTAAGAAACAAAGACAATTCTAAACGTCTTCAAATTCAATAGCATCATTTTAGAACAGATAAATTTGCAGCATGGACCAGACATGCACATTTCGGGTACTTACCCCTCGTCATTGATCCTCCATCTAATCAATGTCATATTGCCAAAGAGTGAAAATTAGTATGTCCAAAAAAGTACCGAACGATGCAGCAGGATGGGTGAGATGTGATGCTGCAGGATCCATACTTTAGAAATTTCAAGAAATTTTGATAACAGAAGTATTCGAATGCGTTGACGAAACGATCAACCGAAGTTGATCGAACTTGGCTACATGTTCCCTCGAGGACCCCTGGTCCACTAGCAGTGACACTCAACATGTGCTACAAATGTTAGTACTTATCTTTCCAATCCTTCAAAGAACTACAAGTGAATCTCAAAAGGATACTAGATAAGGTGCCGGAGAATAGGCATCAAAATTATTTTCAGATAAAAAGGACAAGAAATGGGAAAATGTTTAAATGTAGCTTCACGTAAGAATCAGGCAGGTGTGATACATCAACTTTTTTTGCAAAACTTTCTGTTTTTACACATAAATGTGGTACAAATCAACATTTGAAACGACAAATTTGGAAAATAACCATACCTTAATAAAGAGAACAATCCGAAGACCATACAAAATCATGAAAAAAAGCGTGAACCAAAGCAAACAAACAAAAGATTCCATTATATGAATAGAATCGAACTCCAAATGAGGAAAAAATACCACGTGACTCATTTCTCACATAAGCCTTTGTGAAGCGAGATATTCACCTCCTAATCTATAAAAGCAATGAAGGCAAAACATGGTTGGAAAATTTCTCTACATCATTCAACAAAATTAAGTGTTCTCATAATTTTTTTTTTCACAATCAAAGTTAAAATAGTTCTGATGTTCTGTGTACTAAAAATGTGTAAAGCAAAACTATGTTACCTTCCTGTAGGTCTTTTTTGAAGAATTTTAGCATCTTCTTCAGTTTTGTCATTTCCTCTGTTGATATTTTCCTTGATCTTCCTGCTCGTCGTTTTGCTTTCAGCATATCAGCTCTATCATTGATAGCTTGTATCCACTTCCTTCGTACGTCCTCTATCCTATCTAGGTCTGCCTCCATCTCCAGGTCCTCATTGCCTATTTCTAGTCCTCTTATCATGTCCTCCAATTCCTCACATCTAGCTCCCGTATTCTGTCTGACTAATCTGGCGAACTTCTTGTTACTCATCCATTTGTGGCTGCAATGACGTCCTTGAAGGCATTCCTCACAAACCCGTAAGTTACAGGTTTGGCAGTAATAGTTCAGTTCTTCGTTCGCGTGATCTTTACATGTAGGAAGAGCCGATTGCAGTAGATACCCTGCGGCCATCTTTGTACTGTTATGGTAGATTGTCTTGATTTTAGAGAGAGGGGTAACTGTTATAAAAAAAGGAAAACTGAATATTTATTTCAATTTCATTACGAAATACCAAAAATCAACCAATTTCATTTTAAAAGCCTTTTCTTTTTTATATCTTTTTTTCTTTTCATTTTGACACATTTCCTCACTATCATCCCATAAACCTGTAGAAGGTGCGTCAATTTTTCATTCTGATTGTTCTGAATCAGTTTCACTTGGGAAAATTACCAATAAGGAGTAACAAGCATATCGTAATACATTTTTCAGGTTTTTTTTTCAAACTCAGTTTCGCGAGGGGTTAGACAGTAAGTGTTTTGAATGTCTTTCCCTGACATGGTCACCATAGCACTTTCTACATAGACACAACCTAGGACAGTGCATGATTTTAAATATTGTTTTCAAATTCGTGCGTGGACGTCGACGGCGGGTGCGGCTAGCCAACAGGGGATGCTTACTCCTCCCGGGCACCTGATCCCACCTCTAGCTTGCTAGGGGTCCGTCGATGGTCAACTTCGTGCTCTGTTGTGAGTGCTGTTGAGATTGTTGTCAGGATCTTCTTTAACTCATTTGTGTCACGTGTATGCCCTTTGCCGTGTGGAGCTCGTAAACAAGTTCCCCGCGAGGGATTTGACAGTAAGTGTTTTGAATGTCTTTCCCTGACATGGTCGCCATAGCACTTTCTACATAGACGAAACCTAGGACAGTGCATAATTTTAGATATTGTTTTCAAATTCGTGCGTGGACGTCGACGGCGGGTGCGGCTAGCCAACAGGGGATGCTTCCTCCTCCCGGGCACCTGATCCCACCTTTAGCTTGCTAGGGGTCCGTCGATGGTTAACTTTGAGCTCTGTTGTGAGTGCTGTTGAGATTGTTGTCAGGATCTTCTTTAACTTAGTAGTACTTTTAAATTGTAATTGTTCTGAAATGGCGCGAAACGGTGTTATACTTAAGAAAAACAACTAGCTAGCCGTGGTTTAATGTCCAGTTATTCAACGGGTCGCATGAACCAATCAAATTATCAACGAGCTGCGAAGCGTTGAGGTGATAATTTGATTGGTTCATGTGACGAGTGGAATTACTGGACAATGAATCACGGCTAGCTAGTTGTTATTTCTATTCTGATATATAGCTCGTGAATGGGCGGAGCTTAGCGCACTGGAAGTTTGTTGGAGATTTTACACCAGGCGAGTTCTACATGGTACATATAGGGAGAAAATCTCAAGTCATATTAGAATACAAAATAAAGGTAGGATATCATGTGTCAAAATATCTTCATCGATCAACAGTACGCAATAGCCCTTCAAACTCATATTTCCACTTATGTACAATGTATACAGGTATGTATATTTTTATACATGATATGACTTTTCTCTGCACGACCTATATTCTCTTAAGCTTCCTCCCTTTTATTTCTGTATAAGTATTAAGTGCAGTATGTGCATATCGTTGATATTTTACATAAATGTTGATGAATAACACAATATTGTTTCAAATTGGCAATGTTAAACGTCCTCAAATTCAATTGCATCATTTAAACACAGATTCATATACAGTATGGACCAGATATGCACCTTTCGGGTACTTATAAAAACCTCATCAGCGATCCTAAATCTAAACAATGTAATTATTATGTTCAAATGTACCGAAATACGTAGCAAGATTGGTGGGATATGATGCTACAGGACCCATGTTTTAGAACCTTCTCAAACTTAGCTACATGTGCACTCGGGGACTCCTAATCCAAAGGCAGTACACTCACCATATCGTAAACATGTTAAACGTCTTCAAATTTAGTAGCACCATTATAGAACAGATGAATTTGCAGCATGAAACAGACATGCAATTAAAGTAATTCATTTCTGTTGCAACCTGGTGTTGCGTGCAAATAGGAAACGCTCAGACTCTCCCCAAACACCTGTTCTCACTTGTTTATCCCGGGGTTCGCATTTGTCTCAACTGAAAATCTAATGATTTTGCCACCCTTCTCGACTTTGAATACCTGATGGGTATTTCGTCTGTGATTCTTCTATAACATCAGTCTTACCTCTGAATGGTTTGTCCTTGCGTCAATCTATTGCTGTAGAGTAGTCTAATAACAGTCATTAATATTCCAGTGTAAGGATTTGTGTCAAAATCAACAAACAATTCATTGGTATATCCTGAAGAGGTAAATTGATAAAATAATTTTGGGTTATATTACAAATACTTTTCTTTAAAAAAACAGATAAAAATGACCAAGGAAGTCGAATTTTCACCATTTTTCAAACTGCACTGACTTTAAACGCGGAGCGTAGTTTTGATCGAAGAAGTAAACAATCTGTCTATCTGACTGATTTATCAAATAGGTTAGTCTGTCTACGTTGTACGTGGTTTTAAATATAACATTTGTATAGGGTAGTTCACCATGAGTTTTCCAAAGATCGATATCATCATTTTAATGTAATGAGTTTAAAAAAATGTCCTTGAAAGGATATCTGTCGAAAATAGTCTTTTAAAAAACGTGACCAAAGTGTCTCAGACAAATGTATTACAATATTTAGAATATTTGTGTTTTATCAATAGAAATTATTAAAGTTTTACTCAAAACTCTAAATATCAATATATTAGTTTATTTCTATGCAAGTATTTAATTCACTTTTAAAAAGAGAGATAATAGATTTTTACAATACAATTCTCAACATTTTATATAATGTACATGTATATAACATGTATAAAAGGGTCTGAGGGGAAGGTCTCCTAGACAATTTTTTTTAAAATGTAGAATTGTAAATTGGTGAATATAACCATGATAACTGAAGTAATTCTCCTTCCAAGCTTACAAGAACATAAATTTAGACTGAGGAATACATGCAACATGTATTAATAGCAATACATAGATATTGATAATATATTTAAGCATTAAAGAATAATGTTTTGATAGAAAACTATGGCGAGCGAAGCGAGCCGATAATTTTTGATATAAATTGAAAACTGCAGCGAGCGAAGCGAGCTGGAAAATTTTCAAGAATTTTAGCGAAATTTTATATTAATTCTTCAAATTCAGATTATTTGTAAGAGCAAGATTATTTTTTTCTGTCACAACATAAGCAAATTTATTTATTTCATCAAAATTGGGAGCAAAATTATTTTTTTCGAAAAAAACCCAAGTCCCCCCCAGAATATCAAATGGACCGTGCCTAAATGAGTTTTTTTTTCTTTCTAAATAGAAAATACCGCCAATGTATAGCATTTATTATTAATCATATACGGTATTAAAGTCTTATGGCTAAAAAATATACAAATAAACGTAACTTACAAAACATGAACAAAGTTGGATTGTCTTTGTAGCCAACAAAAACGTTGGTTAACGTTACATTCAATAATTTCCATAAACGAAAACATGAAGCAGTAAAAAAACAAAATGACATACACACATAGTACTGGTCATATTCCTGCACATTTATGAATACAGACAAGACCTATACTTGTCCAAATTTCTAACTTACGATTCTATGGGTATGGATTTTCGTTAACGTGGAATTAGAATTATGTACGATAATTGGATTTGAGATACAACATTTCACTCTTTGCTTTAAAATCAAGAAAAACGAAATTTCTTTCAACGGAAACAGACCGTGACGACATTTGAATTTTGAACACTTTTCATAAATTTCGCGTGTTTTATTGGTATATATAGCAATCAAACAACACTTAAAGAATTGTTTGTACCAAGTTTGATCAGAAAAACATAAATTTGATGGAAATTCAATGCATTTGTTACAAAAGTGATAATAAGCAAACAAAAACTAAACGAATTTGCCTTAAATTGACTGCGTGCGAATAACTCTTGTGATTTCGATAAGATCCCCTTCTTTGCTTTGTGAGTGGTGCGTAAAATGAGCTTCAATTATCCAAACACCTTTTTCTATGCTTACTTGTCATGAAAAGAGGCATAGCACAGGAAAAAAAATACCGCATTCGAAGGAAATGTTTCATCACAAAAATCCTTATCGGTATATCAATTATACCGGAAGTGTTATTGACTCGTAACGCATCAGAAAATTTGTTTGCATATCACGACGAAATAACATTATCTACCGCCGATATTCCAAAATCCAAAACACGAATCGCACGATAACCGTAAGAACTTTTAGAACTAAATTGTACCCTTTTTCAGTCGAGAGCCAAAGTTTTCTTACCGGAAGCGGATGATGTTTTGCTAAAATGCTGTAGAGTTTAAAGATACACATCGCAGGATGATCATTCTTTCATTTACACTCGAAAAACTTACCTTGTCTTAATAAATGTAGATATCAAATAATTGTTTTCTACCCATCGTAATATTCAATCAACTGGAAAAAATGTAAATAATTTAGAAATTTTGGCTAGTATAGATATAGCGAACTAGCTCTTTCACTACACGTACACACATTATTTCACTGTATACATATGAAGAGAATGGACCTACAGATAGCTGATTTTGTGGCAACACATAAATTTACCGACAATACCTCTATAGAACTATGGCATGGCGTACTTTTTACGGTGCCGCCTACAATTTATGAGGGGTTGGACAGGGTGAACGGGAGGGGGAGGAAGGCAGGCAGGATGAGGGAAAGAGGAGGGGAAGAGGGAGGGAGAGGAAAAATGGGAGGGAGGCAGAGGAAAGGGGAGCGGGAGGAGGGAGAAAGGGGCGGAAGGAGGAGGTAAGGGAAGGTTGAAAAAGAGGGGAGAGAGGAGGGGACGGGAGGGGGGAGGTAAGGGGTGGAAGGGGGAGAGGTACCCCTTCTGCCAATACATCTCGCTCGTGCACTGAACTTTGGCGATTCAATAGAAGAATATTTTTTTCGTGCACTTCGGTGGAGCTGTTTAATTGTCTATGTCTATATTCCTTATTTTTCTTTTCTCGTAGGAAATTACTGTTATATTTTCTTAAAAAAGTTTCAACAATCTGTAATTTATAAATAATAATGCTAGCTATAGTTTTTAATACAGATCCTACAGGAATTTTGGAGCCGCATACATTGAAATAAAAAAAACGAGGGGTCCATCAGTTATTCAGTCTCAAAATCGAAAAAATAAGTCAAGTTTTTCACTGGAACAGTTCTGAATCCCGGATTAAACAATATTCTGAAGTGATACCAGGTACCCGGAGAGAGTCAGCGTTTCCTGTTTCATGCAACATTCGTCGCAACATTTATATTAAAAGTTGATCACTTCGGTAATTGTCTCCTTGAATATATTGATGTACACAACAGGTATTTAGAGATGCCTTATTTGATGATGTTGACAGTCATTCAATCATAATCCAGAATTTCACTGATCATTCTGGAAAGAGGGATCACAATATGCATTTATAAGATCACCTTAGCGAACGAAGAACTTCCTCAATGATGATTTCAGCCATTGTGTAATATAACCCTGAACATGTAGCTTGCTTCCAAACCTAATGGTGAAATCGCCATACTTTGAACATGACCTGAAGTACCGACAAAAACGCCATAAGCAAAAGTAGACGGAATGTTGCTACTCGTGAAAGGGAAGTTCTAAGTCGGGTCTCGTTGCTTTATGTGTAGACTTTGCAGTTCCTTGTCCCTTTTGTGTCTAATGCTGTGCACTAGTATGTCTTCTCTGTGTGTTTCACTTGGGATGTTTTGGTGCTTTGCTATAGCTGCTGCAACCCAGTGTTGTTGGAGGTCCATAATTAGTTACTAGCATGTAGAAGGTGACGCTTGTCATACAGTGAAGTGTTCGAATGGCCGTTTGCGTCGAAAGAAAGAAGTATATCCAAGTACGAAGTGGATATATCGCTCTCGGTTGTTTCCGTAATCTCTGGTCCATGAGGATTTATTTCATGTAGGTGACCTTTAAAGTTAAGATTATTGATGGACAACACATCATCTATCAAAATGTGTATATAGGTATAACTGAACTGAGATGCGAGGTGCTTTCGCCCAGCGGAGGACAAGGTCGTCTAGACAACGACAGCTTCGTATGAATATGAAAATAAGTATGCAAGCTGCGGGGCGCAATCGGTATCCATTGATGCCAACTTTTTGCTGGAAGACGGTACCTCCAAACACCAGAAAAGTGTTGTCAGTCGAAACCTCTTTGATATACTCTTTGTTTGATTCAGAGTGTTCCGTCGCAAAATGAATATTCTTTCGCCCTATGACAAGGTATTTGTATCTCCTGTTTCCTTTTTTTTAAAGAAATGCGTTGCGAATTATATTGGCCAATCTACATTTTTTAGTTTTTGGTGTGGAATGGCAGTGTAGAGCGTAGAGAAGTCGAAAGATTTTATGTTGGGAAATACTGTTTGAAAGAATTGTTTTGCGAATTCTATTGGCCTATCTGGTTTTTAGCTTTTGATGTGGAATGGTAGTGTAGAGCGTGGAGAAGTCGAAACACTTTATGTTGGGAATATGATTAATATTGGTGACTTTAAAATAATTTCAAGTTAGTAGGACCAAAAAGAAAGGCTGAAGCTTGACAATGTTTAATTTTCCTTGCTGTATTGATTAAAAAACAACTTAGGTTTCGCTCATTGTGCCTGGTATACGAATTTAGAGTAAGGCAAATACCAAGAATCATTGGAAGTAGAGCCATGGCCTTAAATAAATTCAATGAGAAATTAGATGTTCATGTACTTTACATTATTGAAGTACATGTGGCATCATATTAATATATACACTATTCTCAAATGTTCAACACTTTAGACATTTGATCTGAATTTTGGTACGTTTATGTTTCAATTAGGACTTTTGCTCCTCATAATTTCATATTATTTGGATTTCCTCATGTTCGGCCTCATGCATCACTTATTAGTCATAACTTGTTGAAATGCGCATATGTTGCACTGAAATGTATGATAAAACAATTAGTTCAATATTGACAATTTACTACATTGGTCTCGTTGGTTTATGTGTAGTTTTTTGTATTTGATGTTTCTATTATGTGATTGGGTGTTCCTTGTCCCTTTTGTGTCTCTTTCTGTGAGTGTCTTTTCTGTGTTTTTTGCATGGGGTATTTTGGTGTTTTGCCGTGGGTGTTGCATTAAAGTGTTGTTGGATAATCCCCTTCTCTCTTTCCAGAAATTGGACTCCATTAAAACTATGTTGCATAACCACAGCGGGACAAACAAGACTTCAGCGAACAATCATTACAGAAAGAAATAAGAATCAATTAGAAAATCGGAGACAATGAAACATTTATATTTACACAGACACGAAATGGACCGACAAAACAACACGAATGAATACATATCTATAACAGAAGAAGACAAATAATTTTTGTCAAAGGAGTTTGAATGGAGCTAGTTCTTGACATTGTCAAAATGTGTTCGCTCTGTACGAATGGATTTCAGTTCTACCTGTACATGCCTTGATCTGTAAGAAAAATAACAAAACAAAACAAAACAACATTATTATATAATTCTTAGCTAAATTGATAACAACGAGGAACCGACAATCAGTTATCGCACATAGTATTTTTCAGTAGTAAAAAAAATCCGTCGGAAATAATTTAAGCTTCACTTCGAAATAAAAGAAAAATCGCCGTAGAAAAGTATCGCCAATATAAATGATTTTTTATCTACAACAGTGGTCAAAATAATTATGAACTTGCACGCTAGTTCATTTTTGCACCACCCACCTTGGAGATACTATAAAACCAAAACTACCATCAGGTAGGGGTACCAAACTTAGTCAGAATCAAAACTGTTTTACCTGGTACACACCTGGTACATGGAATATTCACCTTTAATTAATAAAAATCCTGCAGGAATTTTCAATTTCCTGCAGGATTTTTTAATTTCCTGCTGGATTTTTTTTAATTCCCGCAGGAAAAAGAATTCCCTGCAGGATTTTTTATTTTCCTGTAGGATTTTTTATTTTCCTACAGGAATTTTTATTTTCCTGCAGGATTATTATGCCAAAAATATTCCTGTGGGAAAATATAACTTCCTGCAGGAATTTTTTTCTTTGGGAATTGCAAAAATGCCTGCCAGAAATTAAAAATCCTGCAGGAAATTAAAAATATCTCATGCACCAGGTGTGCACCAGGTAAATCAGTTTGGATTCTGACTAAGTTTCGTACCCCCCTACCTGATGGTAGTATTGGTTTTATAGTATCTCCAAGGACGGGTGGTGCAAAAATGAACTAGCGTGCAAAGTCATAATTGTTTTGCCCACTGTCAGAATTGCACATCCACACAGGGGGAGGGGGTCGGTCCCCTACTAAAGATATACTATAATAATGATAGAATACCGACTTGATACGGGTTTATGCTTTCAAAATATACAATTAAGCACTATTCCAACTCAATCCTCCAATACGGGAATGGTTGGTAAATCTGGTACATGTATTATTTGTATATGTTTATCAGGTGGTGAACAGGGAGAAAGGGATGGGAAGGAAGGGAAGGTAAACTCCGCGGTACATACTTACATTTATATAAATGAGGTAACATAAAGCAAAATTTAGTTGGAGGGGGACATATATATCTACAAACCAAAACTGGAATTAGCTAAATTAAAGCACATGTATTACATCCGTTTCGACAAATCAAACGTGTTAAACATTTATAACTTATCAAAGCATCATAAAAATGCAATCATGGGGAATTTGTCAATTAAGTTAAGATTTTTTTACAAGCAATAATCCCATGTCTGCCAAAAGGGGATAAGCCTAGACATTTTTTACAAATAATTGACGACCCATATCTGAATTAAACACAGTTTTTAAAATTGCATCTGGATCCATCGCATCTCGTATGAAAAAAAAAAAAATTCTCACAAATTTAGTTGATAGTTATCAAACTGGTTTTATGTCAGGCAGGTCTATTTCAGTAATATTCGGCTTGTTTATGACATAATTGAATACAGTGAAGAAGAAAAATTATCTGGTTTGTTACTTTTAATCAATTTTGAAAAAAAACATTCAATTCTTTGTCTTGGCCTTCTGTTCAAAAAGTTTTGAAAATTTTCAACGTCGGAAAATCTTTTCAAAAGTGGATATCTTTATTCTATATTGACTTGAGTGCCATGGTTAATCAGGGGGGGGGGGGGGGGGCTGTCAAACGCTGTAGTGTAATAGGGCCTATATCTGTCAAGAATGTCCTATCTCGGCAAAATTGTCACCATACTGTATAAAAAATAGCAATGGGTAGCACATGTAAATGAGTTATCAGATAGAACAAGGGGGAATGGGGAAGAGTCAGGTAAAACAGAGGAAATTCTATTTTTCAATTTTGTGTAGGGTACATGCGAGCCTGTAAATAATTATGTTTCTGATGTTCTGATTGGACAATAATTACAAAATTGGTCTTTTTAGAATAGAAACATTTCTTGCTTTACATTAATACAGAAATAATTCCTGAAAACTCATTCATTAATATCTAAAAGCTGTAGAAATTATGCTATTTTAGAGGCAAAAATAACTGCTCCATTTAGTGCAGATTTTAGGGTGACCTTGAACTACACTTCCTGTCTTCAGATTCTAATGATAAAAAGTTTTTATTCTGACATATTTTTGACTCGCTAGCATTGACGGTTAATTTCATGTATAGATTGTAAGCATTGGAAATGTATATGTGAAATGCGACAAGATTTCGTTAACATTGCGGCCTATGGGAAAATGGACAAAAATGAATTACTGGACTCTCCCCTGTAGGTGCTCCATGCTAAGTATATCACGTGTACTGAAATCGCACCAGTTTTGCCCATTGTATCAGGAATCTTTGAAAATAAACTTAATAGTAAACGACGCAGACATCAAAGAAAAAGCCCTGTAAATTTCAGTTTTAGGTTCCTGTTATCATTGAACTTATTAAATCAAAATTTACGAAAAATTTAAAATCAAACGGTTTAAACACAAGTTTTTCAAAAAAAGCAAACAAAACAAATTACAAACGATTTTCAGATTTCTAAATTGAGTTGAACAGAAAAATCTGATTGACTAGATGAATGCATTTCATTTAATTTCAGAGATCCCTCTTCTTTTTGAATGGATTCTTTGCTATAGACATGTAAAAGAAATGTCCATATCCTCATGATTCTTCACTTTGAAAACAACCTCTTTTATCTATAATACAGCTACATGCAGGGATAACTAGAAAAAAACAGGGGGTTGGGGGTTTGGTTTTTCCCATCCCATATTTCGCTGAACAATTACTGGTTGACATCATGCAGTGAACTTATAATGGATTTCTTTTTTTGTTACGTTAAAGCCGAACAAAATTTGTTAAAAACACCGATAACGTACGTAGATTTAATTAATTAATTTTTTTTTATGTAAGAACCTTAAGAAACTTTTTTCTTTTTCTCCAGGAAAAGTTTTTTTTAGAGGGAGGGGTGGGGTAGTCAGCCTTTCCAACACATGGTTTTGAAAAAAAAAACTGAAGAAAAAAGGAACTCACGTATACTTATATACAAATAGAGTCACAGAACATTTGGATCAGATAAGAACGATAAATGATTAAAAAGGAAATTTGATCAAAAACAGGTACTGGAAAACGAGTTTTTTTTCACATTCATGGTGGTGTCCAAAAGTGGGAACCGATTATCGCAAATAATCGATTATTGCTCGATGCTTGATTCCGATTATCGATTATGGCTCTCAATAATCGATTACATAGTGACGTGATTTGAAGAACGAATCTTAAAGGTACACAAGGTTTCGTCAAGATCAAACCATGAATCAACTATTTTTGTCAAAATTTTAACGCAAACGAGTCAATCATGCTGAGAAATTAGAAACTGGCTGATTACAATAGTCACATATGCCCTCACTACCGAGGTATGATCAATTATTGCTTATAAAATGGGTACCCTTATATAACCTACTTTCCTCCGTAGAAGACCGATTGCGAACACGTGTAAGCACTTATTTGCATAAGGCTAGTACTGTATCAAAACAAAACAACATGGCTGACGGATAACACGTGGGACGAAAATGAATCGACAATCGGTGTTATCAAAATCTGAGAAGAGAAATGTAATGAACAAATAGTATTGGCTTGGTAATTGAAAGTTATAAAGACCTAGCTTAGAGGACGACCGTGAAATTAAAACGCTGACAAGTCGGAGGGAAAATTAGCTAAAGGGATCTACAGTGTACATGTACATGTATAGTTCTCGATCATTATCTATGAGAAGTTTATATATAAGTTTGACGTGTATATATATATCCACAGTAATTTTGATATGTGTATATATAATACATGTATATATATTCACAGTCGAAATCATATATTAAAAACGAGCAAAAAATCATAACAAAATAAAGGTTAATTTACATTCAGGATTTGGTAAACAAACGCACATGTGTATAGCAGACTACACCTGCCTCCCATTCAAGCTGTCATAAACTGTTACACGTTCTTAGTCATTTGAAAATGTTCGATTATCCACGTTCAAAATGATGATTTGAATGAAACATGATGTCTATACAAGATATCAATCTTGTATTTGCAATTAATGAAATATTTGTGAATTAGTTTATTTTTGAGAGGGAGAGAGAATTTCAAAAAGACTGTATACGTGGTTTACTACATGTTTCGTAGTAATCTCACGACTTGAAGTCCATTTAAGCAATTGGCTGAGCGTGGTAGCGTGTTCACTTTGACCTTGATAAACGTGACATATTTCTACATACTGTATATGCAAATAACAATTTCCGAAGTTTACCGAAATCGTGTGTACCAGAGAGTAAAAACTTCTATAAAACAAAAATGTGAGAGATAGTTTATGTGAGTAATATATAGATGTTCAAATGGTAATACTTAAAAGCTATTTACGGTAAAACTTCATTATTGACAGTTTAATCCCTGTTAGACTATGTGTACCTTTAATGAAAAGGTTTCTTCAAGTTGAATTGTCTAAATAAATGTAAAATGACAGGCGTACCGCCCCTCGCTTATTCTTGATTAAACAAACCACTAAACGGCTATGTACAGGGTAGTTTTCGATTTCAAGGTTGTTCTGATGTAAAAGGAGTTACCTAATCTGATCTGCA
This sequence comes from Pinctada imbricata, assembly GCA_033119305.1. Lineage (NCBI taxonomy): Eukaryota > Metazoa > Mollusca > Bivalvia > Pterioida > Pteriidae > Pinctada > Pinctada imbricata. Next base: position 19,564,303 of record VSWD01000003.1, read on the forward strand.
AAAAAGGTATCGCCCATCAAGTCTTTTCAGTTGAGTTTAAAAAGTCCACCTTTTTTAAAAAAAGGAGAGGCACTGAAACCCTGTGCTCAAAAAATGAATATCTGAAAAAGCAAAACCTGACTCTTTTATCATAAATAGTGTATTTCGTCATTAAGTAGTCAAATGTATTAATATAAACACATATGAAGTGCTGAAGTCATCATTGTCTTGACTGAGAGTAAATGGAACAAATCTGCAATCGATAAAATCATATTGGACGGCCAAACCATAGACTATGAAGGCTCTGCTTTTGTATATAAGCTGGAAAAACATATCTTACTTTTTTGTAAATTCAATGGAGGGGTCAGACTGATCCCCCTCCCTAACGCATCCCCCTAGCTCTTGATCCAAGGTGACATATTTTGAGTATACGTTTATACAATTAAAACTCTTAAAAATGTATATATAGCGTTGTATAAAATCAAATATTGAGAAAAATGAAATGTGGAGCACAGCCCTGTACTCACACTTTTAGACATGGATCAGTGACGGATCACGGATTTCAGAAAGGGGGAAGGGATGTACATGTTTCTCATTTCTCCCTCTGGAGTCCTTTATATGTGACCTTCAAATGAATTATATATTTATGCTAAATTAAGTGATGTAGGCGAGCGAATACGAGCGAGCATTTTTTTGTTTTGCTGCGTCTCTAATACTCTTTAGGGAGAAAGGGTACATCGGTAAGCCGTATTGTTATGAAATGATCATACATTTAAGTGGTTAAAAACTGGCGAGCAAAAGCGAAAGTCAGTGAAGGTTTTTCTTTAATCGTTCCCAAAAAGGTAAATATTTATTAATTACGATCTCCATTGCATAATATTCATATATTCATATATTCAAAATCAAAATTTGAAATTCAAAATCCCCTTTTACCCCTTTTACCCCTTATTGATATGGCAGAGATCAATCCAATCAAAACATGAAAGAAAACAGAATGCAGAAATGTATTGTAAAATCTGAATCGGATGCGAGAACGTTCCTGTTGGCCTTATCCAAATCAATAACTTTTAATTGAAAGGGGGGGGGGGGGGGGAAGCCGCCCCCAATATGCATATTGGGTATATTCACAGATTTTAACATATAGAACGCGGGCTGGGTATACCCTACCTCCTTAATTAGCGAATGGTTGAATTACAAAGTATTTCAATACATGTATATCCATAAAACAAACAATTTTCAAACATTATTCACTTTTTATGTGTTCTTTAAAAACTTCTTGTCCACCCCTCCTCCCTTAAACCCTTTGCAAGTTCGGCATAGGCGGCCGGCGGTCAACGCCCTCCAATTGAAACAGAATCATGCAGATATGATTTGTTATACAGATTGTGGACGAAGGGTGATTACATCAGTTCCTCTTGTATGAGCAGTAAAGCTGAAATCTGTATTAATATCATTTCTGCGTCTTTTTATAGGGTGGGGGTCATTGCCGTCACTTTTTTTATATAAAAATGTGTAATATTGAAATAATTTTTCAATATTATGGATAATCATAGGCATGTGCGCTCTCTCTCTCTCTCTCTCTCTCTCTCTCTCTCTCTCTCTCACTCTCTCAATCATTCTCTTTATTTCCCGCTACTTTTGATACTGTCTACTTATCGACATATAACATGTTTTATTGTTCCTAACTCATGATATTTATCTTAACACATACAGGTATATCTGCTTTTAATTCGTAAAGTTTATTTTAAACTGAGAAGTTCGGGATGCAAGTTTTAGTGAATACTTATGCCCCTTCCCCCTTTATATAAGCAGAGTTTAACGAAATCGGTTACATCTATGCTTAGATTAAACCTTGTCAGCTATTAGATAGTCTTTTACATATCTGAAATGTAGATTATAAGCTATGTATAAGACGTACTGATCTTTGACTCGCAGTTCCCGAGGCACATAGGGTGTGCAAGGGAAAAAATTATCACAGTTACATCGTAAACGAATGATTGAATGGTAAAATGTGTAATTTTGTTTTTCGTTTCATTTCGTTACTTTTCACTTCGTTTCATAGTTTAAAGGGTCTCGAATTTCCACTGGAACGGTTGCGAACCTCGGAATGAATAACATTCCGAAGTGAGACCAGGTGCCCGAGGAGAATCAAAGTCTCCAGATTGCAGGCAATACCCGTCGCAACAGCTCCATGAAAACTAGTAAGATTCGGTGATCGTCTCGATGTACATATTGATGTACATTTCAGGTAAATATGTCTTATTTGGTGATAATGACAACCATTCAATCGCTATCCAGAATGTCACTGGTGGTTCTGGAAGGAGGGATCTCATATGCTTTTATTATATTCCCGTAGCGACCGAAGAACTTCCTCAATGATGATTTCAGCCGTTGTGTAATATAACCCTGAACAAGAAGCTTACTTGCAAGCCGTCTGGCTCTAACGATGAAATTTTCACATTTGGAACATGCCCTGGCCCACCGTATTAACTGGGAGACAAAAACGTCATAAGCAGGAGAAGACGGAATGTATAAATGAAATTAGTATCATTCCCTAAAGGGATAAATCTTGGTTGTCTTACCTTGAATCGTCTCGGTTGCTTCGATCTTTTGAGCAATTTGAGGAGTCGTGATATGATAGTTATAAATATCCCAGTGTAAGAATATGTGTCAATACAAACAGACAACTAATTTTAGTTTATCAAAAATGTTATTTGATAAAGATTGATTTCTACACGTTTTAAATATTTTCCTTTATTTCGAATTGAAAAAGAAACAGTTATGGAGTTTTCATACTCTGTTAAGACTGCACTTATTTAAAACGCGGAGAGTAGTTTCAAACGCGGAGGCAAATAGTTCATCTTCTTGACTGAGTTTTCAAATAGGTCGGAATGTCTGATCACGAGGTGTGTGCTTTCTCGTGATTTCAGAAATAAAATTTGTAAAGAGATGTGCAATACGAGATATCAACAGATCCATATCATTACGCTTATACAATGAGAATGCACAAGTTCCTCCAAGTGTACATACCATTTATGTATCATGTTCATTTTTAAACAAGATATTCGTTTCTTCCGGAATATCTTATGGTTTTAAATATAGAATTTCTAAAGAGAAGTACAATACGAGATACCAACAGATCTATATATCATTACCCTTGTACAATGGCAATGCATAAATCTCAAGGGTATATACCACAAATGTTCCAAAACATAAATGACGTAAACTATGATATAGAATTTTGAAATAAAAATGTTTTCTTTTTTTTAGAATTATAATTTGAAAGAATGCTACAAATATGATAAAAGTCATTCTATATTTAACTAAAAAAAAATTCCATTTCATCAAGAAAAACAAAAGAGTTCAAATAAGTGTGTAAGGGATAACTTCCCCGCGAGAGGTTTGACAGTAAGTGTTTTGAATATACTTCACTGACATTGTCGCCATATCACTTTCTATATAGACATAGCGTCAGACAGTGCATGAATTTTATATGTTTTCATTTCCATGCTTCATTAACATCGACGGCGGGTGCGGCTAGCCAACAGGGGATGCTTACTCCTCCCGGGCACCTGGTCCCACCTCTAGCTTGCTAGGGGTCCGTCGATGTTTAATTTTGTGCTCTATTGTGAGTGCTGTTGAGATTATCGTCAGGATCTTCTTTAACTCATTTGTGTCACACTTATGCCCTTTGCCGTGTGGAGCTCGTAAAAAAGTTCCCCGCGAGGGGTTTGACAGTAATGCTAGGTTTACACTTAGCCACGATCGCCCCGATTGCCCCGATTGAGGTGAATCGTAGAGATCGTAAGAGAGCATGGGGTTGAATCGTGACGATCGTAAGAGAGCGTGGTGGAATCGTGATGATCGTAGGAGATCGCAGAGATCGTGGTAAAATTTTTGATTCTCAAAAAATTTGCTACGATTGTCCCGATTGATCCTTACATCGTGAGAGAGCGTGAACGTGGTGGAGCGTAGTAGAGCGTAACAGATCTTGACAAAGCGCAACAGATCGTAATATGCGATCGTAGGAGATCTTGGTGAAACACGTTCTCCTACGATCCACTGCGATTTCACTCACGCTCTTTGACAATTTGTTACGGTTACCACAATTCAGTCCACGATCTACAAGATTCGTTGCGATTCCAGTATTTCTATAATAAAAATTATAATAAGACAACCCGTTTTTAATGGATTAAAAGTGTTTTTAACATCCGCAACAATTTCTAACATATGAAGAAGATATACACGCAATCAAAGATTTGAATTGCTCAAGAAAAATATTAACTTTAATAATCGAAAAAAAGAAAGATCAAATAAGTTCATCAATGCCATTTCCTCCGTTTTGCGATATAAAATATTCATCTCCTGGATATTAAGCTTAATCTTGTTCGGATATTACAAGTGGTATTGAAATTGGTTGTCTTTTTCATATCAAATCGTGTTAAATCGCGGCAAATCGCAGTCCTGCATCGTAACAGATCGCAACAAAACTTGATAAGCGTAGGGAACCGTGATAAAGCGTGGCAAAGCGTAATAGCTCATCTTGGTAATCGTGTGGGAACGTAACGAAGCTTGAGAGAACGGGATGCAAATCGTAACAGATCTTATCTACAATCGTAACAAATCGCTACAGCGCGTATCAGAGCGTGATGGAGCGTCGGAGAGCGTGCGAAGACCAATTTTATTTATAGAATCGTGGAGCTCCACGATTTTGCTCAATCGTAGACATCGTAGGGCATAGTGGCTAAGTGTAAACCTAGCATTAGTGTTTTGAATATACTTCGCTGACATTGTCGCCATATCACTTTCTATATAGACATAGCGTCAGACAGTGCATGAATTTTATATATTTTCATTTCCATGCGTCATTAACATCGACGGCGGGTGCGGCTAGCCAACAGGGGATGCTTACTCCTCCCGGGCACCTGGTCCCACCTCTAGCTTGCTAGGGGTCCGTCGATATTTAATTTTGTGCTCTTTTGTGAGTGCTGTTGAGATTATCGTCAGGATCTTCTTTAACTCATTTGTATATACATGTAATTATTCTGAAATCGCATGTTTAACAATATGCATCATTTTAGCACGTGTCAGAGTAAATATTCTTTTTAATATTATTTTAATCTCAATGTGCCAAATATCTTTCCATAATTTGTAAAATATATGTTAACAAAGTACCATGACGTGTAACAAAACTTTTTAAACAATCTGTAATTTTTCTTTGGTAACAATATGGAAATTAAAAGCTGTCTTCACAAAAATTCAGATTTTCAAGGCAATATTGAACTAATGGTAATAAGATTTTGTGTATATTTGTCTTTTATCTTTTCAAATGCAGGGTATTAATTGTATTCTATGTTTCCAAAAATATTTCATGAAAACAAATCATTGATTTCCTATTTTTGCTGAAACTACTCACGAGTGTTTATCTAGTCTAGTGGATATAACCCCACTCCTTAATGCCTTTTCCTATGCGTTAAGTTCGCAACCGTTCCTATGGAAAATCTAATGATTTTGCCTTGCCTTCTCGACTTTGAGACTGAATAACTGATCGGTACTTCTTTAATGTTTATTCAGTATTCGCTTAATTCATATAAATCTTTGTACACCAATCCTGTCAGAATTTCTAGGTCTCGACTATTACCCTACTCATATTTACTATAATTAGTGCCAATTATATCTAGAACTGAAAATTTTGCCCTTGTCATTTTTTATCCTTATGTGCCAAGAATCCTCTTTTAAGGTGTTTCGAGTATTCAAATCAGTATTGTTGTTATCTTATTAAATCTCAGCCTTTTTTCTATTTTCCGTTTTCTAGTCAGTATTTTTCTAAGTTGCCAATTACACTGAATTCCTTGATATTATACATTTTCATATAGTTCGGTCCATGTCTTGAATTATATTTCATGATTTGTTTTACTCAGTCACTTAAATCAAAAGTATTGCAGCACATTTTGTGCCATATTTCTAAAACCCAAATACTCTATTGGCCTACTCAGTATTAATATATGTAAATATGTCATCATTAATCGTTATTTATATGTTATTTATACCCTATATTTTAACCTTATTTTGTCGTCCATTTTATAAATGGCGGCATTTTGGGCACAGGAGCTTCGCAATCAAAACTGTACATAGATACATGTAGATGTTGTATTCTTGTGTGTCGTAAATACCTTTATGGAATATAAGTCGTTTGAATGTTTGAAATGATCATGGGTATAAGAGAGCTTTGATTATCTAAATGTGGAAGAATGTACGTGAAGCTTTGTCTTATGAATGATTGAGGAAAAGAGCAGAAAAAATATTGAATGGCTATGAGTGCAGGAGGCTGCTCCTTTTTGAATGATACTTAAATTAGAGTATTCTTAAATTGGAGTATACTTACTTTGGAGTATACTTAAATTGGAGTATTCTTTGATCAGAAAGAGGAAACTTGAAACTTTAAAAACTATCTAAAACGTGTATCTAGTCTTTTCTGTTAATTATATAGATGTTTTAACATTATAGAGTCCTTTTTGTGCAATAATTTTATTTTATTTTATTTTTCTAAACAAAGCGAACTGCAAACCAAGCATGTGATACTTTATTGTTCATGTTCATTCGGAAAAAGCTTCTTTTTATCATTTTATCTGAAAATGTGACAAAAATATATTTAGAATAGTAAAAAAATATTTTTAGATTATTGGCTTTTATTTCATACAGAACAACCACAGATGTCTTATTTTGAATAGTTAATTTGGTTTTTGGGTTGGGGAGGACAGTAATGTTTCTAGGTTGATAAGTCGTTGTGGTCATTTCATTTTCTTTTTAGCTAGCTCATAATTATTACAAATATCTAGTCATTCAGCTATTTATCTAGTCATAACATATTGGTGAGTGTTTTCTAGTCCCAGATATAGATAATTATTGATGAGATTTTTCTGATGTCTTGTGTCTTATACTGTCACGATTATGTCTCAATGTTATTTTTACATGTATGTCTCAAAATTATGTGTCTCATATCTTATTACATCTCACACTGTTTGTATTTTGTCTCATTGATAGTTATATGTAAGTGTCAAAATCGTGTATACCTGAATTTTAACAATTAATTTTATCATTTATGTTCACTTTGGAAATTTTCACTCGTGACTTATGAATTTGAAGTTTCTCGCAAGAAAATCATATTTATGTTTCATTGATTAAACACTAGCAATAGACATTTATGTAATCATAGGAAATCATGTCTTTGAGTTTAAGATATCCGTTGTACAATAGAGTCATTTTACATAGTGTTTTATTCATCTCCATTGTAAAGTATGATAAATTTTATGCCTGGTAAGGTACTATAAACTATATATTTTCTGAAAGGCAATAATGCCCTGAGTACAGATATAAGACTCCAAGGCCTTAAAACTCACAGGGGAAAAACTTTGTCATTTTGCATTGGTTATATAGAGAAAATAGACAATGTAAATTCTTCATCAGATATTCCCCTTTATTTTTCTGGCCCCAAAATTCTTATTTTTGAGCAGTGGTATTATATATCTTTCAGAAAATATAAAATTTAGAGTACCTCACCAGGCATGGAAAAATGCCCTATTGTACATCGGATACCTCAAGTACAGAATTTTAAAACTACACATTCCATTCTGTAAAACATTTCCGATAAGTTTTCTCCTTTGTTTTGTCTTGTGTGTGGGATTATTAAAGGAATTAAATTAATTATAAATTATTAAATTAATGACGTAAGGAATAAAAAGTAAATATTATATAAGTAATGATTGATTAGTTAAATGCTCTTAAAATAGATAAATGTTAACTAACAATCATTTTTTCACTGTTGGTTTGTTGATCAATATTTCTGAGTATAGAAGCTTACACAACAGATAAATATCGTTTTGAATTTAAGACTTATTAAGTATTGTATGATTAGTTCCATTGTATCAGCTTGCCATAAATTCTTGCCAGAATAAGGGATATCATCCCAGGTAGTGTATTGTTATTGTGTATATAAATCTAGAGAGGGAGTCATATAATTCAGTTATTAGAACCAATATTCAAGTAAAAAAGAAATAGCTTAATAATTCTCAAAAGGCTATGGATATTTATACACAGCCGTGTCTATCTTTTCGAATAGTTGTCAAGTTGCTACAAGAAATGAACAAGGCAAAAAGTCATTGTCTTATTTCATTAAATAAAAAAGAACTTTCATAGGAAAATGTCGGTTTTGAAATTTTAGTCTATATTGTATTCATGATTTTTTAAACAAGAATATCCTTCTGTAAATCAAATACATTTGTATTTCTTTATTTATGTCTCCTTCAGTTGTTGATCAAGATAGAAAATATGTTCAAAACTAGCGTAAAACAAAAAACAAAGAATGTATAGATAATTTAAGTTTTCATAGATGCTGATCATGTATTAAGAAATATTTCTCTGAAAAATAAAGAAAAATATTAAGAAGCATGGCATAGTTGTTCATAATTCACAAGATCTTGTCATACTACACATAAAAATGTAAGATTATCATGTACAAAAAGAACTTACGTAATAACAAGGGTCTATTTAAACGGAAAAGATGGGAATACTCTATAATATGAAGTCATGTAAACACATGTAATTTACAACCACAGGCAATGTACAACACGTGCAAACAACTTAATGAGAAAACACTAAAAACTAACTATGGAAGTGCATAAAACAAACAATAATTGAATGTGATAGAACATACATGTACATGTAAAAAACCCAACAATGACCGACACTTATGAATAACAGAATATGAAAGCACAAGAATGTTCTGTGGACAACAAATACCGACATCCTATTTGGACATAATGTTGTCCTACGACACTAATGGTCACATGAACACCTCACTCCATGACAAACGTGACGACTTCAATTTCAGCATTACAAACTTCCTTTTCTGAAAAGCAACATCCCTTCATCGCCTGCTTATGGCGTGTTCATATCTCAGTTGATACGCTGTGCCAGAGCAAGTACCAAATATACGGATTTTGTTCTGAGAGCGTGGCGTTTTTCAGATAAGCTTCTCAGTCAGGGATATGTTGTGACCGACTAACATCGTTACATGTTAAACGGTCGATATTGAGAACTCGTCATACACTACGATGTCCCAATCTCCAGAATGGTGGATGATATTCTGTCATAGACTATTTGAACCATCCAACCAAAGATTGTACTCTATGTCTTCCGAAATGGAAGTAACCCGGTTTGACAGTTCTACCGAATTGAAGCGACGGGTGTTGCATGCAAGCAGGAGATGCTTACTCTTCCTGGGCACCTGGTATCACTCCCATAGGAGTTCGCTTCTTTACATGTGGTGAAGGTTTTTGTTTGTTTGCTTTGGTTCCTCTTTTATCCTGATTTTGTATGCCTTCGGTTTCTGATTTTCTGAATTATCGATTTTGTGCTGTATACAAGGATATGGTCATTATCCATATTTTTTATTCAACACCCATTTGGTTAACAAGAAAACAAGAAACGAGACCAAGGGGCAATAGGTGCCGACTAAGGACGGTCATCTGCCACGTCAGTAGCATACGTTGTTGTTATCCTTGATAACGTGCGCACAATCCTCCCACTTATCTGATTACCAAGAGGTCACGAAGAACGTATAATCATGGTGTAAAATAACCTACTGTAAGATGAACATACAAACAGGCAGCATGACACAGGGGCTCAAGAAACACACAGATGGATTTATAAATGGATATAAAAACAGAAGGCGTACGAAAAACAGTCCGTGCTCTTCAGGCTGAAGCATGCTCATGCATGTGATCACCCGAGGAGTCCGGCTGAGATTCAGAGATGACAGGTGGTTGAGGAACTGTCTTCTCTAAAGATGTATGGACATGACCCGTCATGGAGTCCTGTCGTAACAGTTAATCAGAGTGTAATTCTTAAGAATGCGCTAGTACAAGTCTATAGATTGCAACATACAATAGACCCAGTTACAGACTCACACCAAGGAACAGCGATGACAACGTGATGAAAGAGATCAGCTGCACAAAGAGAATAAACAAACAAATAAATCATGCTCAGTGCGTATCGTTTAAATGTTTTTGCGACAGTCTGCTTTGTCACGGTTGGTAATCTCGCAATGCAGATTATAGGTTTTTCTATAATTTCTTGTGATATAGATTATATATCACAAAAAGGGGAATGTGATGCAGTGTAAGGATGCCATAGCTATTAATTCAATCCAAAATTAGAGAATAATATATCTTTACAAAGATGAAAAATCGATCTGTGTGATTCATGTAGATGAAAGTGAAAGTAGAACGCAGATTGATTTCATGCGTTATTAAAAGCTTATATTCACCTTATATTTTGATACAATTCATAGCTAAAACATTCTTACATTGCATCACATTCCCCTTTTTGATAAAAACGATCTTTATTGTACGAAAATTTAGAAAAACCTATTGTTCTGCGTTGCGATGTTACTCACCGTCTTTGTACAATGCTTCGAAAATAAATCTTTACAAAATAATGAAACATTTTGAGAGTATGTAACCTTTTGACAATCTGCCTTGTATTCTTTCATCAAGACTGTTGAGTATTTCGCTATTTGTGTAATTCATTATTTAGGTATTTCCTCCACCAAGATTTTAGGCGTTTCCCAACCTGCCTTCGGTGAAATAAAATTAGAAAGATCAAAGGTAGAAGGCATAACTTTCGAACATGCGTCAGAATAATCAAACCCTTTCCATATCGTGGACGTGATCCAGCTGTCACCAAACGAACATTCCTCATAGTACTTGATCAATCTACAGCCTTGTACTAGAGCATTCTTCAGACTTGCGCTTTGACTGACTGTGACAAGGGGACTCCATGTCGGGGCCTGTCCACACCTATTTGAAGAAGACAGGGTCCCGATCAACTATCCTTTCTGAATGTCGATAGGATTTTTTTGTGTGATAACATGAATGAGCTCGCTACAGCCAGCAGAGCACGGACTGTATTTCGTTATGCTGTCTTGTTTGTGTGGTCATCTTGCGTTGAGCAAGTGTGGATCCAGAGGGTGGGGTTGAAACACCCCCCTCCCCTGGAATTTTCGAGGCATAGTTAAAAAGTAATTAATATACACATTTCGTACCTATTGTTGTCATATTATTTGAAATATATAACACGAACTTGTATTGGAAATCTTTTATTTTGATAATATTTTGCCGTAAGCATTTCAAAAACTTCTGTAGCTTGCTTCATCTTGCAAGAATGTATAATACATTTATATATAATTTTCAAATGATGCTTCACATTCCCGAACCCCAAGCACCTCAAGTTTACGTTTCGTTACCCTACTCTACAACATCACTGCCACTGACTTGCCGCCATAAAGCATATCTTAACGTAACGCTGCTATGACGTCATAGTTACTTTAGGGCAGGATTCTTGCCATTTCTTGAAGTCTGTGGCAGAGATTGTTTGACTGTAAGGAGGAGAAGAATGTCACTTTCCTATACAACCCATATACATTACACCATGGTCAATAAACAAGGACACTAAGAGTAATGAAACTAATAAAGATACGAATAGAGGATTTTATTCCAATTCTGAAAAAAAATTTTCGATGGCTCGCTTTCGCTCCCCATTTCTGTTATTCAAATATAGGAACCATGTAGTAGGATTTTAAGCATTTTGCTAGCTATTGTCAAGTGTTGTATTTATAATTAGAAACAGAACGGATAATCATTAATCAAGGACTTTATTTTCTAGTGTGTGTACATCGAACGCAGTATTCAATAACTAAAACGCAATTTTATTATCATGCATAAACCAACCAAACCAATAATCAATCAATGCCAACTAGGAACGATCATCTGTCCCGTTAGTAACAAATGCTGCTGTAATCCATATTACATGCGTACAGTGTTCGCACTCACCTGGTTACCCAGACGTATCAATGGACGTACAAATATTGTGTATCACCACCTCACAATAAGATGAACACAGAAACAAGACAGTAAAATGTAGAGCCCAGGTTGACATGATAAGAGTTAAACACAAGGATGACGATACATATTCAGGGAACAACTCAAAATGAAAATGAAACCGAAAAAAGTTCTTTGGGTATTACACTACCTGCATTTTATGGTGATATGATTAACAGAATTAGAAGAATCAAAGGTAGACAACATAACCATCGAAAATGCGTCAGAATCATCAAATGCATTTTATACGGTGGACATGATCCTAATGTCACAAGGCGGACACTAGGCTTGGTACTTGACCAATCTACAGTCTTGTACCAGTGCATTCTTGAGACTTGCACTCTGACTCACTCCCGTCTGACTGTGACGACGGGACTCCACGATAAACCTCTTAAGAAAAGTCAGGGTCCCGACCACATATCCTCTCTGAATGTCAGTCGGACTCCTCGGGTGACAACATATATGAACTCGCTACGTGTTTTGCGGTCTTGTTTGTGTGTGGTCATCTAACAGTGAGGAGGTTGTTTTACACCACAACTGTACGTTCTTCGAGACCGGAGGTAATCGGAGAAGTGAAGGATTGTGCGCAATAGAAATCTAGGTTAATCACACCATGTGCTTCTTTTGTTGCTGCTCATTGGTTTCGGTTGTTTATGCGTAGTCTTTTGTGTTTGATGTTTAAATGTTGTATGCCTCTTTTGTCTCTTAGTATGCTCGTCGTTGTGTTTTCGCATCAGTTGATTTGGTGTTTTGCTGTTGATGCTGCAACGGGTTCTTGTTTGAGAAGTCCTCCCTTCTTCTTTTTATAGAGTTTATCATGAGTTTGTAGGGTATATTAATACTGTGTGGTTTCTGTATAATCGCTATACCTTTTGGGTTGTTACTTCTTTTTTTTTAAACTTCTAAGAGATTCTTCAAGTTTACATTGCAAGCGTGTTGTTTCAGGTGCTAAATGGACACATTTGCTGTGTTTAACATCGTTAGAGGAGGCAGTACCCCCGCTATCTGTCCTGAGCTCTTTGAATTTTAGTCGGACTCCTTGTGTGATAATACTTTGCACGAACTCACTACAGTCGACACAGCACGGACTGTATTTTGTAGGCCCTTTGTTGTATAGCCATTTACTACAATTGTACGTTCTTCGAGACATCTGGGTAATCGGGGTAAGTGGGAAGGTTGTGCGCACGTAATCTGCATAACTACACAAGTCCTAAGTCGGCACAGATTGCACATTGGTCTCGTTTTCTGTGTTTATGTTTCCATGTTGTATTTTGCATCCCTTAATCATCTATCAATGACACTGATTGCTAAACATGTGTGTTTGCTGTGTTTTGATTTTTTGTTGTGGATGTGTCACAGAGAACAGAATCAAAGGTCTACTTGGATTTTCTTGTTTCCACATTTGAAGCTTAACTCTATATGAATTTCTCATTGGAGTATACATTTAATCTGAATACACATAGACCGCATGTGCAACCACCTTACTTTCCATGACCTTTGTGATCAGAAGGATGCAAGGTTCCTCTATCCAAGGCACATATCTAGGAGAAACGTAAGTAGTAAAGCCCCATTCTGTGAAACTTAACATCGCTATTTTGTGGTACTTCAGCCCTTATACACACCCTACAATATATATAGTGTGTTACAAATAGCCATATTTTCTCAAAAATCGCCAGAGTTATCTGCCTTCTTAAATTACAACTCTCGGACATTATCCATCTCTACTTTGTAAAATTGCACTGCTTGATCAAGAAAGAAGGGGATATCTAAGTTCGCAGCAAAACCCAAAAGCACCAAATGAAATCAAAACCACTCACACAACAGGCACCCGCAGAAAGAGATGCAAAAGGGACAAGGAACGTATTTTTTCTGATGCTTTTAAATCGCATTACTTGATGAAGATTACAAAAATTTGATATTCTTTAATGAGTAGTCAGAAGGCTTGATATGAAATATCTTCTGCAAATTTTAATGTCAACGAATAGTAGAAATGGATGCATATATTACAACTTCAAACCTTCAACGAGACACTAGGGCAATGTCAAACAAAACACGAAGATAAAAAGCTGTAAAACTGCTCAGAAAAACTGAGTATGACACAGCTACAAGTTTCATATTTCACGAAATTTTGTGTTTTATCTTTATTTCCCTAGTTTCCTTTTGATATGCCCCCTAATTTGTGGTATCGTAATCGTTAACATTTATCTCTCATAATGAAACATGTATAGTAACACACAGATTATCATGGTAATGAATATTAAAACCATGGCGTACGTAAAACAGACCTTTGTTTAGTGGACTTGGGTGAGCTCATGCATGCAACCACCGAGTTCGAAGATCATTTAGAGGGAACATATCAGAGCGTCAGAAAATGATTCAGAATTATCAACCACCCTTTATACCGTGGAAAGTTTGCTGAAATTGTATTTTGTGGTGCGGCTAGCCAACAGGGGATGCTTACTCCTCCCGGGCACCTGGTCCCACCTCTAGCTTGCTAGGGGTCCGTCGATGTTCTATTTTGCGCTCTATTGTGAGTGCTGTTGAGATTATCGTCAGGATCTTCTTTAACTCATTTGTGTCACACTTATGCCCTTTGCCGTGTGGAGCTCGTAAAAAAGTTCCCGGCGAGGGGTTTGACAGTAAGTGTTTTGAATATACTTCCCTGACAATGTCGCCATAGCACTTTCTAAATAGAGACGTCAGACAGTGCATGAAGTGTTTATATTTTCATTTCCATGCTTCATAAACATCGACGGCGGGTGCGGCTAGCCAACAGGGGATGCTTACTCCTCCGGGGCACCTGGTCCCACCTCTTGCTTGCTAGGGGTCCGTCGATGTTCTATTTTGCGCTCTATTGTGAGTGCTGTTGAAATTATCGTCAGGATCTTCTTTAACTCATTTGTGTCACACTTATGCCCTTTGCCGTGTGGAGCTCGTAAAAAAGTTCCCGGCGAGGGGTTTGACAGTAAGTGTTTTGAATATACTTCCCTGACATTGTCGCCATAGCACTTTCTAAATAGAGACGTCAGACAGTGCATGAAGTGTTTATATTTTCATTTCCATGCTTCATAAACATCGACGGCGGGTGCGGCTAGCCAACAGGGGATGCTTACTCCTCCGGGGCACCTGGTCCCACCTCTTGCTTGCTAGGGGTCCGTCGATGTTTAATTTTGCGCTCTATTGTGAGTGCTGTTGAGATTATCGTCAGGATCTTCTTAACTCATTTGGCTTAATATAATGACGGGACTCCATGCAGGACCATGTCTAAACTTCGTTTAAGATGATAGGTTCCCGACAGTTTGTCCTCTTTTAAGGTCGGTTGGATCTCTCTAGGGAGTTTATGCATGAACTCTCTCCAGCAGACACATTACGAACTGTTGATAAATTCATCTGTATTTAGCTGCCTTGCTTGTTTGGTCATCTTACAATGTGGGAATTTTTATACACAGCAATTTTCGGTGTCCTTCGAGACCACCGGGTAACAAAAAACGTGGAAGGGTTTTCGAAATGGAATCTGGATGAGCACATAATCTGATACTAGTACTTAGGTAGTCTTTGTTGTCTCCTTCTACTTTGACACACAAAATAACGAAGATCCAAAGAACATACAACTTTTTTCGAGAACGTATAAAAATAGTCGATTGTCTTGTATAACGCAAATATGACCTCAACATCCATAAAAGATCATTCTGCGTGGTACTAGAGCACTTGCAGTCTAAGATATGAAATGTACCCTTAAAACGTCAAGGAAGGTCAGCTTTAAAAGATAACTGTAGTAGTCAATACTCGAGAACAGGATTATGTAATCCCTAACGGCAGTGACCACTGAGGCGTGGAGTTGTGGTAAAAGTAAAATAAATGTAATTGCTCTACCAGACCTATTTACATTTTTGTAAATTCAATGGTCAATGTTTTAAACATCTCATCTCATGATATCCATTGTCCAAATCATTTTAAAACCTTATCCTTAAAAAACTTTGGATGTTGATTGAACTTTTCTGGTGACCTTACACAGACTATTTCCATCTGATACTTTACATATTCATTGTAATGCGATATGGAAAAGCAACACTCTCACTAAGTAAACCAGAGAAAGAGAACTTAAACCAAACCAAATCAATATGTTCTAAGTATACTAGAGAACTAAACATTTCCGGTTCCTTGTAATCGGAAAGCGGGAGGGTTCCTGATAACCACGCCATTTGCTATTTGAGTCGGCACAGATTGCGCATTGGTCTAGTTAGTTAATGTGCATTTTTTGTGTTTCATGTTTCTATGGTGTATGTCTCTTTTTCGTCTCTTGCTGTGCTCGTCTTTGTGTTTTCTAATCGGATGTATTGCTGTTGGTGTTGCAACAGGGTCTGGTTTGAGATCTCCTCCCTTGTTCTGCTTGTTGACTAGTACTTAGTGTTTTCGCTTGGGAGTTTTGGTGTTTTGGTGTGGATACTTCAATCAAGTCCGGTTTGCGATCCTCTACTTTCTCTTTTACAGAAAATAATCTAAAATTTTACGTTTACGGTCCTTTACTTATTTAGCGTTTGCCTTCAACACGTTTTTCAAATTTTAAGTTAATCGGGCCATCAATATGATAAACATTCCGATGACGCCATCCATTTGTCATTTGTTCTTTTGGTACTTCCATATGAGTATTGTACTATTGCCACTGGAATTTAATTGTTGTTGGTCACTCGGACGGAACAAACGATACGTTCTTAAAGAATGGACAGAACATTCTTTAAAGAATGGACTTTTTTTTCACACGAGTGACCGCGACTCGAGGAGGATAACAACAGCCAACAACATGAGTCACAGTGTAGAAACGCTTTTGAACGGAATAAGGTTTTGCGATTTCGGAAGCGAGGGATTTACATGTGCTAATTTAAAACAAAGGAGGGGATCTCAAACGACACCCGGTTGTAGCAAAATCTATCTATCGCGTATGTGCTAGAAAGTATACTGCTATAGATTCAGTATAGAACATTTCCTTAAGACTGATACATCATAAAGCTTATGATGTTTAAATTTTGTCACTGGAGTGAATGTAGCAAATATATACTACCTACGTTTGTTTTATCGTCAATAAGGGAAATCGAACTGTTCCAACTCATCATTTTCTCGAACAAATGAACACCAAGATGGCGGAGGTATTATTTCTAAACTTCCATAAAACATTTGCTTCGCTCATTAATTTATAAGATTGACTCCCTGGTGAAGTTTGCAATCTTTCACATCATTAAAAGACATTCCGTCTTTTCGATTTTACCTTCCAACGTTAAATTCGTGCAGGTATCTGACGTAAAAGTATTATGACGTCTTTAAACTCCTTTGAAAACGTCATATATGTCACCCTTTTTCCCTGAATTTCATTCTGGTCTTCATAGGATTTGATGACGTCACAATGCATTGACGTCAGATACCTGCACAAATGGGAAGTAACTCTCTATGGCGAATAGACCGAATTGTACCAGGTTTAAAATTTTCGGACTTTGGTCCTAAATCTGAGTTTTTATCCATTAGCAAACAACGATATTTTGACGAATTCGGGAGAAAATGTCGTTACAAACTAAAACCGTCCTTTTCAAAATGTCACCAAAGCATTTATGTCAAAGGTATCTTATTGAAACGTTGCATATATAGTCCAGGGGACTATGATAGAGTAGTGTATGTTTCTTTTACATGACGGAGTTATGCTCTAACACACACCTTTTGGCGTTATGAACAGGGCTTGAATTATTGTTAATTGGAAAAATTATAAGTAGTATTTACCTTGATACCCGAAGCATATCATCAATACACTCCAAGGGCGTAGGAGAACGGGGGCATGTTTGTGTCCCCCCACGTTTCAATCACAAAATTTTATGATGCATTAACGTTGTAAAATAGCAACATTTTGTACCAAAAGTCTACAATTTTTCGGTAAATTTTCAAATTTAATCTTTGGCTCGCTGCCGCTCGCCAGTTCCTTATAGACTTTCTGAATAATTTAACTATTCTGATCCATCCTTTATACATATTTTTTTTTATCAATGTACATGAAGACATTTAACTCAAACTAAATAGAATACTATTACATGTACGTGTTAATGATAGAGGCTATAGAAAGTATTTTCTGATAAGTCAATAGTTTGCTAGAAAAAAAATTCCTGGCTCGCTGCCGCTCATCAGATATTTATTCATGTATATAAGATTTAAAATTGCACCAGAAATGTTAAAAGTTGTGCATACAGAACATGAAAACCCATTATTATTTTTTTGAAATCTCTGTCTCTCCCCCCGCCCCCTTTTTTCCTGTTAGAAATTTTGGGATGATGTGCCCCTCCACTTTTTCATGCAGATCTACGCCGTTACACTCAGAGTAATATTGAAATAATTTGCTGTAATTATCAACTTGCAATCTACGCCCGTTCGTGTATGTACGATTACACTTTATCACTATTCCGTCTCATCGCAACACTAGGAGAGTATATTGTATCCACACATACGGTCATTAAAATGGTAATAATTCTACCACATACAGACTAAAATAGAACACAAATTAAATAGCAGAATTCTTAATTGCTCATTTAATCAATACAATATTATATGAATTGATAGCAACCCATATAAATATGTAAAACTAAGACACTTAAAAACTCCGGTAAAGATCTATTAGCAGAGACTCTAAATATACAACAGATTTTTGAAAATTGATTTTTTTTATTATTCTGCCTATATAGATTAGCACACATTTTGTTAATTAGTTTGCACTTTACAGACATATAATTTCAATTAATATATCAGACAATTTTCTAATCGCCCTGACAAAAAGAAATACAAAAAAAAAAAAAAAAAAAAAGAGCAATATTCTTAACGTACTTCAGAATGATGATCTTGAAATTAAACTCGATCGAGATTTGTCTACGTGTACGCTCATAAAAATGATTGGAACAATAACAAAGTTACTAATACATGCCATGTTTTATCTGTTGCATTAAAAAATCATAACGGGGTATTAATGAATAAAAATAACCAGACGCGACTTTTAATTGATATAATACGATTTTGATTAAATATCATTGTGTCTCATATTTTCGTATGAAGGTCAAGGAATTTTGAACATGATATGTTTATCTAAAGTAGAAATGATACATTTAACATTTCTCATCACTATATTTGTAGACCCTCACCACACCCTCTTGACATCCCACCCACAACGTTCCACCGTGTAGACCCAGGGACTGTGGCCACTTTAGAGGACTCTGTGCCGTCAATACGTACTGAAGGAAGTGGCCGTCCTCACGGAGAAGATGGACAGCGTGGTTATCGAGATCTGTTAACAGTATCCTACCATGGTGGTCACAGGCTACATCGCCACATAAGAACATCTCCTTCAGAGCTGGTTGCCCTGTGTAGGTGTACCTGATCTGTGATAACATAGACACACACACCAGGCGGGATCTGTACTCTCTATCTATACGCTCCACCACACACAGGTCAGTATTCTTATTTTGAGCTATTCTTGAAGGATTAATGAATAATTTTCTTTTCCTGTCTTGTGTATGTGTGTACTTATTAATGATTCCGCCTGATGTGTTTATATGGTGGACCTCACCATAACTGTCTGATGTTATTTCAGTACTTTCACAGCTACACAGGGTAACCAATAGACCACCATTATAGGATTTACAGATTCCGTTAGGATGTAGAGGGGCTGTGGAACAGATGTCACTCTCTGTACCGGAGGGTGTTACACGACGTATTTCCATGTCACCGTAATGAGTGTACACGATATCATTATCAAGTATTGTAAAGTTTCCATAGATTGATGGTAGCTTCTTTATTGTATTCCCTGTAATGTCTACGTGGTGTATGTGCTTATTCCTGTATCTTGTTATTAATGCCTCATCATTCTTCAATGGGACAATGCAATATATACCATCTGAATCATCAATGTGTGTAAAGTGAGACTTTTCTATGACATTGACCTTTGATTCTTTTATATCTTCTACAACGTCACCAAACATGTAATTGATGTTGTCGGTGGATAATGTCCCTTCCTTAAATACCAGCTTCTTCTCTGTAGTTTTGGTTGATGGCGATATGGTTTGTTTCTTTTTGTGAAATTCCTCCTCCATCTCCACTGCAACGTTATCATCAGCTGAAAATAATACCATCATAATGATACAACATCAACTCTTATAGCTAATAATTCTTTGTAAATATGAACGTATGTATAATGTTTAACACTGACGTTGATGCGATATAGGAATTATAACTAGGAAATCGGAATAATGAGATCAACTTAAGCTGTCTTTTCATGTCATTATGGATTAAAAGGAACGCTTTCCCTTTTTATTATTTTGAGTATTCCGACCGAGTCATTCATTTTAAGAATGTTTCACTTAAGATTAAATGTGCATTTCTTTATATACTCTGGAGAATTTTACATCAGATATCTATTTTATACGGAAGCGTATACGTGCCAAATAATTTTTTT
Organism: Pinctada imbricata; assembly: GCA_033119305.1. Classification (NCBI taxonomy): domain Eukaryota; kingdom Metazoa; phylum Mollusca; class Bivalvia; order Pterioida; family Pteriidae; genus Pinctada; species Pinctada imbricata. The sequence continues at coordinate 19,584,697 of VSWD01000003.1, forward strand.
TATTTTTTGATTTTCCGACTTTTAATCTTGGAATTTCCAACTTTAATCTTGGAATTTCCAACTTTAAAGTCGGAATTTCCAACTTTAATCTTGGAATTTCCAACTTTAATCTTGGAATTTCCAACTTTAAAGTCGGAATTTCCAACTTTAATCTTGGAATTTCCAACTTTAAAGTCGGAATTTCCAACTTTAAAGTCGGAATTTCCAACTTTAATCTTGGTAATTCCTTTTTTTTCAATACAAATCCCTTCCTTGTTAATAGTTAACTTTATATACTTTTGTTGCACCTGGTCTTTAGACCAAGGGGGCATATTGCGTTGGATTCGTCCTTATGTCATTCCTTCCGTCCGTCAGTCTTTCTCCCTTTCAATGAAAGGGCATAGAATTTTAAAAAGAGATGATATGGCTTTCATATTTTGCATGTGTAAGCATCTTGAGAGGACCCATCTTTCTGTACTATTTTTTTTGAGCTTTTGATCTTGTTCTTGACCTTTGACATACTTTTTCCTATTTTTGTAAAAATATTTAGAAAATCATAAAAAAAAATATTTCTCCGTGATTTGCCCTCAAATTTTGTACAGCTCAAGTGATGCATATATTATGTTGTATATATAACGGGTTTTTAGACGTTTTGTCATGCTTTTGATATATCTCAACGAAAGGAAACGGGATGCAAACTAATAAATTTAAAAGTTGGCTAAATCTCTTGTACCATTAGTGGTAGAGCTGACATATTTCACATGTAGATAACTTATGACAAGATCATTCATCTTAGACCATGACCTTTGACAGTGTGACATTAGACCTTGAAATTTGATCTTCTTTTCTCAAATTTTATACTTGGTATAACTTTGGAATAGTAAATGATAGAGCCTTTGTGTTTCACATATGTACTCATTTTGGAATATCACTGCTATAAGTATCAAAAGTTTGACCTTGTGACTTTGACTTATGATTTTGACCTTCTGTTTGGATAACAGGTTAAATATACAAATGTATTCTAAAAGCTGCCGCCGGGGACATTTATATGTTTCACAATTAAGGGAGCAACCATTTGATTTTTATGGGGGGGGGGGGGGGGGGGCAGGAAGACATTGCAAAAAAAAATTTCCGGATCGAAATTTTAGGGAAAAAAATTTTCCGGCCAAAATTTTTTTCCGGATCATGAAATTGCCCCTCCCCCCTCTCTTCCAACCTTTCCACTGCCAAATAAACACTTTTTTGTGTATCATAAACAAAGTATAAAAAATGGAACAAACTTTACGCAATTCGGAGTGAATAGATAAAATTCAAAAGTCATTAGCACCATATAGCCTGTCTCCATTGAGTATCATTTTAGTAAACAGATTATAGGCACCATATGCCATTCAAGAAATTAAAATGAAGTGATCTGCTGGCAAGAGATGAACTCATTGTGTGTTTGATGTTTAATATGGCTGAAAAATCACGCTGAATTATTTAAACTTTAGAGTAATTTTTAACATTGGAAAATTATAAAAAAAAATATATAAAATTTTCCGGCTCTTAAAATGGCCGAAAAAAATTTTCCGGCCGGCAAAAGTCTTCCTGCCCCCCCCCCCTAAAAATAAAATGGTTGCTCCCTAAACAGAGCTTGTATTTGTAAAAATTATAGATCTCAACAGTCTAGACTACGTTGGATTGTCAATGTCAATAAACTAAATTAGGGGGGGGGGGGTTATTGTATCCTCGGAATGTAGTATTAAACTTAATAAAACTCGTGTAATATGTTAACAATATACTTAATTTAAATAACACATGTATGCATAGAACGATCTCTCTCTCTCTCTCTCTCTCTCTCTCTCTCTCTCTCTCTCTCTTGTAGATGTTAGAGACATATATACTATTTTGTATCTGGAAAAAAATATATTTCAGCAGTACATCTTGCTACGTTAAAATTAATACAAGACAACATTTCAAGGGACTTGGTGTTTTTGGAGACTTCAAATTTATATTCAGAAGAGAGGATGATTGCATACAACGCATATGATTTTAGATGTACTTTACTGTTGTAATTTTCATATGTAAGCTTGGAGAGCACTTATGTAACGAGCCGGACAGTTTTACAATTGAAGTTTTATTCTACGACTCGGCGAGCGGAGTGGAGTTACTTTCCTTCTCTCAAGACCCCCCACCCCCCAAAAAAGAAGAAATTAAAATCTATAAAACGATCGATTGATGACACCAAATGGACGGACAGAAGAGGATTTCTTTCTTTCTCGAGATCACATTCTCTTGAAACCTCTTGGGGTTTCGCTGTTCAATTTTGGGTCCTACATTGAAGAGGGGGGATCTCCTATATAAATGATAATATTTGAAATGCATTGATTAGTAGCACATGTAACAGGCAATGATGATTATTATATAAGCCGTTGTATTAACATAAGATTTTATTCTTAAATTTTGGAGATGGATCGCCGAATGCGCCCCTCCCTTTAACAACTGTAAAATTTGTCATAATGTCTCAGAATCCATGATTTCCATTGCATAACATTCATTAGTCTGGTCGCATTATGAGAGCATTGGAACACCCGCGACGCCCCTCTAGATTCACCAGGGATCCATTCGAATACAATAGCAAAAAAAAAAAATCCCAAGCAAAAAACAAAACAAGAGCCCCAGGAGGGCACAACGCTCACCTGATACCCATGGGTGCTCTAATTGACATACTGACATTGAATAAGACGTAAAATTGATAGTGCCAGTATCACGATTTGAGCCTACATTCTTTCTAAAAAGATTTTTGCCGGATGCAGACAAGATTTTTTTTTACAGCCTTTAAAAGTACAAACAAGAAGAAATAGTAACATTTCAAAACATTATCTTTTTTTACTGATTTGAATAGACGGATAATGTGATCCAAAGTCATATGCCCAGCTAGTGTATAGTTCAATTATTCAACATCAAAAAAATCATTTTGTAAAATTCCACATTAATGTGCAGCAAGTGATGAAGAAACAGACAAAAAGAATAAAACAATGAAATAAACTTAATACTCTGGTGTATTCTGCTTTTAGGGAAACAAATTAATAGGCCCATGATACTGTAAAGCTTGTCCAACTAGCAGACCTACCACATCGTTATTTACTGTTAACTATGTTTCGCCTCATGATAGGACTGTTACATGGACAAATTATTAGCTGACAGAGTTCATGAAAAGTATCAGCTGCATCGGATTTGCTGATAAAAAATCATTTGGTCCGATAAAAACTCATGTTCTATCTTTTATTTGGACAGATAAAAATTCCCAAATGTCTGACTACAGGAACCTGTCGTTTTATGTGAGAAAATGTTTTATTATTCACGACCTTCAAAGCCTCTTGTGTTCGTCTTTAGAAATGTTGTATACATACAAGATGTCGAACACAGTGGCTTAAGGTTGTGAATCATAATTTATTTCCTCTTTTAAAACAACAGCTTCCTGTGGTCCAACATTTCATTGAAAAATTTCAAGAACTCTGAACTGAATTATTTGTTTTCAAGAATTTCAGATATATCAAATGTCCTATACATTCTCAAAATCCTCGGGAAGAAATTACTCATTTGTTTTCAAGAATTTCAGATATATCAAATGTCCTATACATTCTCAAAATCCTCGGGAAGGGATTACTCATTAGATGTTTCTTCAAGAAATCAGTCCGTATACAATTCATCTAAGAGAGTCTAAGACAAGGGAAATTCGAGCTAAGTTTATAAATGATGACAAGTATGGAATTGTTCCAAGTACATGAATAATAACAAGCATGAAAGTGTTCCCAGTATATGCACATTAAATAAAATCTATTAAATACCGGCAGTACTATTTTGTTTGCACGATAGATCATCTATTAATCTCCTGAAATGTATCACGTGTACAGTACTAACACGGTGGGTAATCTCGCAACGCAGAACAATTTATTTTTCAATATTTTTGCGCAAAATAGATAATTTATTACAAAAAGGGAAATGTGATGCAGTGTAACAACGCCCTAACTATGAGTTGTATCCAAAATAAGGTGGATATTATAGCTTTTTATAATGCACAAACACGATCGGCGTTCTACTTTCACTTTCATCTACACCAATCATGCCGATAGTTTTTCGGCTTTATAAAAGGATATTACCTCTCTTACTTTCGATAAAACTCGTATCTAAGGCATCCTTACACTGCATCACATTCCCCTTTTTGTGAAAAATAATTTGTAATACACGAAATTTTAGATAAACCTAGTATTCTGCGTTGCGAGATTACCCACCGTGACTATTAAATGGGCGTGGAGGAATTAACCAATCAAATCTGTAACACAAGATATATGGCGACTTTGTTTACCATAGATACAAAAATAAAGCGGAGAAAATAATCATTATATAGGGAAATTGTTATATAATATGCATGTATGGAAAAAGTCAACATCTCAAAAATAAATTCAGAGTATATATTTGATTGCATGTGTGCCTGAGTTATTTCGACGTACGAAAATAAGTACACAAAGCCAAACTAGCTTGTCTGTTTAAAAAATCATGAAAAATCTAAAAGTTGATATTTTGACAGAATTCTTTCACACTTTCTATTCTAACGATAAATATAAAAAAAGGAGAAAAAAAAACTGCAAAAGTGGGGACCTGCCGGGGTTTGAACCACTACTCTTGGGTATGGAAAACCTACATTGTATCTATGAATGTTTTTCCGTAAAAATCCAAATGAGGATATCTTGACAAAATTCTTTCACTTGTAGGGAACCATGAGTACCTCATACCTGGTACCAAGTTTCATGACAATCTAAGAAAAAAAGTAAGTTAGATATGATAAATATGCAGTAAATGAGTGTGTAAAATCATACACTTATTGAGTTATCTAAAGAAATAGTGCAAAAATTAGCATTTCTGACTAAGTCCTAAGAGACGTCAAAAAAGCGTCAAAAATTTGAGTTCGGAGTGGAACCAAAAATAACAACACTTCTTAAGACATCTCTCTAGATCATCCTGATGCTTTCGGTTTGTCGATACGTGCTTCCGTTCTGAAGAAGAAGTTTGTCAAAGGAGGGTACCCCCTGTGACCTACTTTTGCCTGTGGTGGCGCCACCTGTTGAGGGATCCGGACGAAAAACAACAACACTTGTAGGGGACCATTAGTACTTTATACCTACCAAGTTTCATCAAAATCCCTTTAGCCATTCTTGAGAAGAAGTCGAAAATGAGAAAAGTTTACGACAGACACACGACAGACGACAGACGACAGACGACGGACGACGGACGCCGGACGGATCGCTATGACAATAGCTCACTAGAGCCTTTGGCTCAGGTGAGCTAAAAAGGGAAAAAAATTTTGTTGGGGTCCCGCCGGGGTTTGAAGCCACTCCCCATGGGTCCATTGGGCATGGAAAACATACACTATACCTATGTACAATCTTAAAAAATATTCCTTAAAAAACCAAAAGTGGATATCTTGACAAAATTCTTTCACTTGAAGGGTACCATGCATGAGTACCTCATATCTACAAAATGTCATGACAATCTGAAGAGTGGTTATAGAAAAGAAGCAGAAAATGTATGAAAATCACCCCCCCTTCCTTTTTACATCAGTAAAAAAATCATAAAAAATCAAAAAAATAAAATTTATGCATAAAATTCATATCAAAGCAATGATTAAGTTAGATATGATAAATATGCAGTAAATGAGTGTGTAAAATCATACACTTATTGAGTTATTTAAAGAAATAGTGCAAAAATTAGCATTTCTGACTAAGTCCTAAGAGACGTCAAAAAAGCGTCAAAAATTTGAGTTCGGAGTGGAACCAAAAATAACAACACTTCTTAAGACATCTCTCTAGATCATCCTGATGCTTTCGGTTTGTCGATACGTGCTTCCGTTCTGAAGAAGAAGTTTGTCAAAGGAGGGTACCCCCTGTGACCTACTTTTGCCTGTGGTGGCGCCACCTGTTGAGGGATCCGGACGAAAAACAACAACACTTGTAGGGGACCATTAGTACTTTATACCTACCAAGTTTCATCAAAATCCCTTTAGCCATTCTTGAGAAGAAGTCGAAAATGTGAAAAGTTTACGACAGACACACGACAGACGACACACGACAGACGACGGACGACGGACGCCGGACGGATCGCTTTGACAATAGCTCACTAGAGCCTTTGGCTCAGGTGAGCTAAAAAGGGAAAAAAAATTTTGTTGGGGTCCTGCCGGGGTTTGAAGCCACTCCCCATGGGTCCATTGGGCATGGAAATCATACACTATACCTATGTACAATCTTAAAAAATATTCCTTAAAAATCCAAAAGTGGATATCTTGACAAAATTCTTTCACTTGAAGGGTACCATGCATGAGTACCTCATATCTACAAAATGTCATGACAATCTGAAGAGTGGTTATAGAAAAGAAGCAGAAAATGTATGAAAATCACCCCCCCCCTTCCTTTTGACATAAGAAAAAAATTCATAAAAAATCAAAAAAATAAAATTTATGCATAAAATTCATATCAAAGCAATGATTAAGTTAGATATGATAAATATGCAGTAAATGAGTGTGTAAAATCATACACTTATCGAGTTATTTAAAGAAATAATGCAAAAATTAGCATTTCTGACTAAGTCTGAAGAGACGTCAAAAAAGCGTCAAAAATTTGAGTTCGGAGTGGAACCAAAAATAACAACACTTCTTAAGACATCTCTCTAGATCATCCTGATGCTTTCGGTTTGTCGATACGTGCTTCCGTTCTGAAGAAGAAGTTTGTCAAAGGAGGGTACCCCCTGTGACCTACTTTTGCCTGTGGTGGCGCCACCTGTTGAGGGATCCGGACGAAAAACAACAACACTTGTAGGGGACCATTAGTACTTTATACCTACCAAGTTTCATCAAAATCCCTTTAGCCATTCTTGAGAAGAAGTCGAAAATGTGAAAAGTTTACGACAGACACACGACAGACGACACACGACAGACGACAGACGACGGACGACGGACGCCGGACGGATCGCTATGACAATAGCTCACTAGAGCCTTTGGCTCAGGTGAGCTAAAAAGGGAAAAAAATTTTGTTGGGGTCCCGCCGGGGTTTGAAGCCACTCCCCATGGGTCCATTGGGCATGGAAAACATACACTATACCTATGTACAATCTTAAAAAATATTCCTTAAAAATCCAAAAGTGGATATCTTGACAAAATTCTTTCACTTGAAGGGTACCATGCATGAGTACCTCATATCTACAAAATGTCATGACAATCTGAAGAGTGGTTATAGAAAAGAAGCAGAAAATGTATGAAAATCACCCCCCCCCCTTCCTTTTGACATAAGAAAAAGATTCATAAAAAATCAAAAAAATAAAATTTATGCATAAAATTCATATCAAAGCAATGATTAAGTTAGATATGATAAATATGCTGTAATTGAGTGTGTCAAATCTTACACTTATTGAGTTATTTAAAGAAATAGTGCAAAAATTTGCATTTCTGACTAAGTCCGAAGAGACGTCAAAAAAGCGTCAAAAATTTGAGTTCGGAGTGGAACCAAAAATAACAACACTTCTTAAGACATCTCTCTAGATCATCCTGATGCTTTCGGTTTGTCGATACGTGCTTCCGTTCTGAAGAAGAAGTTTGTCAAAGGAGGGTACCCCCTGTGACCTACTTTTGCCTGTGGTGGCGCCACCTGTTGAGGGATCCGGACGAAAAACAACAACACTTGTAGGGGACTATTAGTACTTTATACCTACCAAGTTTCATCAAAATCCCTTTAGCCATTCTTGAGAAGAAGTCGAAAATGAGAAAAGTTTACGACAGACACACGACAGACGACACACGACAGACGACACACGACAGACGACACACGACAGACGACGGACGACGGACGCCGGACGGATCGCTATGACAATAGCTCACTAGAGCCTTTGGCTCAGGTGAGCTAAAAAAAAAAACAAAAACCAAAAAAAAAAAAAAAAAAAACACACACACACACACAAAATAAAAAGTCAAAACAAAAACACCCCAAAAACAAACGAAAAAAAAAAGAACAATAACAAACAAACAAATACACACACAACACAACAGCACAGAAAGCCGAAAAACGCATAGAGTAATGATAGATTTGAATTTAATATAAGACACAATCCGTGGCTATCCGTATAGTAATCCGTAGGTCAGTCGTATCAATCCGTAGGGGAGTCGTAGCAATCCGTAGGAGAGTCGTATGGCTATTTTATCGCAAAAATGGTACCGGATTGCTACGGATGCGCTACGGGTTGCTACGACTCTCCTACGGATAGCTACGACACCACTACGGGTTGCTAAGACACCCTACGACAAAATTATCCGTAGCAGAGCCACGGAAAATTTGTAACATGTTGAAAAAATTCTGTCTCATCCCGGATAGCTACGGATTGCCAAGGATAGCTACGACTTGCAACGACGATCGAGCTACGGATTCCTTTGGATAGATATGGATGTAAATTTTTTCTCGATCCGTAGCTATCAGTGGACCGATCCGTGAAAGTGTGAAGTGGGCTTAAGGCTTATGTCTTATCATTTAAGGGCTTGTCACACCTTCACTTTTTTGGCCAACGCACGAGTAAACGAATTCACCGGGCTAATTGAGGTTAGAGATTATGCGAAACTGTTTATTGAAACCAGAATTTCGATTCCCTCGAATTAACCCCGATAAACCACGACTAACTCCGACTTCAAATAAGACTTTGCCCAAATTATCCGGTCAACGCCCACTATCGTTGCCGTGCGTCAGGGCGTGTGTGGGTGTGGGTGCGTGTGTCCGAATTTTCTTGTGAACAGCATATAAGACAAAGTAAACATCAGAGAAATATCAAGCCTTTCATAGATGTTTCCAATGGAAAGAGGATAAACCCTGTTGATTTTGAAGGTCAGGGGTCAAACTTCAAGGTCACAGTGGACTTCGCGTACGTGGACCTTGTGAACAGCATAGACGCCAAAGAAATTATCATAGAAATATCAAAGCATTCACAAATGTTCTCCATGGGGAGATAAGAATCCTATTTATTTTCAAGATCAAGGGTCAAAGGTCAAAGGCATAAGCTTAAGATATTTGTGAACAGAATAGAAGGCATAGCAAATATCAAAAGATCACTAAACCTTTCACAAATGGTCCCTCAGGGATGATCCCTTATAGTTTTTTAAGGTCAAGGGTCAAAGGTCAATGTGGCAGTAAACTTTATTTTAGAATCTAGACATACTTTCATTGTGCATAAGAGATGCTCATGGATAGCAGATGATGCTTTTACGAGATATTGAAAAGAAAAAATGTCAAAAACAAAACTACCGAAGATAATGTTTTTACACATCCGTTCTAATTACTTTTGTGCCTTCATCTCATTTCGTGAGTGACTACTCGAAATTAATTTTTTTTCAGTTAGCACTGTTTATCAAATAGGTAGAAGAAAATGGAATGGGGACTTAATGCTATTACAAGTATTCTGTTTCAGGGGTTGTCTCCTTCCTGAAAAAAGTGCTAATTTCTGCACAGCAAATCACAAAGTCTTTAGTACTATCGTTTGATTACCTACGGTCCCGCATAGAATTAGTAATCACTGTGTCTGTCCGTCCGTCCGTCTGCCTGTCCGTCAAAAATTTAACATTAATCAGCTTAAAGGGCCCCGCTAAATGGCAGTTGCCCTAAAGAAATAACTATTTCTGTCCGTCTGTCTGTCTGTCGGTCGGTCGGTCTGGCTGGCTGGCTGGCTGACTGACTGGCTGACTGTCTATCCCTGTTTTCCTGTCCGTCAAAAAACTAAAATTGGAAATAACTTTTTCACCATAAGATATATGACTCATTTTTGACATGTGTACTGTTCGGGTGGCGTCATTTTTTTTTTACCATTTGACATTGACCATAACCTTTTGACCTACATATGAGAAACATAACTACTTCACCATAAGAGATAGGGCTCTCATATTTGGTATGGGTGTTCTCTTGGTATACTATTTTATTTTTAACTTTCGATCCTGACCATTGAACTACATTGAAAAAAAAACTTTAGCGAAGACCTTTCGCAGTTTTTACAAGTGTATTCCTTGTAAAGCCATAGTAAAACTTGTTTTACGTCGGGCGGGTACCTTTTGCTCAGACAAAAAAAAAAAAGAAAAAAAAAAAAACACACACACACACACCCTCACAAAAATGCATTTTTAGGGTGAAAAAAATGAGTAAATGATATTTAATCAATATATGAAATGCCTATTCCATCTTTAATTTTAGGAGATAATAGTGAGTTTTATAAAAAAAATCAAGGGTACCTTAATTATAGAAAAAGTTCGGGACTTAAAACAGAATATTAAATTACTATGGCCTAACAAGCTTTTCTGTTTGTACTAATATTTCTTATCGCATGACCTTGACATTGACCTTGGACTATATTCAAAAATTTTAACATTGTTCATTTGTAGTGAACCGTTTGAGGTATGATGATCATTTTCGGCATGTATTTTCCTTGTGACAAGATCTTTCTCGTACATATAGTATCAAAATTTTAATGATGTTGCCTTGACTGTGACCTTCCCGAAATTAGCTATTGGCCATAATTGCTGTAACATAAGAGACGTGTCTCCTACGCGTAACGTTAATGGATCTGTCGGAAGATTGGCAGCTTACGTTAGATTTGCACTTGTTGATATTTTTTCCAATAGATCCTTTAATATCTATCTTTTATAATTGGATGAATTTAAATGTCAAAGCATGTACATTTGCCAATTTGGGTTGGCTATTTTTATATTGTATTCAGATAAAATCTTGAGCGGTCGGTATCTATCTGTAAGATCTGAAGTGTCAATACACAAACACGTTGAATGGTTGTAATGGACAATAAATGCCGACTAGTCATATTATGTATTTCACCGCCAAAATAAACATTTAAGAACGTTCAAATCCTATTCAATTGTACATCCAATAGAAAACTCTATAATTATCAAGCAGTTGCGATAACAAAATGGCATTGTACACTTAGTATAAAAACAATGACCACATAGTAAAACCTCCGAAAAAAGTTTGAAAAACCTCTGAAAAAAGTTTGAAATTCCGATTTTAAAGTTGGAAATTCCAAGATTAAAGTTGGAAATTCCAAGATTAAAGTTGGAAATTCCGACTTTAAAGTTGGAAATTCCAAGATTTAAGTTGGAAATTCCAAGATTAATGTTGGAAATTCCAAGATTAAAGTTGGAAATTCCGACTTTTAAGTTGGAAATTCCAAGATTAAAGTTGGAAATTCCAAGATTAAAGTTGGAAATTCCGACTTCAAAGTTGGAAATTCCGACTTCAAAGTTGGAAATTCCAAGATTAAAGTTGGAAATTCCGACTTTAAAGTTGGAAATTCCGACTTTAAAGTTGGAAATTCCAAGATTAAAGTTGGAAATTCCAAGATTAAAGTTGGAAATTCCAAGAATTAAGTTGGAAATTCCAAGATTAAAAGTCGGAAAATCAAAAAATAAAAAAAATAATTTGGCACTTATACGCTTCCGTAATTTTAATGTATTAGATGTAGAATTAAGAAATAACAACGAGCTAGCAGTGGTTTCTTGTCCAGTAATTCCCCGAGTCGAATGAACAATTTTGTAAGTGCTGTTGAGATTATCGTCAGGATCTTCTTTAACTCATTTGTGTTTCATACGTAATGCAAGTTAGAGTATATTAAAGTAGTGCCAAAAAAGGAAGCTCAAAGCTTCCTTTAATTTTTCATTTTGTATTTCTAAAATACAGCTATTGACTCAGGTATTAGAATTAAAAATAAGAAAAACAAAACCCAAACAGTTTTGTATGTGGCACCACGTTAATGAATAAATGAAGAAATCAAATGTACACTATATGTCTATTGATTCTATACGTCTTCAAATTCAATAGCATTTTTTAGAACAGATAAATTTGCAGCATGGACCAGCCATGCACATTTCGGGTACTTAACTCTTGTCAGCGATCCTCAATCTGAACGATGTAATATTGCCAAAGAGTGAAAATTAGTATGTCCAAAAGAGTACCGAAAGACGTAGCAAGATAGTTGAGATATGATGCTGCAGGACCCACACTTGAGAAATTTCAAGAAATTTTGATAACAGAAGTATTCCAATGCGTTGAAGAACTTGGCTACATGTGGCCTCGGGGACTCCTGGTCCACCAGCAGTGACACTCATCAGGTGGTACAAATGTTAATATTTATCTTTCTAATTCTTCAAAGAACTACAAGTGAATCCCGAAAGGATACTAGATAAGGTGCCGGGGGATAGACATCAAAACTATTTTCAGATAATAAGTACAAGAAATGGGAAAATGTTTAAGTGTAGCTTCACGTAAGAATCAGGCAGGTGATGCATCAACATTTTTTTGCAAAACTTTCTGTTTTGAGACATAAATAAGATACAAATCAATACTTGAAGCGACATATTTGGAGAAGAACCATACCTTAACATATAGAACAATCCGAAGGGCATAGAAAATCATGAAAAACGGGAACCAAAGCAAAAAATAAATTCATTATATGAATAGAATCGAACTCCCAATAAGGAAAAGAAACCAGGTGGCTTTTTTATCGCAAAAGCTATTGTGAAGCGAGATATTTACCTCCTAATGCATTAAGGACTATGAAGGCAAAAAATGGTTGGAAAATTTCTCAATAATATTCAACAAAATTAAGTGCTCTTTTTTGGCGAAAATAGTTCTGATATTCTGTGTATGAAAATAATGTAAAACTATGTTACCTTCCTTTAGGTCTTGTTTGAAGAATTTTAGCATCTTCTTCAGTTTTGTCATTTCCTCTGTTGATCTTTTCCTTGATCTTCCTGCTTGTCGTTTTGCTTTCAACATATCGGCTCTATCATTGATAGTTTGGATCCACTTCCTTCGTACGCCCTCTATCCTATCTATGTCTGCCTCCATCTCCACATCCTCATTTCCTAGTTCTAGTCCTCTTATTATGTCCTCCAACTCCTCACATCTAGCTCCCGTATTCTGTCTAACTAATCTGGCAAATTTCTTGTTGCTCATCCATTTGTGGTGTGCATGACGTCCTTGGAGGCATTCTTCACAAACCCGTAAGTTACAGGTTTGGCAGTAGTAGTTCAGTTCTTCGTTCAGGTGATGCTTACATGTAGGGAGAGCTGATTGGAGTGGATAACTCATAGCCACCTTTGTACTGGTATAGGAGAATGCCTAGATTTTAGAGAGAATAGTTAATCATGCTTATAAATTTGAAGATCTTAAACATTAACTGCTACAAAAGTGAAAAAATAAAGATTTTTTAAAGTTTATATATGAAGGACGAGATATCAACATTTTTTTCATACAGCAGTTACATGTATGAAAGGAGTTGTACTTCTTCCTATTCTGATTCACATTATCCTTTTTATTTTGATATAATTCATTACTATCTTTCAATAATCCTGTAGTGAAGGGGTCCATGTAAAATGCGAAACGAAACAAAAACGAACGAAATGGAACAAATCGAAGACGAAACGAAACAAATCGAAACGGAACGGAATGGAACAAAACCAAACGAAACAAATCGAAGGGAACAAAACAAAACAAAACCTAAATCTTAAAGAACTTGAGAAAAAAAAAAAAATAACATGTAGCGGAATAAATGCCGGATTGCAACATCTAAAATCAAGATCTACAAGTATTCTTACCTTTATCCATCAGTTCTAGTTGCTAGAGGGTTTCATAAAAGAGTCGAAGTGAAGGATTAAAACAAAAATGTTACGGTTTATGCAATAATTGCATTCTAAGGGATTAAAGGAGAGGAGAGGGATAAATAATCACGTCATAGGCGGATAAAACTTATCATTTAGCAGGGAGGAGTCTAGTACAGGAAAATGGCGTTTTCTATTCAGTATATTTGACAAGTTTATCAAGAATAAACTTGAGGAGAGGGATAAGATTTCCCCCCCCCCTGAAATGTGCCTTCTTCTCGCATGTTCCTATTTTAGTCTCTTATCTATTTTTATTTGTCCCATCCCCTTTAATCATCTAAAATATATGTATTGCATTTAACGTTTATGGTTTTAATTGTAAACATTTTACTCTTTCAAGAAACTTCTCGGCATAAGAATTGATGGTTTTTTTTTTCATCAAAGTTTTGCGTTGTGTTTTGTTTCTTTTGAATTATTAAACGTCTTCAAATTCAATAGCATCATTTAAGACCTGATAAATTTACAGCATGCACCAGGCTTACATAATTATATACGTCGTACGACCAGGCTTACATAATCATATACGTCGTACGACCAGGCTTACATAATCATATACGTCGTACGACCAGGCTTACATAATTATATACGTCGTACGACCAGGCTTACATAATTATATACGTCGTACGACCAGGCTTACATAAATATATACGTCGTGCGACCAGGCTTACATAATGATATACGTCGTAAGACCAGGCTTACATAATTATATACGTCGTATGAATACTTAACATACCTATAATGTGCAAGTTAATGTGAATGTTTCGTTTCGTTTTGTTTCGTTTCGTTTCGATCAGTTCTGTTTCGTTTCGATCAGTTCTGTTTCGTTTTGATTTGTTCATTTTCGTTTCGGTTAGTTTCATTTCGTTTCGATTTTATCCGTTTCGTTTCATTTAATTTTTGCTTTGTTTCGCACTTTGCAGGGACCCGTAACGGAGGACGTCGATTTATTATCATGAGTTTTTTTTTTCGAAATCAGTTTGACGTTAAATATGACTGATAAGATTGAAATATTCTCTGATATTTTGGAATTGTACATTTAACACGAATGTGTTCTGAAATGACGTGACAAAGTTTTATGTTTCAAAAAAGAAACATGTCATGTGACAAAATATCTCTTTTATTTTATCTGCAGTATTCATTTACCCTTTAAACCAATTTTAGCCAAATTGTCAACCTATATAGGGAACTGGTAACATAAAAATGAATATTTCAGTTAAATACGAAGTATGAACTTATTTCAATTTCATTCAGATTATAGGAAAGGAGTTTTATCTAACGTTGTATTCGATTCTTACATTTCTGTACATTTTTTAAAGAGGGTTGTCCGTAAAGTTCGTGGACTGCCTTAATAAAAGCTAGCAAACAATGGTATGATGAATGAAGATATCATCTTTATTAAATTCCAGTTGCATATTAATAACATACCATTTCATTACGAACAAAACACAAATAGTTATATTTATATACAATATCAAAAGGACACTTCCTTATACCCGGAGCACTAGCACGTGAATCTTTACCTATCATTGTGAATCATGACACGTTCTTCATTTAAAAGCGATCCTTTCTTCGATAGAAAGTCTTCCCAAACACATACCATTCTGTAAACTGTCCCTAACGTCCAAATCCCCTTTGCCACTTGAATAATTCCGAACAGCTAGTTTTATCATGTTTTCCGTCTGTTTAAGGAATCTATGGGTCTCTGTCGGTGTTTTTCTGAAACCTACGCAAAATTTTATCACTGCTCTCTGCTCCGCCTTTCGAGAGTATGAAACTTTGAATGTTCAAATTTCGCATGTGTGATGTCATTACTATTGTCAACATCAAAATGTAAAAATGATTGGTTTATCTGCGGGATTTTACGAAATGCAAATGAAATGAATAAAATGATAAAAAGCATATTTCGGTAAAAATTCACCATGCTCCGGTTCACCATCCTATTTCTAATTACGAAATCATAGTTGTAATAATGAAATCAAAATATGATAATTGTTCACATTTCGTAATTGGCAAATAGTATACGATAATAGATATACTAAAATAAATATCTTCGAAGCTTATTTTCCTTGATTTTAGAATTGTCCACGAACTATACGGAAAGCCCTCGTATGTTTCTATAACCCTTAAAGGCAAGGCGCTTCAACGTATTAGTCCGACATCTTTTACTTATAAACCTAAAAGGCCTAAATACCCTTTAACTGTTTTAACATTCAAAAATTAAAATTGGTGGCACAGTGTTACTATGGTACCAAATGACGTGTAGATAATGTAGAACAAAGATTATAATCGAAATAGTTTGTGAAGCGATTTTAAAAGCACATGAGAACAAAGAGAAGATCAATACGATATCTATCATTCCTCCAATTTTTATAAATGCAAGCAAATATGAATTAGTTTTGGAAGAGAAAGTGATTGAGCAGTTAATATGGATTCTCCGTAAAAACCTGAAAAAAAATCAGACATATTTGGCCACGACATGCCTTAGGTTTTGGATATTTTTGTGTACAAGTCGTCCTCAGAACGAAGTGACCTTCCATTTTTTCTCTTATGTTCCGTTGTCATGGTAACCAAGTTTTTGTTTAAAAACCCTATGAATAAAGGCATTCTTATGTATTCCGTTACCATGGAAACGAATGTAGATGTAATTTTCTGAACAGATTATTTAAATTTCAAGAAAAACTGTTTATTCAAAATGTGCCATTTGGGGCCAATTTAGGCCTGATTTTACGTATATTTCACTTACTTTTGACATGAGCAATAATGCAGTTGCATTAGATTTGAATTACAGTTGCCTTTTTCCTGAATAGAGTTATCCTAGGACTGAATGGGAATCGAAGAAAATGTTTTGCATCAATGAGATTTTTCTGTTTATATGCCTTGGAAATTTGTTACCATGGCAACATTTGGTATTAAGATGTAAATACCTGTCGTAAGTAAAAAGCTAATTTCTAAAGATACATGCCTACGATCGTTACAAAACTTGGTATGAATATGTATTATGACACCTTGATGCTACCATGACCTTAACAAAATGTCAAGGTCATTTGCTCAATTTTCAAGGTCATTGAAAAATATTTGCTATTTTCAGGCAAAATTTTGTGATTTTTCACTAAAAGGAGACATTATTAACGGTAAACGGTATGGAACTTAATCAAAATAATTAAAATCAATTGAAGGTCCAAATATATAAATGTCACATATTGTACAAGAAAAAAAAATAGAAAAGCTCAATGTTATGCTCTTATTGAAAGTATGTCATACATAGAAGTGAAGTATGATTTAACAAAACTGTGATGATTTCTATGTATACTCATTTGCAACGGCCAGTATTAATATATGTGAATTAGTGAATAACTAGCATCTGACGTTATCTTTGCGGACGGTAAATACTGATTTTACCGTCGCAGACTGAGTTTTTCTGGCGAAGCGTTAGCGGTGCCACAAAACCGGATGTTGGCATCGTAAAATTATCATTCACTGCCAGGAAACATTATCATCATCTTATTATTCCCATTCTAATGACAAATATGGATAATGACCATATCCCTGTATACAGCACAAAATCGATAATTCAGAAAATCAGAAACCGAAGGCATACAAAATCAGGACAAAACAGGAACCAAAGCAAACAAACAAAACCCTCCACCATATGAAAAGAAGCGAACTCCCGATATGGGAGTGAGACCAGGTGCCCAGGAAGAG
Source organism: Pinctada imbricata (assembly GCA_033119305.1). NCBI lineage: Eukaryota > Metazoa > Mollusca > Bivalvia > Pterioida > Pteriidae > Pinctada > Pinctada imbricata. Next base: position 19,602,104 of record VSWD01000003.1, read on the forward strand.
TAAGCATCTCCTGCTTGCATGCAACACCCGCCGCTTCAATTCGGTAGAACTGTCACATCCGGTAACTTCCATTTCGGAAGACATAGAGTACAATCTTGGGTTGGATGGTTCAAATGGTCTTTGACAAAATATCACCCACCATTCTGGAGAGTGGGACATCATAGTGTATGACGAGTTCCCCATATCGACCGTAGAACTTCCTCAGTGACGATGTTTGTCGGTCACAAACATATACCTGACTGAGAAGCTTATCTGAAAGACGCCTAGCTCTCAGAACAAAATCTTTATATTTGGTACTTAGACTTACCTCAGACAGTGCATGTGTTCCGGACGTAGTTTTCATTTTCTTGCATTAACTTCGATGGCGGGTGCGGCTAGCCAACAGGGGATGCTTACTCCTCCCGGGCACCTGGTCCCACCTCTGGCTAGCTGGGAGTCCATCGATGTTCCATTTGGTGGTCTATTGTGAGTGCTGTTGAGATTATCGTCAGGATCTTCTTACACTCATTTGCTCTGGCATAGCGTATCAACTGAGATATGAACACTTCATAAGCAGGCGATGAAGGGATGTTGCTACTCAGAAAACGAAAGTTTGTAATGCTGAAATTGAAGTCGTCACGTTTGTCATAGAGTGAGGTGTTCAAGTGACCATCAATGTCGTAGGACAACATTATGTCCAAATAGGATGCTGAATTATTTGTCTCTGTAGTTTCGTTGACTTCAAGCTCTGAAGACTGCTCAGGTAATCCGCGAATTTGGGATTATTGATGGACAACACATCGTCTCTGTATCTGTAAGTGAAGTTGAAGTCAGAAGCTAAGTATCTTTTCCCTTCAGAGACCAGAGATTGAATGAATTCAGCTTCGTACGAGTAAAGAAAAATGTCGGCAAGGAGTGGGGGCACAATTGGTCCCCATTGGAATTCCGACAATTTGCTGGAAGACCTTTCCTTCAAACATCACAAAAATGTTGTCGATCAGAAAGTTTAATATCCGAATAATATCTGTTTCAGTGTTCTTATTTTCAGAATCGGACTTTTCTTTTACAAAGTAGGTTTTGTCATAGTTAACAACAATAAATTTGTATTTGCGATTACCGTTCTTACTTGTAAACGCATGACTTATAATTTTTGCGAGTCTTTCTTTCAATTTAGAATGTGGAATTGTGGTGTATAGTGTCGAAAAATCAAAGGCTTTGATCGAATGGACTCTTCTTAAATGAGTGGATTTCAGATGTTCTAAAAGTTTCCTCAATTCATCCAATATTTCTGTGAAATTAGGCCGAAGTGTGACGTTCGACATTGTTAGAAGCCTAGTAAATTCTCATTCATCAGTAATGCTTCCAGCAGCCCAAATTAATTTCACTAGCGCCCTCTTGTGTTATAAGAATTTAAATTGCTGTATTTACTTAACAGAGAGTGCGCGGCCCCAAATTTTCTGTAGGGTCGATTCAGTAGCATATCCAAATAAAATCTGTGTACAAAAAAGCATTGGAGGGATGGTGCTAAGATGTTAACCTTTAATGTAGATGATATTTTTTCGGTGAAATTGCAAGTTTCCGAAAAAGCAAAATTATATTAATGATGTCACATTGATAAAGGGCCAAAACAAAGCTTCTTTCAGGCGCCAGAGGTGGAAAGAAGTAATTAATACACTTGACAAACATGAAGTCACGGGGAACGATTTTAACTGCTTCACACTGCAACAAGAAATAAGTGTTTATATTGATAATTCAGAAGAAATCCAACTAAATACCTTCTTGAAGAAAACTTCAAACCAATTTTCATGCTCCAGACACGTGTTTCGAATATTAGATTCTCATCAGTGATGCTTCCATCACCCCAAATCAACTTCACTAGCACCCTCTGGTGTTATTTCTAGAATTTGGATTGCTGCATTTAATTAACAGAGAGTGCGCAGCTCCAAATTTCCCGTAGGGTCGATTCAGTAGCATATCCAAATAAAATCATTGATAGACGTTATGCTTTATACCGACATATCGTTAATACCTCTTTTTTGAATGTTTAGGGTGATCATGATGGTAAAGATTAATGTACGTGAAGTCTTGTCGTATGGCTGATTGAGCAAAATAGCATTAGAAAATTTGAATGACCATGGTTGCAGGGAGATGCATTTATATGAGACAGTGTCTGTTCGAAGTGATTGAAGTATTCTTTGATCAGAAAGAAGACACTTGAAACTTTGAATACCAACTAAAGCATGTATCTAGTCATTTTTAGTATTTATATTGATTTTCCAACATTATTGAGTCCTTTGTAAGCAATAATTTTCTTTTATTTGTTTTTCAAACAAAGCGAACTGCAAACGAAGAATGTTATACAATATTGTTCATTTTCATTCGAAATACTTTTCAAACATCATTCTTCTATGACCAAACGAAAAGTAAAAAAGCTTCTTTTTTATTATTTTACCTGAAAATCTGAAAAAAAAAAATCAGATTCAGAATAGTGAAAAATATTTCTTAGATTATTGGGTTTTATTTCACACAGACAACCAGAAGTTTTATTTTGAATAGTTAATTTGGTTTTTGCGTTGGGGATGACATTTAGTAATATATCATTGTTGATAAGTCGCTTTGGTCGCTTCATTTTCTTTTTGGCTAGCTCATATTTCCAATATCTAGTCATTCAAAGTAGAGTATCTAGTCATAACATATATTGCTGAGTGTTTTCTAGTCCCAGATATAGATAATTATTGATGAAATTTTTCTGATGTCTTGTGCCTTATACAGTCATAAATATGTCTCAATGTTATTTTATACATGAATGTCTCGAAAGTATTTGTCTCATATCTTATCATATCTCGCATTGTTAGTATTTTGTCTCATTGATAGTTATATTTAAGCGTCAAAATGGTGTATACTTAACTTTTAACGTTAATTTTATCATTTATGTTCACTTTAGAAATTTTCATTCATGACTTATGACTTTGAAGTTTCTCGTAAGAAAATCATAATTATGTTTCATTCATTAAAAAACTAGCATTAGACATTCATGTAATCATAGGAAGTCAAGTCTTTGAGTTTAAGATATCCGTTGTACAATAGAGTCATTTTACATAGTGTTTTATTCATCTCCATTGTAAAGTATGATAAATTTTATGCCTGGTAAGGTACTATAATCTATATATTTTCTGAAAGGTAATAATGCCCTGAGTACATATATAAGACTCCGAGGCCTTAAAACTCAAAGGGGAAAAACTTTGTCATTTTGCATTGGTTATATAGAGAAAATAGACGATTTAAATTCTTCATCAGATATTCCCCTTTATTTTTCTGGCCCCAAAATTCTTATTTTTGAGCAGTGGTATTATATATCCTTCAGAAAATATAAAATTTAGAGTACCTTACCAGGCATAGAAAAATGCCCTATTGTACATCGGATACCTTAAGTACAGAATTTTAAAACTACACATTCCATTCTGTAAAACATTTCCGTTAAGTTTTCTTCTTTGTTTTATCTTGTGTGTGGCATTATTAAATTAATTAAATAAATTATTAATTATTAAATTAATGACGTTAGGAATAAAAAGTTAATATTTTATAAGTAATGTTTGATAAAATAAATGCGCTTAAAATAGATAAATGTTAACAATCTTTTTTTTTTCGCTGTTGGTTTGTTTATCTTTCTGGTTATAGAGCACACACAACAGGTAACAGGTAAATAATTTTTTGAATTTAAGACTTAGTAAGTGTTGTACAATTAGTTCCATGGTATCAGCCCGCATAGATTCTTGCCAGAATAAGGGATATCATCCCAGGTAGTGTATTGTGTTATGGGTCAGAATACCCCAAAACGCCAGCAAAAATCAGACAAAGACAGAATATAAATTTACAAGTTTAATTATGTACAAAATATATATATTTGAAATGATTACAACTTACAATACAATGTCCGGATCAAAGTGTCCGTTACGGTCCACAAAGTCTATCGAATGTATGGTTTCCGGTAATCACAAACGTTCTCGAAAGATCGGTGTCCAAACGTTGTTAAATGGATTAAAGTCTCAACAAATAAAGTGTCCCAGTATATCAGAATAGATGAATGAATCGTGTCTACGAATGTGTACGAATGCCCTTCAACACAGTTCCTCAGAGGTATTTATACTTAATACCAATGAATTTACCAGAAGCTTCTAGAACAATGACTCATTACAAATGATTAACAATAGAGTAAATTCTAGAAATCACAGTCATGTGATAATAATGATGTAACAAAGAACATACTGGAATATTCTCTAATGAAATAAACATGACATAGTAAAATCTAGAAAGAATTATTATGAAATCATAATATAATATGACTAAGTACATGTGTACCTACACATAATGTAAAACTAAAATAATACATGACCCACAACACCTCCCCCCTTAAAAAAAGTTTGAATGTCAATGAAAACTTAGGTGGTAAATTCTGCAAAAATCACTCATGAAACTCTCGATAGTGCATCTGCAATCACATTGTCTTTGCCCTTGATATGGTTAATAATGATATTGTACTCTTGCAACAATAAACTCCACCTTGTAAGTCTTTGATTCTTGTTTGACATTTTGTGCAAAAATGTGAGAGGGTTGTGGTCAGTATACACAAGAATGGGATGTAGAGTAACATTCAAATAAACATCAAAATGTTGTAAAGCTAACAATAATGCAAGACACTCTTTTTCAATAGTAGAGTAATTCTTTTGACATTTTGTCAATTTCTTTGAAAAATAACAAACAACTCTATCTACACCATCATCATTTTCTTGAAACAAAGCAGCCCCGATTCCTACGTCACTGGCATCAACAGTAAGCTTAAATTGCTTATCAAAATTTGGAGCTGACAGGACAGGACTATTCATAAGAACACATTTGATTTTCTTAAAAGATTCGTCACAGTCATTGGTCCATGCAAAATTCACTCTCTTTTGTAACAGATTGGTAAGTGGACCAACAACTGACGAGAAATTTGGACAAAATTTTCTGTAAAATCCTGCCATTCCCAAGAATCTCATTATCTCTTTCTTATTGGTAGGAATCGGGAACTTTGAAATAGCTTCCACCTTGGCCATGATAGGAGTAACAAAACCTTGACCTACTTTGTGACCCAAATATTCTACAGTCGCATGACAAAATTCACTTTTCGCAAGGTTCACTGTGAGGTTTGCTTTCGCCAGTATGTCGAAGAAGGTACGCATGATTCGGAGATGGTCATTCCAGGTGTCGCTGTAGATGATGACGTCATCGATGTACGCCTCGCATCCTTCGAGATGATTTAAGAGCGAATGAATCATCCTCTGGAATGTGGCTGGTGCGTTTTTCATACCAAAGGGCATTACTTTATATTGGTATAGCCCATCTGGAGTCGCAAATGCCGATATTTCTCTGGCTCTCTCGGTAAGCGGGACCTGCCAATAGCCTTTAAGCAAGTCAAATTTACTGACAAATTTTGCACTGCCAATTTTATCTATACAGTCATCGATTCGTGGGATCGGATAAGAGTCAGTTTTGGTGACCGAATTGACTTTTCTAAACTTTTGTCTGTACGCCTCAGGTACTAACTGATATGCTCTCAAAATCGTGTCCTTGACCTTGTCATAGTCTGAACTCTCAGCAATACTGAGCGCCGAGTACACTTCAGCCGCTTTGCCAATAAGTACGCTTTGTAACAAAGTTGGCCAAAAATCACGTGGCCACTTCAGATTGGCCGCGATTTTCTCAAAATGTGTAAAATATTTGTCCACGGACTTTTCTTGAAATTTTGGAACTAATCTGATGTTTTTCGCGGCATCGAATTCAGACTTGACAGGCGAAGGAGCAGGATTTTCCTTAGCGCCTTTCTCTAACTTTAACTTTTCTAGCTCAAACTGGAGTTCTCTCTCGTGCATACGTTCCTGTTTCTCTCTTTCTAATTGTCTTTCTTTTTCTTCTTTTTCAAATTTTCTTTCTTTATCTTCTCTTTCAATTTGAAATTGTCTTTCTTTTTCGTCTTTTTCAATTTGAAATTGTCTTTCTTTTTCTTCTTTTTCAAATTGTAATTGTATTTTCATTTTCTCTAATTCAAACTCAAATTTTGACATTTTGGTTTCGCTTGAAAGAGGTTCAACAGGAAAATCGTATGACGAAAAGATTTCCTTAGCTAAAAGCTCTTTAGCCACAATTTTTCTAATTTCTTGTTTTCTCATAGAAGATTTTACATCTAACTTCAAGTGAAGACCTAAACCAATCAAATCATCTTTTTTCAGTGATTCGAACTCATCTGCAGTCGGCGATTTCAAAAATTCAGTGACCGAAAATACCATGATTGATTTCTGCTGGCAAAAGTTTTGAGAATTTTCCTTTTTTCAAAAAACGAACTTTACGTAAAAATGCAAATATGCAGAGATTACGATCCCGGACGAGCCCCCAATTCTGTTATGGGTCAGAATACCCCAAAACGCCAGCAAAAATCAGACAAAGACAGAATATAAATTTACAAGTTTAATTATGTACAAAATATATATATTTGAAATGATTACAACTTACAATACAATGTCCGGATCAAAGTGTCCGTTACGGTCCACAAAGTCTATCGAATGTATGGTTTCCGGTAATCACAAACGTTCTCGAAAGATCGGTGTCCAAACGTTGTTAAATGGATTAAAGTCTCAACAAATAAAGTGTCCCAGTATATCAGAATAGATGAATGAATCGTGTCTACGAATGTGTACGAATGCCCTTCAACACAGTTCCTCAGAGGTATTTATACTTAATACCAATGAATTTACCAGAAGCTTCTAGAACAATGACTCATTACAAATGATTAACAATAGAGTAAATTCTAGAAATCACAGTCATGTGATAATAATGATGTAACAAAGAACATACTGGAATATTCTCTAATGAAATAAACATGACATAGTAAAATCTAGAAAGAATTATTATGAAATCATAATATAATATGACTAAGTACATGTGTACCTACACATAATGTAAAACTAAAATAATACATGACCCACAACAATTGTTATTGTGTATATAAATCTAAAGAGGGAGTCATATAATTCAATTATTAGAAACTATATTTAACTAAAAAAGAAATAGCTAAATAATTCTCAAAAGGCTATGGATATTTATACACATCCGTCTCTATTCTTTCGAATAGTTGTAAAGTTGCTACTACAAATGAATAAGGCAAAAAGTCATGGTCTTATTCAATTAAAAAACGAAACTTTCATAGGAAAATGTCGGTTTTGAAATTTTTGTCTATATTCACGATTTTTTAATCAAGATTATCCTTCTGTAAATTAAATACATTTGTATTTCTTTATTTATGTCTCCTTCAGTTATTGAGCAAGATAGAAAATATTTTGAAAACCAGTGTAAGACATAGATCAAACAATGTATAGATAATTTAAGTTTTCATAGATGCTGATCATGTATTAAGAAATATTTCTCTGAAAAATAAAGAAAAATATTAAGAAGCATGGCATAGTTGCTCAAAATCACAAGATCTTGTAATACTACACATAAAAATGTAAGATTATCTTGTACAAAAAGAACTTACGTAATAACAAGGGTCTATTTAAACGGAAAAGATGGGAATACTCTATAATATGAAGTCATGCAAACACATGAATTTACAACCACAGGCAATGTACAACACGTGCAAACAACTTAATGAGAAAACACTAAAAACTAACTATGGACGTGCATAAAACAAACAATAATTGAATGTGATAAAACATACATGTACAGTGGTGATCGCGGGAGATTACACACTTTTACCGAAGTTTCCGAGGCTTAACCTAAGTTTCCGAATTTCGGAAAAATCCTACCTAAGTTTCCGAATCCTAACTTTACGAAAATTACCGCTTTGACCGAAGTTTCCGAATTATTAAAATTCGGTAGGAAATTTAGGGTAAACCGTGAAAGTTAGGTATTTTAGTTAGGTTTTTTAGGAAAAAGTGTAATATTTCGGGTTTTTCGGGGTAATGGTAGTTTTAAGATTGATTTCAACAAAACGAAATTTCCATTTTGTTCACAAAAGGAATGCAAATTGTGTTCGGGAATTCTGGGGTGTAATTGAAAAAAAGGGGGGGGGGGGTATATCCCTTGAAAATTTCCAAACATAGTCATATACTTTTTTATTGGCAATTTGCAATACTAGGGCTCACGCTGTTATAACTCTTCCCCTCCCCTGATTGTCTAGAGTCACACATACATCATGATGTATACAAGTCAAATTTGGTATTGAATAAATCACAGGGGGCCGTAGCCAGATTATTTTTATTTCCATGAAATCATTCTGCAATCAAACCCCCCCCCCCCTTTCCCTCGATTCATTTAATCAGCTATGTACAACGATTTCCCACAGATTCTATATGAAAGATCTATGGAATCTGCGGAAAATCGCTGTACGTTACGTAGCTGATTAAATGGAAAGAGGGACACGTCAGTCATTGAAATATTAAAAAAAAAAACCTTGCTTCGGCCCCCTGTGTACAATGAATAAAAAAAAACAGATAAGATCCGATATTAGAAAAGTATTAAAAGAAAAGATCGTTGAACTAAAGAAAAGATCTTATCTCAGAAAAGATCGTTGAATATAAACAGTTCGAATTTCCTCTGATCGGCGAAATTGTACTTTTCGCAGTGGAAACACTCGTGGCATTTTCAAAAATTCTTAGAGATTTTTTAATTTCAAATTGAGAAAACTAATGTAATTTAAAAGACAATAAGTAATATATTATATTCCTACATAAAAAGCCGATTTTACACTGTGTACCGACTATAAACCGAGCTAATGATCGAACTTGTTTGCAAATTTCAGGCAAGTTCTGTGTTTTTTGTTTTTTTTAAAAAATAATTCCTCATCGTGTGTTTGTGTGTGTGGTATTTTTTTTTTTTTTTTTTTTTTTGATTTTCTAGAATTTCAGCTGTCCTTAGCCGGGGAGGTATATAATACGTCCCTGCCGTGGCTTTTTAAAATAACAGCATTTTGTACAATGGAGAGGCGTGGAGGGTTTTGTTGTTGTTTTTTTATTTTGGAGACCCTCGATCAGGGCAAGGACTGGTTATAAGTCCTTGATCAGGGCCCGATTTTTTTTTCTGTTCTTTAGCGGATGCATGACCAAAGATAATTCAGCAGACCCTTCGGGCTAGATTCTTTTTGTAGAGGTGCAAACTTTCTGGACATTTTTCTTGGGGAGGGATGCAGTCTTCCTGCCCCTCCCCTCATAAAAATCATATGGGGTTCCTTTGTCCTTCTCAATATTTTATAATTTGTTCGACAAATCTGTTAAAATTTTTGTCTTACTACCATTATCCATTACATGTACAACTCTATATCTAACAAATTCCTTTCCAAGGTGTTCTCAATCTTATGACAGCCCTTTGCACTAATAGGGATGTTCGAGTGACGAAAAAGTGACGTCACACTGCGCATGCGCATGAAAATTGGTTGGCAAAAAGTGGTTCTCTTATATATATGTATAGCAATGTTCACTTCTATTCATGTATATAATCTTTATCGGTACAGTTTATTGACAGATATGATGAAGTTAAGATAACTTAAAAGTTGTTATAATATTAATCGATCGTTTTAATTGCTGGTGATAATTTTTTTAATTTATTTTTTCTCTGTTAATCACGGTATGTATATATAGCATTTAGTCTCTCTGTGGGTTAACTTAATTTTTAAAGTCGTGAATGTGAACATCTTATACCATTCATCAATTTATCAAGTCCAACCTATACAGTGTATCTCGTATACACAAGACAATGATCCGACACCTGCCATTTACCTTGATTTTTGTCGGCTGTCCAGGTAGATTTTTCACCCAGGCGCCGCGGCGGAACCAATGATCCGCAAAGTAGAGAAAGTCACTGCATGTGATCTATCCATTTCATATTTCAGTTTTTGATATTTTGACACGGATGAAACATCTAAACCATTTGGGGGGGGGGGGGTAAATACATTATATTTGTCTTTTAGTTGAAAGAAGCAAAAAGGAAATACAACCCATTTATATATCTATCATAATCATATAAAAGTTGGAACGGTGGATCATTATTCAATATTTCTCATATATATCTCAAGATTTATTTATCTATTTATTCATTTCAAGGGGATAATTGTTTAAATAATTCCGAAAATTAGATAGATGGAAGTCCGAACATCTTTTTCAAATATTGGATGTTTTAACAGTCGAGGTGCAAAAGATGGAAATAGAATGCTAGGATTTTATATGGCCCGAGATCCCTCTCTTTAATTCATATTAACATTGATCATTTATTTTTATTGTGTATTTAAATTTTATCTTTCATTTTAAATTCATGAATGTCTCTTTTTATCCCAAAGATTTTCAATCCAAACTTACATGGAAGTTGAGAAATATATGCTTCTTTAGGCATTCTAAAATTCTAATCTTGAGACCCCTCCCCATTTCTCTAGCAAGCAAAAAGTTAGATAAGGCATGTCAATTAAAAAAGTGTCCATATCCAAAGTAAGAAAATTACTGAAGGAATAATAAAAGAGAATTTGTGCATGTTTTCATTGTGACTACTATGACCGGCTTTATCTATAAATTGGAGACAGTCGTGAGAAAAAAAAAAAAAAAAAAAAAACAAACCCCAAAACAACCCCCCTCCCCCCAAAAAAGCTAAGAAAATGAGTACTCTTTATTGCATTAAACGTTGTCTGTGAGTTAAATTTTTTTCCGTTTTCACAGTTCGACATTAATTTTGGTCAAACTATTTCCCTCTTTCCATCCCGTTCAAATGCTCCGCCTTAATCAAATCACAACTAATATGCATGTTTGAGGGATAGGTGTGTACTTGTCAAAACAACAGGTAATTAGTCGGGTATGTTACACCTGAAAATGAGACACTATGAATTACGCCGGCTTCTTTGGGAAGCAAAATTTGAAGAAAAAAAAATATCGGCAGTTTATTGATTCTTGTCCCCCCCCCCCCTTACTATCGAACGGCAGTCTGATATATACTAATAAACTCAGCGGGATTTCTTTATTGTTGTAATTAGAATTGTCAGTGTCACAGCAGGACTTATCAATAAAATAATAATAGAGAAGTAGCGCATATTAGAGCATCAATTGTCGATTTATCCCCGGGTATCACGTATATTTCCCTTCACTGCCAACCGTTTTTGCCAACCAGCCTCATTTTCGCGAGACTCGTGACGTCACGGCGAACATCCCTATTAATTGTGATAGGCAGAATGAAAAATGTGGCCGGTCCGGGAATCAAACCCGAGACCTTATGCTATGGAGGCAGACGCTCTTAGCAACTGAGCTAACCGGGCACGATAACCGTACCGTCACACACTATTTTTAATTTTTTTACAAGTCCCGAGATACAAATATGTTGCCGGACTCTGTCCGAAAACCTGTGATTGTCTGCAATCTTGAGGTAAAAACTCCTATGCAAGATCCGTCATAAAGGAATGAATTATACCCAACTATTCATTCATAGTATTCATACTGAATCTTCTAAACAGTTTCATAAAAAAAGTATATTATGACCTTGACCTCTTACTTTTATTTAAGTGCATAATACACCCTTGGGTCCTAAGAGTAATTATGTCAAATGCTTTTGAAAACCATGTAGAGGGGAAATAGTTTTGTCACAAAGTTTTGCAAAGAAAGTCTATTGTTACCTTGACCTCTGATCTAGATTCAGGTCATTAAAAAACCCTTGAGTGCTACATATACGTAGCAATTCTGCAAACAACACAATAAAATTGATAACCAGGAGGACCGGAAACTGATTTGCTCAAGGAGAGGGCAAGTTGCTCGTTGCAGATTGACCCTCAATATGTGACTTTGATTTTGAAGATAACCTTGACATAGATACTGAATAACAGACATTGAATAAAGTTTTCCGCATATGTGCACGGTGTATTTGCTTTGCAGTGAGTAAAGTAGAAATCAAAAGGAAGTGTAACATAATGAACTGATGAGCATGATCATGTATAAACAGATATTCAAATAAGTGATCTAATGATTCTAATCACATCATAAATATAAATTTACATGTGTAAACATGATCTATAGACCTTTGGCTGATCCAACTTCTGTATGTGCTCGGTATTTTTTTTTTGCATTCTGTGCTGACATGTTTGTGTATATATATTTTTGCAAAGATTTTTAACCCTTTCAATTTCATTGTAATTTTAATTATTATAGCTTATTCAGCTTAAGTACAATGTGGATCAATATTCAACACCTTCTAGGTCAAGAAGGTATAGCTCAAAAAATTAATATTAGGTACCAAAACCCAGTTGCTTTACAATTTATTTCCTTTCTTGCAACTGATGAAGTACATGTAGAATACTATCAATCTGACAATAAGAAATTTACAACTGTAACTGTCAAAAGACAGCAAGTGTGAATGGCAGTAGATGGTAAATTACTGTCTACATTTGAGTACAAGATTAGCACTGTTCAAGAACAGGTATGTCACCTGTCACATGTTTGACCCTAAAATATTGCCTTGACCTTGAAAATGACCTTGAGCTAGACTATAGCCTCTAAACATACTTCATTATGATGCATATCAATTAGCTATAGATACTGTAGCCATATATATATATATGATCATGTATCTTCAATGAACATCCCCCTCCCTTTTCACTTAAGTTCACAACTATGTGACACATGATCTAAAAACCTGTGACATATATCATAGGGCTGGTACAATACTCTGATTCATCAATGCATCACAATATTTTTTTTCTTGATCCAAGTATCGATATATCCAAACACGCCAAAGTTAAAATTTTACAAAATTTTTTTTATTGAATTTTCTGGATTTTTGTCCACCACACCAAAAACAAAAATAACTTTCAGAGAAAATGAAAGTACATGTAAACATTTTATTTCCTGGTTTATGAAGTACATGTTATGGGAATCAGAAAAATTTCTGGTCAGAAAGCTAGTATTGAATACATATAACTGTTGAATGAAAAAAAGCTACTTATATATGATGAATATAAATAGTATCAAATAGGATTTTGAGAAGGTTTTATCAATTTATAAAGTATTGCGATACATATTATATCCGATATCGGGTATCATGATAAGTATCATATCGGCTGGGTGCAGTATTTATCAATGCCGATTTCTTGAATTATACAATGTTTCAAAACATTTTGATGAAAAATAAATGAAATTTTAAAATTTTTAATTAAAAATGCTTCGTAATGATCTTTGGCCTTGAAAAAGACCTTGACCTGCTGAGTCTCATCATGCTTTACTATCTCTGCAAGTTTAAAAAAAAATGTTTGAATGATGTATATCAAGTAAGTTTGTGACAGACTGACAAACGGACAGACAGTCAGAGACAGATGAACAAACAGCCTAACTAAGTGATTTTTATATGGCGACATTAAATTTCTCAATCTGAGTACATCAGAAACCACATGTTTTTGCCATTCCACATACATGTATTACATGCAATATAAATCTGTTAATTTTCTTCATCTTGTCTTGATTCTGGTGTCCAAGATACACAAATTATGAAGGAATGAAGCTATGCCGCACCAATCCATGATCACTCACTTCTGTTTGACCATGTTGTATGTGTTGACTCTCATTATCCTGAAATAAAACAAGTACAAAAAAAAATGTGATGATAACAAACATCTAAATCACATCATCTAACAATAAATCATAAAGGTAAATTCCTATTATTACCAAATAGATATCATTGTATAGTTCTCACTCAGTCGTAAATTATATGGTTATATGTAGAGGAATGCAATAATGCAATTATATTTTATAAACAAATAAAACACTGCTAAAGACAGTATGGCCGGATTGCAAAGTAAGTTTTTGTCACTAACTGGGTCAAGGTCAGGTTAAATGTTATGGCATAAATTGAAGGGATTTGTCAGAGGCAACCAATAAGTATAATATTATGTTTCTACTATGTATACAGCTCCTGAGATTTTGGTTCAATGAGACACTTAAGCAAAATCATTAACTAGGTCAAAGCCCTAGGTCAAGGTCACTAGGTCAAATGTTACGAGATAAATTGAAAGGTCTTGTCAAAGGCAACCTACATGTATAACATAAAGTTTCTACTGCATAAAGTTCATTAGATTTTGCTTTAACTAGAAACTTCAACCAAAATCATTAACTATGTCAAAGTCAAAGGTCAAGGTCACTAGGTCAAATGTTACGAGATAAATTGAAAGGTCTTGTCAAAGGCAACCTACATGTATAACATAAAGTTTCTACTGCATAAAGTTTCTTAGATTTTGCTTTAACCAGAAACTTTAACCAAAATGTTGACAACGGATGACAGACAGACAGGCTGACATCGTCAATCTATAGACTGGAATTGCTTTGCAATCAAGCCAAATACTTTTTAGATGGGGGCATTTTCAATGTCTAGCTTGTCTTCGGGCCAGTGGTTGAATTTTTTTGTAAAGACTGGTGGACAGTGATTTAAATCATAATCTCTTAATTAAATTTTGTTACTCAGGCACAAACTGTTCTAATATGCTACTATTTACTGATAGTCCTAACCCGAGTAAGGATCGATTTATCAGTCAATTAGATATTATACTGCCGTCGACTTACTCGAGTAAGGACTATCGATCAACGGTAACATAATAACCGTTATATTACACTGCCGTTGACTGATAGTCCCTACCCGAGTAAGGATTATCAGTCAACAGCAGCATAATAAAACGGTCCAAGCCCGAATCACAAACAAAATTAAACATCATCAGATCATTTTACATGTCCTACGTGTACTAACCTACCGTTGAATTTCCAGAATACCGGGCCGTACGTAGAAACGTACGTCAATCCGTACGTCAATCGTTGATTGTTGGATTGAATGCAGTGGCTCTGACAGTAGTTTGCGATTCCTTCATTATGTTTGGACCATGTTTGTTGTTGTTTTTGATACGTACTATATACGTCCCTGGTACCATTCATCAGTACATGTACATGCATGCCATGATGCAACAATTCTACCATGCACATCTTGCAGATTCTTGGATACCTTGCTGTCAGTACTGACATTTACCAGTCTGTTCTTCAATATGTAACACGGCTATGATCATTCTTCATCAAATTCCTGACTGTTTCGTGCATTTCATCAAGGGAGAAATATAAAACATCAAGTTTTACTGCTACAAAAATTCGATCGTAGTAATGTTTTGAAACCGAAAGTAGACCTAGAACATTCCGAATCCGACAAAATGCAGAGCTATTCATATAAAAAAAAGGGGGAAAAATAAAATAAAGAGAGAGAGAGAGAGAAAGAGAGAGATAAAGCTGTTTTATTATCATCATTATGCAATATGTAATTTCTCGGTAGTGAGTGAAAAAATGTACATGTATGTCTGTGTTTGATTGGGGAGAGGGGGGGGGTGACCCAGACCACGTCTAAAGGCAAAGGAGAGGGATCACTTGTCTAATTTTATATTAAAATTATCCTTGAATATATATTATTTTCTAAAATTTGAGGAAATTAACCTCGACTTATCGGCAAAAAATTACAGATCCGTGGTTTGCAATAATAGAAAACGAAAATGAATTTTATCGCCACTTTATGGTGCAAATGATGCTCGTAAGACAATCAATTTGAATCAGTTGTACATTTGATGCCTTCAAATGAAAAACAATTTCGAAATAATATATTTATAAAAAGAAATAAACAATAATAATAAATATTAACGCAGCCTCGTTTTGGATTTCGGGTAAATACAATTATTTAGGTTATTCCGGTGAAATTCGGAAAGTTAGGAATTTTAGGAAACATCGGTAAATTTATGGCGGAATTTTGCCCGAAGTTTCCGAATTACCAGATTTTCCTAACGAAGTTTCCGAGGTGTGCCCGAAGTTTCCGAAAAACAGTGTGTAAACTACTACGATCACCACTGTACATGTGAAAACTCAACAATGACCGACACTTATGAATAACAGAATATGAAAGCACAAGAATGTTCTGTGGACAACAAATACCGACATCCTATTTGGACATAATGTTGTCCTACGACACTAATGGTCAAATGAACACCTCACTCCATGACAAACGTGACGACTTCAATTTCAGCATTACAAACTTCCTTTTCTGAATAGCAACATCCCTTCATTGCCTGCTTATGGCGTGTTCATATCTCAGTTGATACGCTGTGCCAGAGCAAGTACCAAATATACGGATTTTGTTCTGAGAGCGTGGCGTTTTTCAGATAAGCTTCTCAGTCAGGGATATGTTGTGACCGACTAACATCGTTACTGAGGATGTTATACGGTCGATATGGGGAGCTTGTCATACACTACGATGTCCCAATCTCCAGAATGGTGGATGATATTCTGTCATAGACTATTTGATCCATCCAACCAAAGATTGTACTCCATGTCTTCCGAAATGGAAGTAACCGGGTGTGGCAGTTCTACCGAATTGAAGCGGCGGGTGTTGCATGCAAGCAGGAGATGCTTACTCTTCCTGGGCACCTGGTATCACTCCCATATCGGGAGTTCGCATCTTTACATGTGGTGAAGATTTTTGTTTGTTTGCTTTGGTTCCTCTTTAATCCTGATTTTGAATGCCTTCGGTTTCTGATTTTCTGAATTATCGATTTTGTGTTGTATACATGGATATGGTCATTATCCATATTTTTTATTCAACATCCATTTGGTTAACAAGAAAACAAGAGACGAGACCAAGGGGCTATAGGTGCCGACTAAGGACGGTCATCTGCCACGTCAGTAGCATACGGTGTTGTTATCCTTGATAACGTGCGCACAATCCTCCGACTTATCTGATTACCAAGAGGTCACGAAGAACGTATAATTATGGTGTAAAATAACCTACTCACTGTAAGATGAACATACAAACAGGAAGCATGACACAGGGGCTCAAGAAACACACGGATGGATTTATAAATGGATATAACAACAGAAGTCGTACAAAAAACAGTCCGTGCTCTGCAGGCTGAAGCATGCTCATGCATGTGATCACAAGAGGAGTCCGGCTGAGATTCAGAGATGACAGTTGGTTGAGGAACTGTCTTCTCTGAAGATGTATGGACATGACCCGTCATGGAGTCCTGTCGTAACAGTTAGTCAGAGTGTAATTCTTAAGAATGCGCTAGTACAAGTCTATAGTTTGCAACATACAATAGACCCAGTTACAGACTCACATCAAGGAACAGCGATGACAACGTGATGAATGAGATCAGCTGCACAGAGAGGATAAACAAACAAATAAATCATGCTCAGTGCGTATCGTTGAAATGTTTTGCGACAGTCTGCTTTGTCACGGTTGGTAATCTCGCAACGCAGATTATAGGTTTTTGTATAATTTCATGTGATATAGATTATACATCACAAAAAAGGGGAATGTAATGCAGTGTAAGGATGCCATAGCTATTTATTCAATCCAAAATTAGAGAATAATATACCTTTACAAAGATGAAAAATCGATCTGTGTGATTCATGTAGATGAAAGTGAAAGTAGAACGCAGATTGATTTTATGCGTTATTAAAAGCTTATATTCACCTTATATTTTGATACAATTCATAGCTAAAACATTCTTACATTGCATCACATTCCCCTTTTTGATAAAAATGATCTTTATTGTACGAAAATCTAGAAAAACCTATTGTTCTGCGTTGCGATGTTACACACCGTGTTTGTACAATGCTTCGAAAATAAATCTTTACAAAATAATGAAACAGTTTGAGAGTATGTAACCTTTAGGATTTGACAATCTGCCTTGTATTCTTTCATCAAGACTGTTGAGTATTTCGTTATTTGTGTAATTCATTATTTAGGTATTCCTCCACCAAGATTTTAGGCGTTTCACAACCTGCCTTCGGTAAAATAAAATTAGAAAGATCAAAGGTAGAAGGCAAAACTATTGAACATGCGTCAGAATAATCAAGCCCTTTCGATATCGTGGACATGATGCAGCTGTCACCAAACGGACATTCCTCATAGTACTTGATCAGTCTACAGTCTTGTACTAGAGCATTCTTCAGACTTGCGTTTTGACTGATTGTGACAAGGGGATCCATGTCGGGGCCTGTCCACACCTATTTGAAGAAGACAGGGTCCCGATCAACTATCCTTTCTGAATGTCGATAGGATTTTTTGGTGTGATAACATGAATGAACTCGCTACAGCTAGCAGAGCGCGGACTGTATTTCGTTATGCTGTCTTGTTTGTGTGGTCACCTTGCGTTGAGCAAGTGTGGATCCAGAGGGTGGGGGTTGAAACACCCCCTCCCCTGGAATTTTCTAAGCATAGTTAAAAGTAATTAATATACACATTTCGTACCTATTGTTGTCATGATATTTGAAATATATAACACGAACTTGTATTGGAAATCTTTTATTTTGATAATATTTTGCCGTAAGCATTTCAAAAACTTCTGTAGCTTGTTTCCGCTTGCAAGAATGTATAATACATGTATATATAATTTTCAAATGATGCTTCACTTTCCCGAACTCCAAGCACCTCAAGTTTACGTTCCGTTACCCTACTCTACAACATCACTGCCACTGACTTGCCGCCATAAAGCATATCTTAACGTAACGCTGCTATGACGTCATAGTTACTTTAGGGCAGGATTCTTGCCATTTCTTGAAGTCTGTGGCAGAGATTGTTTGACTGTAAGGAGGAGAAGAATGTCACTTTCCTATACAACCCATATACATTACACCATGGTCAATAAACAAGGACACTAAGAGTAATGAAAGTAATAAAGATACGAATAGAGGACTTTATTCCAATTCTGAAAAAAAATTTCGCTGGCTCGCTCTCGCTCGCCATTTCTGTTATTCAAATATAGGAACCATGTAGTAGGATTTTAAGCATTTTGCTAGCTATTGTCAAATGTTATATCTATAATTAGAAACAGGACGGACAATCATTAATCAAGGACTTTATTTTCTAGTGTGTGTACATCGAATACAGTATTCAATAACTAAAACGCAATTTTATAATCATGCATAAACCAACCAGACCAATAACCAATCAGTGCCAACTAGCAACGATCATCTGTCCCGTTAGTAACAAATGCTGTTGTAATCCATATTACATGCGTACAGTGTTCGCACTCACCTGGTTACCCAGACGTATCAATGGACGTGCAAATATTGTTCATCACCACCTCACAATAAGATGAGCACAGAAACAAGACAGTAAAATGTAGAGCCCAGGTTGACATGATAAGATTTTAACACAAGGATGACGATACATATTCAGGGAACAACTCAAAATGAAAATGAAACCGAAAAAAAAAATTCTTTGGGTATTACACTACCTGCATTTTATGGTGATATGATTAACAGAATTAGAAGGATCAAAGGTAGACAACATAACCATCGAAAATGCGTCAGAATCATCAAACGCATTTTATACGGTGGATATGATCCTAATGTCACAAGGCCGACACTAGGCTTGGTACTTGACCAATCGACAGTCTTGTACCAGCGCATTCTTGAGACTTGCACTCTGACTCACTCCCGTCTGACTGTGACGACGGGACTCCACGATAAACCTCTTAAGAAAAGTCAGGGTCCCGACCACATGTCCTCTCTGAATGTCAGTCGGACTCCTCGGGTGACAACATATATGAACTCGCTACGTGTTTTGCGGTCTTGTTTGTGTGTGGTCATCTAACAGTGAGGAGGTTGTTTTACACCACAACTGTACGTTCTTCGAGACCGGAGGTAATCGGAGAAGTGAAGGATTGTGCGCAATAGAAATCTAGGCTAACCACACCATGTGCTTCTTTTGTGGTTGCTCATTGGTCTCGGTTGTTTATGCGTAGTCTTTTGTGTTTGATGTTTAAATGTTGTTTGTCTCTTTTGTCTCTTAGTATGCTCGTCTTTGTGTTTTCGCATCGGTTGATTTGGTGTTTTGCTGTTGATGCTGCAACGGGGTCTTGTTTGAGATCTCCTCCCTTATTCTTTTTATAGAGTTCATCATGAGTTTGTAGGGTATATTAATACTGTGTGGTTTCTGTATAATCGCTCTACCTTTTAGTTTGTTACTTGTTTTTTTTTAAACTTTTTAGAAATTCTTCAAGTTTACATTGCAAGCGTGTTGTTTCAGGTGCTAAATGAACACATTCGCTTCATGGCAGTTTAACATCGTTAGAGGAGGCAGTACCCCCCACTATCTGTCCTGAGCTCTTTGAATTTTAGTCGGACTCCTTGTGTGATAATAGTTTGCACGAACTCACTACAGTCGACACAGCACGGACTGTATTTTGTAGGCCCTTTGTTGTATAGCCATTTACTACAATTGTACGTTCTTCGAGACATCTGGGTAACCGGGGTAAGTGGGAAGGTTGTGCGAACGTAATCTGCATAACTACACAAGTCCTAAGTCGGCACAGATTGCATATTGGTCTCGTTTTCTGTGTTTATGTTTCCATGTCGTATTTTGCATCCCTTAATCATCTATCAATGACACTGCTTGCGAAACATGTGTGTTTGCTGTGTTTTGATTTTTTGTTGTGGATGTGTCACAGAGAACACAGAATCAAAGGTCTACTTGGATTTTCTTGTTTCCACATTTGAAGCTTAACTCTATATGAATTTCTCATTGGAGTATACATTTAATCTGAATACACATAGACCGCATGTGCAACCACCTTACTTTCCATGACCTTTGTGATCAGAAGGATGCATGGTTCTTCTATCCAAGGCACAGATCTAGGAGAAACGTAAGTAGTAAAGCCCCATTCTGTGAAACTTAACATCGCTATGTTGTGGTACTTTAGCCCTTATACATACCCTACAATATATAGTGTGTTAAAAAATAGCCATATTTTCTCAAAAATCGCTAGAGTTATCTGCCTTCTTGAATTACAACTCTCGGACATTATCCATCTCTACTTTGTAAATATTACACTACTTGATCAAGAAAGAAGGGGATCTCCAAGTTCGCAGCAAAACCCAAAAGCACCAAATGAAAAAAAAAACCCACTCACACAACAGGCACCCACAGAAAGAGATGCAATAGGGACAAGGAACGTATTTATATATGAAATATCATCTGCAAATTTTAATGTCAACGAATGGTAAAAATGGATGCATATATTACAACTTCAAACCTTCAACGAGACACTGGGGCAATGTCAAACAAAACACGAAGATAAAAAGCAGTAAAACTGCTCGGAAAAACTGAGTATGACACAGCTACAAGTTTCATATTTCACGAAATTTTGTGTTATATCTTTATTTCCCTAGTTTCCTTTTGATATGCCCCCTAATTTGTGGTATCGTTATCGTTAACATTTATCTCTCATACTGAAACATGTATAGTAACACACAGATTATCATGATAATTGATATTAAAACCATGGTGTACGTAAAACAGACCTTTGTTCAGTGGACTTGGGTGAGCTCATGCATGCAACCACCCAGTCCGAAGATCATTTAGAGGGAACATATCAAAGCGTCAGAAAATGATTCAGAATTATCAACCGCCCTTTATACCGTGGAAAGTTTACTGAAATTGTACTTTGGCTTAATATAATGACGGGACTCCATGCAGGACCATGTCTAAACTTCGTTTAAGATGATAGGTTCCCGACAGTATGTACTCTTTTAAGGTCGGTTGGATCTCTCTAGGGAGCTTATGCATGAACTCTATCCAGCAGACACATTACGATCTGTTGATAAATTCATCTGCATTTAGCTGCCTTGCTTGTATGGTCATCGTACAATGAGGGAATTTTTATACACAGCAATTTTCGGTGTCCTTCGAGACCACCAGGTAACAAAAAAAAAAAAACGTGGAAGGGTATTCCAAATTGAATCTGGATGAGCAAATAATCTGATACTAGTACTTACGTAGTCTTTGTTGTCTCCTTCTACTTTGACACACAAAATAACGAAGATCCAAAGAACATACAACTTTTTTCGAGAACGTATAAAAATAGTCGATTGTCTTGTTCAACGCAAATATGACCTCAACATCCAAAAAAGATCATTCTGCGTGGTACTAGAGCAGTTGCATTTATTTTACTTTTCCACTACTTTTACCACAACTCTACGCTTCAGTGGTCACTGTGATTAGGGATTAGGCCGTGGTATTTAATATTTGTTTTCCACCCTGGTTTTAAAAAAAGCACCCCCAGCTAAGCAAAAACAATAAGAAATACAATTTGTTGTATTGTTGTCAATAAGATATATTATTCTGACATGGTATTTTTAAGACACATATCCCTGCAAAGGTCAGGGGCCGGGAATGTGAGTTTTTAAAGCTATGTCGGGGTTAAAATAGATCCATTTATAACGTTTTTTGATTCGAGTATAGCTGTAGTAGAACTTTCTCTGTTAGCCAAGCTACCTTTGTTAATCTCGAATTGTGTGTGAGTGTATGCTTTTTTATCTGGTATTTTCTCAAAAGGTACCGATCCGAACACGTAAAACAGAATATTTAACAGCCATGGCTTCATAATCCTGTCCTGAGGCAATCCAACTACAGTTACCTTTTAAAATTGAGGTGTCACTTTTTGACCGTTTAAATACGAAAGTATAATCATCAGACGGACGGACGTGCAGACGGACAGACCATTTATTTATGTAATAAAAACTGCAACGCTATGTTTCTTTGTCTGATAAGGGGAAATTTACATAAAATGTACCTGTAAGTTTTATGTCTAAGATATGAAATGTACCCTTAAAACGTCAAGGAAGGTCAGCTTTAAAAGATAACTGTAGTAGTCAATACTCGAGATTAGGATTATGTAATCCCTAACCGCAGTGACCACTGAGAGTTGTGGTAAAAGTTAAATAAATGCAGTTGCTCTACCAGACATATTACATTTTTGTTAATTCAATGGTCAATATTTTTAACATCTCATCCTGTTCAACCGTCCCTACATGATATCAATTGTCCAAATAATTTCAAAACCTTATCCTTCGACAACTTTGGATGTTGATTGAATTTTCTAATGACCTTACACAGACTATTTCCATCTGATACTATAAATATTCATTGTTTTGCGATATGGAAAAGCAACACTCTCACTAAGTAAACCATAGAAAGAGAACTTAAACCAAACCAAACCAATAGGTTCTAAGTATACTAGAGAATTAAAAGTTTCCGTTTCCTTGTAATCGGAAAGCGGGGGGGGGGGGTTGCGCAAATGATCCAGATAACCACGCCATTTTCTATTTGAGTCGGCACCGATTGTGCATTGGTCTGGTTAGTTTATGTGTATATTTTTGTGTTTCATGTTTCTATGGTGTATGTCTCTTTTTCGTCCCTTGCTGTGCTCGTCTTTGTGTTTTCTAATCGGATGTTTTGCTGTTGGTTTTGCAACAGGGTCTGGTTGGAGATCACCTCCCTTATTCTGCCTGTTGACTAGTACTTAGTGTTTTCGCTAGGGGAGTTTTGGTGTTTTGCTGTGGATACTTCAATCGAGTCTGATTGGAGATCCTCTACTTTCTCTTTTACAGAAAATAATCTAAAATTTTACGTTTACGGTCCTTTACTGATTTAGCGTTTGCCTTCAACACGTTTTTCAAATTTTAAGTTAATCAGGCCATCTATGTGATAAACATTCCTATGACATCATTCATTTTTTTCTTTTGGTACTTCCATATGAGTATTGCACTTTTGCCACTGGAAGTTAATTGTTGGTGGTCACTCGGACGGAACAAACGATACATTCTTTAAAGAATGGACAGAACATTCTTTAAAGGATGGACTGTTTTTTTTCACACGAGTGACCGGGACTCGAGGAGGATAACAACAGCCAACAGCATGAGTCACAGTGTAGAAACGCTTTTGAACGGAATAAGGTTTTTGCGATTACGGAAGCAAGGGATTTACATTTGTCAATTTAAAGATCTATCTATCGCGTATGTACTAGAAGGTATACTGCTATAGATTCAGTGTAGAACATTTCCTTAAGACTGATACATCAAAAAGCTTATGATGTTTAAATTTTGTCACTGGAGTGAATGTAGCAAATATATACTACCTATGTTTGTTTTGTCGTCAATAGGAAAATCAAACTGTTCCAACTCATCATTTTCTCGAACAAATGAACACCAAGATGGCGGAGGTATTATTTCTAAACTTCCATAAAACATTTGCTTCGCTCATTAATTTATAAAATTGACTCCCTGGTGAAGTTTGCAATCTTTCACATCATTATAAGACATTCCGTCTTTTCGATTTTACTTTCCAACGTTAAATTCGTGCAGGTAGCTGACGTAAAAGTATTATGACGTCTTTAAACTCCTTTGAAAACGTCATATATATCACCCTTTTTCCCTGAATTTCATTCTGGTCTTCATAGGATTTGATGACGTCACAATGCATTGACGTCAGATACCTGCACAAATGGGAAGTAACTCTCTATGGCGAATAGACGGAATTGTACCAGGTTTAAAATTTTCGGACTTTGGTCCTAAATCTGAGTTTTTATCCATTAGCAAACAACGATATTTTTGACGAATTCGGGAGAAAATGTCGTTACAACCTAAAACCGTCTTTTTCAAAATGTCATCAAAGCATTTATGTCAAAGGTATCGTATTGAAACGTTGCATATATAGTCCAGGGAACTATGATAGAGTAGTGCATGTTTCTTTTACATGACTGAGTTATGCTCTTACACACACCTTTTGGCGTTATGAACAGGGCTTGACTTATTGTTAATTGGAAAAATTATAAGTATAATTTACCTTGATACCCGAAGCATATTATCAATACACTCCAAGGGCGTAGGAGAACGGGGGCATGTTTGTGCCCCCCCCCCCCCCCCCCACGTTTCAATCACAAAATTTTATGATGCATTAACGTTGTAAAAATGCAACATTTTGTACCAAAAGTCTACAATTTTTCGTTAAATTTTCAAATTTAATCTTTGGCTAGCTAGCGCTCGCCAGTTCTTTATAGACTTTCTGAATAATTTAACTATTCTGATCCATCCTTTATACATATTTTTTTTATCAATGTACACGAAGACATTTAACTCAAACTTAATAGAATATTATTACATGTACGTGTTAATGATAGAGGCTATAGAAAGTATTTTCTGATAAGTCAATAGTTTGCTAGAAAAAAAAATTCCTGGCTCGCTGCCGCTCATCAGACATTTATTCATGTATTTAAGGTTTGAAATTGCAACAGAAATGTTAAAAGTTGTGCATACAGAACATGAAAACCCATTATTATTTTTTTAAATCTCTGGCTCTCCCCCGCCCCCTTTTTTCCTGTTAGAAATTTTGGGATATTGTGCCCCTCCATTTTTTCATGCAGATCTACACCGTAACACTCAGAGTAATATTGAAATAATTTGCTGTAATAATCAACTTGCAATCTACGCCCGTTCGTGTATGTACGATTACACTTTATCACTTTTCCGTCTCATCGCAACACTAGGAGAGTATATCCACACATACGGTCATTAAAATGGTAATGATTCTACCACATACAGACTAAAATAGAACACAAATTAAATAGCAGAATGCTTAATTGCTCATTTAATCAAAACATGATATCAATACAATAGTATATGAATTGATAGCAACCCATATAAATATGTTAAACTTAGACAATTTAAAATTCCGGTAAAAATCTATTAGCAGAGACTCTAAATATACAACAGATTTTTGAAAATTGATTTTTTTTATTATTCTGCCTATATAGATTAGCACACATTTTGTTAATTAGTTAGCACTTTACAGACAAATAATTTCAATTAATATATCAGACAATTTTCTAATCGTTCTGACAAAAAGAAATACCAAAAAAAAAGAGCAATATTCTTAACGTACTTCAGAATGATGCTCTTGAAATTAAACTCGATCGAGATTTCTCTACGTGTACGCTCATAAAAATGATTGGAAGAATAACAAAGTTACTAATACATGACATGTTTTATCTGTTGCAATAAAAATCATAACGGTGTATTAATGAATAAAAATAACCAGGCGCGACTTTTAATTGATATAATATGATTTTGATTAAATATCATTGTGTCTCTTATTTTCGTATGAAGGTCAAGGAATTTTGAACATGATATGTTTATCTAAAGTAGAAATGATACATTTAACATTTCTCATCACTATATTTGTAGACCCTCACCACACCCTCTTGACATCCCACCCACAACGTTCCACCGTGTAGACCCAGGGACTGTGGCCACTTTAGAGGACTCTGCTCCGTCAGAACGTACTGAAGGAAGTGACCGTCCTCACGGAGAAGATGGACAGCGTGGTTAAATACATCAATCAACAGTATCCTACCATGGTGGTCACAGGCTATATCGTTACACACGAACTTCTCCTTCAGAGCTGGTTGCCCTGTGTAGGTGTATCTGAGCTTTGATGACATAGACACACACACCAGGCGGGATCTGCCTTCTCTATCTATATGCTCCACAACACACAGGTCAGTGTTCTTGTTTTGAGCTACTCTGATAGGATGAATAAACAATTTATTTTTCCTGTGTTGTGTATGTGTGTACTTTTTAATGATCCCGCCTGATGTGTCGATATGGTGGATCTCACCATAACTGTCTGATGTTATTTCAGATGTATAACAGCTATACAGGGTAACCAATAGACCACCATTATATGATTTACAGATACCGACAGGAAGTAGAGGGGCTGTGGAACAGATGTCACTCTCTGTACCGGCGGGTGTAATACGACGTATCATCTTGCCACCGAAATAAGTGTACACAATATCGTTATCTAGCATTGTAAAGTATCCAACGGGAGACGGATGCTTCATTATTGTATTCCCTGTAATGTCTACGTGGTCAATGTGATCATCGCTGTGTCTTGTTATTACTGCCTCATCATTCTTCAATGGGATAATGTGATATATATAATCTGAATCATCAATGTGTGTAAAGTGAGACTTTTCTATGACATTGACCTTTGATTCTTTTATATCTTCTACAACGTCACCAAACATGTAATTGATGTCGTCGGTGGATAATGTCCTTTCCTTAAATACCAGCTTCTTCTCTGTAGTTTTAGTTGGTGGAGTTATGTTTTGTTTCTTTTTGTGAAAGTCCTCCTCCATCTCCACTGCTACAGAGTCATCAGCTGAAAATAATACCATCATAATGATACAGCATAAACTCTTGTAAGTAATAATTCTTAGTAAATATGAACGTATTTATAATGTTTAACACTGATATTGATGCGCTATAGGTAGTTTAATAAGGAAATCGGAATAATGAGATCAAGTAAAGCTGTCTTTTTATGTCATTATGGATTAAAAGGAACGCTTTCCTCTTTTTGTTGCCAAGTAATTCCCCGAGTCGAATGATCGAGTGGAATTACAGGACAACAAATCACAGCAAGCCAGTTATTTTTAATGTTATATTGTTCTGCAGCCGACAATGGGCGGAATAAACATTCAATAAGTACCTATCAGTTATTCAGTCTAAAAGTCTAGAAGGCAGGGCAAAATCATAAGAATTTCCATAGGAACGATTGAGAACCTCGGAATGAATAAAATGCCGAAGTAAGTAATTCGGAACTTATGTTGGAGATTTTACGCCAGGCGAGTTTTATTGTACACATGGGGAGAAAATCTCAAGTCATGCTAGAATAAGGCAATTATCCATGCCTGGTAGGGAACTATTAACTATATATTTTCCGAAGGGTAATCATGCCCGGCAAGGCTCAGAAATAGTAATTTTGGGACAAGAAAAAAAGGGGGAGTAACTTATGAAGCATTTAAATTGTCTATTCTCTCTATATGTAACATGTACAAAATACCAAAATTGTACAAGATTTTCCCCCCTGTAATTATCAAGACCTTGCAGACCTTACAATAGAGATGTTGAAATCGTTATACAAAATGACTCTTTTGTACAAGGAATACATTTATGAATATATTCAGCTTTTCATTCAAGTGTTATATTTTTTGTCTTTGTTTTTGTTTTGTTTGTTGTCCAGTAATTTCACGAGTCGCATGAGCCAATACAAATATATGATGATTTGATAGATTCCTGCAACGAAGGGAATTACTGAAAAATAGACCACGCCTAGCATGTTGTTATTTCTATTTGAATATAGTTTTGCAAACGAGAAGGGGTAGGGCTAAGTGGACAGAAAGATTGTTGGATATTCTGCACCAGGCCAGTTCTATAGTACATATAGAGAGGAAACCTGAGGTCATGTTAGAATAATTCTTATTGTATCAAAGGTAGTTTTACATTATCTGATCCATAGATAAGAATCCTTTTGAAGTTTAAAGCTGAATACCGACAAAACTGCGAAATACTCTATATCAATAAACTTCTAATTCATAAAAGAGTTTATCGTACAATCAATGAGAGAAAATCAATCAAAGAAATATCGAACAAACAGACTGAGATAATTACACGACTTTATAGAATTTTAAATATTAAAATATATGTTATATAGTACCAATTTCATTGTACTAGACACGTGTTTCGGATATTAAATCCTCGTCAGTGATACTTAGTGTCAAACAGGTTTAATAAAACCAAAGAGATTTTTCATTGCGCCATCTACATTTCCTCTTGCCAAATGAGCGGCTCCAAATTTTGTACAGGGTGTATTCAGAAGCGTATTTAAGTAAAACAAATATTGCCAAAAACTCGTTGGAGGATATTAGCAAGGAGCTTAAATCTACACATGACCGGAAACATTATACCGAAACCCCAGCCAAGGACAAACTTATACAGTTAGTGAGATGTCCCTTAATTTGAGAACATTAGGTTAATTTTACTACAGAAGTACGAAGGATAGCTTTATCTATTTAATATTCTCAAGATTTCAGTGCAAGTACAGAATACAAGGTGGCGTTGTAAATACGAGACCCGTTTTTTTTTTTCATATTCAAATATGACGTGGTTTGTCATAGTCAGTTTTCAATTCAAATATGACGTGATTTGTCATAGGAGTGCATGAACATCGACGGTGGGTGCGGTTAGCCAACAGGGGATGCGTACTCCTCCCGGGCACCTGGTCCCGCCTCTAGCTTTCTAGGGGTCCGTCGCTGCTCAATTTGGTGCTCTTTTGTGAGTGCTGTTGAGATTATCGTCAGGATCTTCTTTAACTCATTTGTGTTTCATACGTAATGCAAGTTAGAGTATATTAAAGTAGTGCCAAAAAAGGAAGCTCAAAGCTTCCTTTAATTTTTAATTTTGTATTTCTAAAATACAGCTGTTGGCTCAGGTATTAGAATTAAAAATAAGAAAAAAATTACCAAAAAGTTTTGTATGTGGCACCACGTTTATGAATAAATGAAGAAATTAAATCTACACTATATGTCTATTGATTCTATACGTCTTCAAATTCAATAGCATTTTTTAGAACAGATAAATTTGCAGCATGGACCAGCCATGCACATTTCGGGTACTTAACCCTTGTCAGCGATCCTCAATCTAAACGATGTAATATTGCCAAAGAGTGAAAATTAGTATTTCCAAAAGAGTACCGAAATACGTAGCAAGATGGTTGGGATATGATGCTGCAGGACCCACACTTGAGAAATTTCAAGAAATTTTGATAACAGAAGTATTCCATTGCGTTGAAGAACTTGGCTACATGTGGCCTCGGGGACTCCTGGTCCACCAGCAGTGACACTCATCAGGTGGTACAAATGTTAATACTTATCTTTCTAATTCTTCAAAGAACTACAAGTGAATACCGAAAGGATACTAGATAAGGTGCTGGGGGATAGGCATCAAAACTATTTTCAGATAATAAGTACAAGAAATGGGAAAATGTTTAAGTGTAGCTTCACGTAAGAATCAGGCAGGTGATACATCAACATTTTTTGCAAAACTTTCTGTTTTGAGACATAAATAAGATACAAATCAATACTTGAAGCGACATATTTGGACAAGAACCATACCTTAACATATAGAACAATCCGACGGGCATAGAAAATAATGAAAAACGGGAACCAAAGCAAAAAATAAATTAATTATATGAATAGAATAGAACTCCCAATAAGGAAAAGAACCAGGTAGCTCATTTATCGCAGAAGCTATTGTGAAGCAAGATATTTACCTCATAATTCATTAAGGACTATGATGGCACAAAATGGTTGGAAAATTTCTCAGTAATATTCAACAAAATTAAGTGCTCTTTTTGGCGAAAATAGTTCTGATATTCTGAGTATGAAAATAATGTAAAACTATGTTACCTTCCTTTAGGTCTTGTTTGAAGAATTTTAGCATCTTCTTCAGTTTTGTCATTTCCTCTGTTGATATTTTTCTTGATCTTCCTGCTCGTCGTTTTGCTTTCAACATATCGGCTCTATCATTGATAGTTTGGATCCACTTCCTCCGTACGTCCTCTATCCTATCTATGTCTGCCTCCATCTCCACATCCCCATTACCTAGTTCTAGTCCTCTTATCATGTCCTCCAACTCCTCACATCTAGCTCCCGTATTCTGTCTAACTAATCTGGCAAACTTCTTGTTGCTCATCCATTGGTGGCTGGAATGACGTCCTTGAAGGCATTCCTCACAAACACGTAAGTTACAGGTTTGGCAGTAATAGTTCAGTTCTTCATTCAGGTGATGCTTACATGTAGGAAGAGCTGATTGGAGTGGATATCTCATAGCCATCTTTGTACTGGTATGGTAGATTGTCTTGATTTTGGAAAGAATACTTAATACTTAATACAAAAGTGAAAAAATAAGATTTTCGTTTTTATATGAAGGTCGAAATATCAACTAACATTACTTTCACACAGCAGTTACATGTATGAAAGGAGTTGTACTTCTTCCTATTCTGATTCACATAATCCTTTTTATTTTGATATAATTCATCACTATCTTTCTATAATTCTGTAGTGAAGGGGTCCATGTAAAATGCGAAACGAAAGAAAATCGAACGAAATGGAACAAATCGAAAACGAAACGAAACAAATCGAAACGGAACTAAATGAAACAAATAAAAAAGAAACGGATCGAAATGAATCGAAACAAAACATACATATGAACGAACTTGAAAAAAAGAGCATATCGCGAATACATGCCGAACTTCAACTTCTAAAATCTAGATCTGAATGTATTATTACCTTTATCCATCAGTTCTAGCATAAAAGAGTCGAAGTGAACGATGAAAACATAAACGGTACGGTTAATGTAATAATTGCATTCTAAGGGATTAAATGAGACGGGAGGGGATAAATACTCACGTCATAGGCGGATAAACAGGGTGGAATCTAGTATAAAATGGCGTTTTTTATCAAAAATAAACTTGGGGAGAGGGATGGTGCATAACTCATTTCATCGAAGTTCCTATCTTTAGACTTTTATCTATTTTATCCCATCCCCTTTAATCCTCTATAATATATGTATTGCATTTAACGTTTATGTTTTTATTGTAAACATTTTAATCTTTCAAGAAACCTCTCGGCACTGTATTTTCATCAAATTCTGTGAGGTTTGGGATTTGTTTCTTTTCGTTTCGATCAGTTTTGTTCCGTTTCGATTTGTTCAGTTTCGTTACGATTAGTTTCATTTTGTTTCGATTTGTGCGGTTTCGTTTTTAATCTTTAATCTTTGTTTCTTTCGCACTTTACAGGGACCCGTCATGAAGGACGTCGAATTATAATCATGAGTTTTCTTTTTTTTAAATCAGTTTGACTTTATATATGACTGATAACATGGATAAGATTAAAATATTCTCGGATATTTTGGAATGGTAAATTTAACACGAATATGTCCTGAAATGACGTGACATAGTATTATTTTTCAAAAAAGGAACATGTCATGTGACAAAATATCTCTTTTATTGCTCTGCAGTATTCATTTACCCTTTAAACCAATTTTAGGCAAATTGTCAGCCTATATTGATTTGAGAGGGAACTGTTAACATAAAAATGAATATTTCAGTTAAATACGAAGTATCAACTTATTTCAATTTCATTCAGATTATAGGAAAGTAGTTTTATCTAACGTTGTATTCGAATATTTATTTCTTTAAATTTTTTGAACGAGGGTTGTCCGTAAAGTTCGTGGTCTGTCATAATAAATGAAGGTATCATCTTTATAAAATTCCAGTTGCATATTAATAATATGCCATTTCATTACGAACAAAGCACAAATAATTATATTTATATACAATATCAAAAGGATACTTCCTCATACCCGGAGCACTAGCACGTGAATCCTTGACGATATCCGTTATGAGCTATATTGACAATTCTACTTTCCTCACTTAATTTCTTTCAAGAATGTTCAGAACCCGTCCAACACAGACATGACTCGTTGTAGAATCATTGGATAAAATCATTTGCACAATTTTTTAAACTTTCACAGTTACCTGCGATTTCCGGAATTGTTAGTTACCTATCATTGTGAATCATGACAAGTTCTATATTTTAAAAGCGCTCCTTTCTTTGATAGAAAGTCTTCCCAAACACATACTATTCTGTAAACTGTCCCTAACGTCCAAATCCTCTTTGCCACTTGAATTATTCCGAACAGCTAGTTTTATCATGTTTTCCGTCTGTTTAAGGAATCTATGGGTCTCTGTCGGTGTTTTTCTGAAACCTACGCAAAATTTTATCACTGCTCTCTGCTCCGCCTTTCGAGAGTATGAAACTTTGAATGTTCAAATTTCGCATGTGTGATGTCATTACTATTGTCAACATCAAAATGTAAAAATGATTGGTTTATCTGCAGGATTTTACGAAATGCAAATGAAATGAATAAAATGATAAAAAGCATATTTCGGTAAAAATTCACCATGCTCCGGTTCACCATCCTATGTCTAATTACGAAATCAAAGTTGTAATAATGAAATCAAAATATGATAATTGTTCACATTTCGTAATTGGCAAATAGTATACGATAATAGATATACTAAAATAAATATCTTCGAAGCTTATTTTCCTTGATTTTAGAATTGTCCACGAACTATACGGAAAGCCCTCGTATGTTTCTATAACCCTTAAATGCAAGGCGCTTCAACGTATTAGTCCGACATCTTTTACTTATAAACCTAAAAGGCCTAAATACCCTTTAACTGTTTTAACATTCAGGTTTTTTTTTGGTATGGTACCGGAACATTTAAAATGAAAATAAAATTGGTGGCACAGTGTTACTATGGTACCAAATGACGTGTAGATAATGTAGAACAAAGAGTATAATCGAAATAGTTTGTGAAGCGATTTTAAAAGCACATTGTAACAATGAGAATCAGTCTTACCTTGTTTGACTTTGTTTTTCCAATCTGCAAATGTCGTTGCCAGTGAAGAATAGTCCCGTGTAAGGATATGCATCAAAATCCTGAACAAAATTACATACTTAACATAGCCAACAATTAATCAATATTATAGTAACAGTATACATTATTCGCATTTATCAAATACAAAAATAAGTTTCTGACACTGATTAGGAGCTTTCACGATCTCTTCAAACTGCACTTTATTCAATCGCGGAACGTTGTTTTGATCAAAGAGTTAAATAAATCGTCTTTTTGACTGAGTTTTAAATGGGTTAGTATGTCTTCGCTCTGTGTGTTTTAAATGCAATATTTGTAAAGAGAAGATCAACCCGATATCTATCATTCCTACACCATGTGAATACACGAAACGTGCGAGGTCATCTGTCAGAAAAAGTCCAATTTTAAACATGATTAATATTTCTTCCTCAATGAAATACATTATTCCTCCAATTTATTTATATGCAAGCAAATATGAATTAGTTTTGGAAGAGAAAGCGTTTGAGCAATTAATATGGATTCTCCGTAAAAACCTAAAACAATTAGACATATTTGGCCACGACATGTCTAAGGTTTTGGATATTTTTGTGTACAAGTTCGATATGCTGTCCTCATAACGAAATGACCTTCCACTTTTTCTCTGACGTTCCGTTGCCATGGTAACCAAGTTTTTGTATAAAAACCCCATGAATCAAAGCATTTTTATGCATCCCATTACCATGGAAACGAATGTAGATGTTATTTTCTGAACAGATTATTTAAATCGTCTTAAGTTAATATAATTTGATTATTCAATGCTTCTTCTTTCTGTATGTCACGTAAATTTGCCTCAATTTCAAGAAAAACTGTTTATTCAAAATGTGCCATTTTGGACCAATTTAGGCCTGATTTTACATATATTTCACTTACTTTTGACATGAGCAATAATGCACTTGCATTAGATTTGAATTACAGTTGCCTTTTTACTGAATAGAGTTATCCTAGGACCTTATGGGAATCGAAGAAAATATTTGCAGCAATGAGATTTTTCTGTTTATATGCCTTTGAAATTGGTTACCATGGCAACATTTGGTATGAAGATGTAAATACCTGTCGTAAGTAAAAAGCTAATGTCTAAAGATGTATGCCTACTATCGTTATACAAAACTTGGTATGAATATGTATTAATGACAACTTGATGCTACCATGACCTTGAGAAAATGTCAAGGTCATTTGCTCAATTTTCAAGGTCATTGAAAAATATTTGCTATTTTCAGGCCACATTTTGTGATTTTTCACTAAAAGGAGACATTATTAACGGTAAACGGTATGGAACTTCGGTAAAACAATCAATTAGAGGTGAAAGTATGATAAATGCATTATTTGTTGGGATGAGTATTAAAATAATCAAAATCTATTGAAGACCCAAATATATAAATGCTACATATTTTACAAGAATTTTTTTTTTAGAAAAGCTCAATGTTATGCTCTTATTGAAAGTATGTCATATACATAGAAGTGAAGTACAATTTAACAAAACTGTGATGAATTCTACTTCTTATGATAGGTTGTTCAACTGTAAATAATTAAAATCAAAATATCTACTGAAATACGTTGAAGAAATCAATTCACAGTTTTAAACATGCCACAATATGTCTAACTTCTCATATATATGAGGCTGTCAAATAGATTGACCCCGTTACCATGGTAACCGTGGTTCAAATTTATAAATGTGCTTTGTTTTCATTGTTTTTACGTTAAGTATGTTGATTACAGAATTTTTCATCAAAATCAATGACATGCCGTTGCCAGCTGTTTTAGGCTTTTACAGAGAATCCATATCAAATACAAAAATATGGACAAAACTTTTGAATTCGAATATCATAACAAACATGTTTTTTTTTTGCAACCGGAAACGAAGAAACTTTTATTAATAAGGAATGGGTGTCTTATTTTTGCGGTCATTGCTTTTACACTTGGATTCCACAGGACTGGCGCAAATCTCCTGAACTAGACACTATATCCAAATGGTAACTACATGGTACACATACGGGGAAAAAGTTTTCTTTTAAATGTTATACCTGAAAAACTTGCATTAGAAAAGCATTGCTCTGTAGTCAAGGTTGAACTTTTTTTTCTCACTTTTTATGCAATTTGCTTGTATCGCAATATTACGCTCTTTTACCATGAGTCCATTATTTTTGTTTTTATTATACGTTTTGCCAAATATTTGTTAACACAGTTCTATGATGTGCTTATAAATCTCGACTTCGCCAATTTTAGACAATTTTTTACATAACAATTTGTAATTTTGTAACAATTTGTAATTCCTTTTTGAAGTGACTTGAATTTATCTACTAAACTAAAAGCTGTGTTCACAAAAGTTCGAATTTGCAAATCAACATCGAAATATATGCAATTTGATTTTGTGGAATTTTGTCGTTTGAAATGCAGTTTATGCATTGTATTCCAGGCTGCTAAAATATTTCATAAGAACGAACCATTGACGAGGGATTAATACTAATACTACGCTCACAGTGACAGAAATTAGTTTTAGATGGGGAGTTTTCTATCTTAATTTTAGTGTGACGTTGCCGATATTAAACGTTGAGACCACGGAGAACGTCAATGACGTCGCAGTAAATCAACATAGAAAAATCCCCATCTTAAACCCATTTCTTTCAATATCAGAAAGGAGGGGATAAAAAAGGGGAGACAACAAAAGCTCAACCCAAAACACCCACTGTAAAACACGAAGCAGAAATGCAGAGAAAGATAAGCAAATGGTACAGATGAGTTAAAGATGATCCTATGTATAAACCAACGAGACTAATGGGCAATCGATGCAAACTTAGGACGACCATCTCTCACGCAAGTAGCAGACGATATGGTTATCATGGATTACGTGCGCATTACCCTTCCACTTTTCCGATTACCAAGAGGTCTCAAGAACGCACAACTGTGGTGTGTGATAACCTCCTCCCTGTAAGATGAACATACAAACAGACAGCATGGCGCAGGGGCCCCAAGATACAAAAAAGATGGATACGAGTCGCCCCGACCTTCCCTAATTACGCCTTCAATGTCTGGATATATTGAGAGAATACATGTCTATGCATATTCACATATTTCATATACATCTACCATGTATTTCAAGTGCTAGATAGAGAAGTTGACACGTTTCATGGAAAATATTTTATAAACAGTAAGTATGTTTTCATAATAATTCTTTTACCATAAAAACAGTTGCTTTTACCGTATAAAAACCGATTTCAATAGAAAAGTGTCGTCTTATATAGTTTTATACCACAAAAAAGTGTCGCAACACGACACATGACTTATAGATGAAATAAAGAGTTTTATATATTTTGTTCTGGTATAATTTTTCTTTCTCTGATAACGTCAGTATTTTCGTTTTGATACTGAGTTTGGGGACATAAACACCAAGCATCGCTAGAAATGTATGTTTCTGACAGTTAATGTCGTTAGAAACGCGGTTTAGATTGCTTAATTTTCCAAATATGTAAGCATTTGATTGTCATAAAAGAAAATACGAAATGATGTTTCAAAATGAACTTAGATCTCCTCCCTTCTTTTCTTAGCAAAAGGTCGGAATCTGTTTTTTCTCTATAAATGAAAGATGTACCTATAAAAAAATGTTATGATTACCGTAGAAAATGAATTCTTGCAATCTCGCAATCGCACGTTACATGGAGTGTTACAAATGTATAGAATCATTGTTTCAATTTATTGAGTGGTTGGAAGATTCGTCATATATTTGTTACATCGACCCTACGGGGAATTTGGAGCCGCGCACTTTCTGTCATGTAAATGTACAAATCTAAATTCAAAACATTAAAGAGGGTGCTACTCAAATGATTTTTTGTGGCTCCGCTAGAAGCATCACTGATGAGAATTTAATATTCGAAACACGTGTCTGGTGCATGGAAATTGGTTCGGAATTTTGTTCAAGAAGGTATAGAGTTGGAACCCCTCGACATTATTAGTATAAGCACGTATTTCACGTTGCAGTGTGGAACATTTAAAATCGTTCCTCGTGACCTGATGTTTGTCAAGTGTATTAATAACTTCTTTCCAGCTCTGTCACCTGAAAGAATCTTTGTTTTGGCCTTTTATCAATGTGACATCATATATACATTTTTTTTGCTATTTCGGAAACTAGCCATTTCACCTTTAAATATCGAAATTGAAGGATTTTAACATCTTAGCACCATCCCTCCAATGTTGTTTTGAACATAGATTTTATTTGGATATGCTACTGAATCGACCCTACAGGAAATTTGGAGCCGCGCACTCTCTGTCATGTAAATGTACAAATCTGAATTCAAAAAAATTAAAGAGGGCGCTGCTCAAATGATTTTCGGTGGCTCCGCTAGACGCATCACTGATGAGAATTTTATATTCGAAACACGTGTCTGGTGCATGGAAATTGGGCTGGAATTTTCATCAAGAAGGTAGAGAGTTGGAACCCTTCGACATTATTGCAAATACCCCAGTGTAAGAATATGTGTCAAATCAAACAAACAACTAATATTCGTGCAACGAAAATTTGGTTTGATAAAAATCGATTTCTACAAGTTTTAATTATTTTCGTTTATCTTCAAATAAAAATATGTGGCAGTTACGGAGTGTTAAAACTTCATTTATTTAAAACGCGGATAGTATTTTCAAACAAAAAGACAAAAAATTCATTTACTTGACTGAGTTTTCAAATAGCTCGGAATGTCTTAAGTGCGTGTTTTCTCGTGATTTGAAAAATAAAATTTGTAAAGAGATGTGCAATACGAGATATCAACATACCCATATGATTACGCTTTTACAACGAAAATGCACAAATATCTCCAATTGTACATACCACTAATGTATCATGTTCATTACTTAAGTAAGATGTTTATTTTCTTCCTGAATATCTCGTGGTTTTAAATATAGCACTTCGTAAGAGAAGTGCAATACGAGATACAAACAAATCTATATAGCATAACTCTTGTACAATGATAAGGCACCAATGTCAAGGGTATATACATATACCACAAATGTCCCAAAATATAGAAATATGAAACTAAAAATCAAGACGACCCGTATATTTTAAGTATTAGTCGTTGGTTTTATAGAAGTATAATTTGAAAGAATGCTACAAATATGATAAAATTCTTTCTAGCTTCAACTTAAAAGATAACATTGCTTATCATAAAAAAAAAAACAACAAAAGAGGTCATTTTAATTAGCGAGGGATTGCTTGTATAAAAATTTATTCTGAAATCGCATGTTTAAGAAAATTAATCATTTTAGTATGTGTCAGAGTAAATATTCGTTCTAGTATTTTAATCCCAATGTGCCAAATATATCTCCAAATATTTGTATATATGTTAACAAAGTACCATGACGTGTCACAACACTTTTTCAACAATCTGTAATTTTCCTTTAGTAAAAATATGGAAATTAAAAGGCAACATTGAATAATAGGTAGTTCGATTTTGTGTACATTTGTCTTTTGAAATGCAGGGTATGCATTGTATTCCAAGTTGCAAAAAATAATTCATGAGGACAAATCATTTGATTTCCTATTGCTGAAACTGCTCACGAGTGTTAATCTAGTCTAGTGGATATAACCCCACTCCTTAACGACTTTCCCTATGCGTTAAGTTCGCAACCGTTCCTATGAAAGATCTAATGAATATTTGGCCTTGCCTTCTCGACTTTGAGACTGAATATCTGATCGGTACTTCTTTAATGTTTACTCATAGCACTTTGTATATAGACATAACGTCAGACAGTGCATGCATTTTATTTATTGTGTTCCTCATCGTGCATTTACATCGAAGGCGGGTGCGGCTAGCCAACAGGGGATGCTTACTCCTCCCGGGCACCTGATCCCACCTCTAGCTTGCTAGGGGTCCGTCGATGCTCAACATAGTGCTCTATTGTGAGTGATGTAGAGATTATCGTCAGGATCTTCTTTAACTCATTTGTGTCACACCTATGCCCTTTGCCGTGAGGAGCTCGGAAAAAAGTTCCCCGCGAGGGGTTTGACAGTATTAAGTGTTTTGAATATATTTCCCTGACGTGGTCGCCATAGCACATTGTATATAGACATAACATCAGACAGTGCATGCATTTTATATACTGTGTTCTTCATCGTGCATTTACATCGACGGCGGGTGCGGCTAGCCAACAGGGGATGCTTACTCCTCCCGGGCACCTGAACCCACCTCTAGCTTGCTAGGGGTCCGTCGATGCTCAACATAGTGCTCTATTGTGAGTGCTGTTGAGATTATCGTCAGGATCTTCTTTAACTCATTTGTGTCACACTTATGCCCTTTGCCGTGAGGAGCTCGTAAAAAAGTTCCCCGCGAGGGGTTTGACAGTAAGTGTTTTGAATATATTTCCCTGACATGGTCGCCATAGCACTTTGTATATAGACATAACGTCAGACAGTGCATGCATTTTATATACTGTGTTTTTCATCGTGCATTTACATCGACGGCGGGTGCGGCTAGCCAACAGGGGATGCTTACTCCTACCGGGCACCTGATCCCACCTCTAGCTTGCTAGGGGTCCATCGATGCTCAACATAGTGCTCTATTGTGAGTGCTGTTGAGATTATCGTCAGGATCTTCTTTAACTCATCAGTATTAGCTAAATTCATATTAATCTTTGTACACCAGTCCTGTTAGAATTTCAAGGTCTCGACTATTACCCTACCCGTATTTACTATAATAAGTGCCAATCACATCTAGAACTGAAAAATTTACCCTTGTCATTTTGTCTGTAATTCTCTACACTCCTTATCTGCCAAGAATCTTCTTGTAAGGTGTTTCGAGTATTCAAATCAGTATTATTCTTATCGTATTAAATCTCAGTCTTTTTTTCTATTTTCCGTTTTCAAGTAAGTATTTTCGAAGGTGCCAATAGTATTCCTTGATATTACACATTTTCATATAGTTCTGATCCATGTCTTGAATTATATTTAATGATTTTTTTACCCAGTCACTTAAATCAAAAGTATTGCAGCACATTTTGTGCCATATTCTCAAACCTATATACTCTATTGGCCTACTCAGTATTATTATATGTAAATATACCATCATTAATTGTTATTTATATGTTATTTATACTCTATATTATATTTCAACCTTATTTTGTCGTCCATTTTATAAATGGCGGCATTTTGGGCACAGGAGCTTCGCAATCCAATCAAAACTGTAGATAGATAAATGTAGAATGTTACGTGTGGTATTCTTGTGTGTCGTAAGTACCTGTATGGAATATAAGTCGTTTGAATGTTTGGAATGATCATGGTTATAAGTGAGCTTTGATTATCTAAATGTGTAAGAATGTATGTGAAGTTTTGTCGTATGAATGATTGAGGGAAAAAGCAGAAGCAATTTTGAATGGCGATGGGTTCAGGAGGCTGCTCCTTTTTGAATGATACTTTAATTTGAGTATTCTTTGATCAGAAAGAGGAAACTTGAAACTTTAAAAACCATCTTAAACATGTATCTAGTCTTTTCTGTTATTTATATAGATTTTTTAAATATTATAGAGTCCTTTTTGTGCAATAATTTTTTTTTCAAACAGAACGAACTGCAAACCAAGCATGTCATACTTTATTGTTCATTTTCATTCGAAATACTTTTAAAACATCGTTCAGTACTTCTAAGACCTAATCAAGAGAAAAAAGCTTCTTTTTTATTATTTCATCTGAAAATGTGAAAAAAATGTATTTAGAATAGTGAAAAACATTTTTAGATTATCGGGTTTTCTTTCACACAGATAACCACAGATGTCTTATTTTGAATAGTTTATTTGGTTTTTGCGTTGGGAGGACGGTTATGTTTCTAGGTTGATTAGTCGTTGTGGTCATTTCATTTTCTTTTTAGCTAGCTCATAATTATTACAAATATCTAGTCATTCAGCTATTTATCTAGTCATAACATATATCGGTGAGTGTTTTCTAGTCCCAGATATAGATAATTATTGATGAGATTTTTCTGATGTCTTGTGTCTTCTACTGTCAATGATATGTCTCAATGTTATTTTATACATTTGTCTCTAACATATTTGTCTCATATTTTATCACATCGCTCACTGTTTGTATTTTGTCTCATTGATAGTTATACAGGTCGAGGAAACTTCCTTATATGGAAGTCAAGCATAGCGGAACGACTGCGTCACATAATCAGTTCAGAGTGAGCGCTCTCTCATATTCAACCAATCGCTATAATGAACTTTGCATTATGGGATTACTATGATAGTAAAATCGTGTGTATATTTTGGCTTTAGTACTGTCTTCAAAATTGCTTCGCTATCGCAGAAAAGGCGACTAAATTCCTTAATATCTTTGTCACATATACTTTAGAGGTATATCTTTCGATTCCATATTGCGTTTTTAAAAATTCTAAGTCTAAGACTGTAAATCAAGGTGATAAAATCATGCACCTTTGAATGGTTCAATGTGTGATCGCAATGAAAATTATGGTATATCATTCGTATTACACGTTCTACATTAGCTCAGTTTCTCTCTTTCGCAAATTCAAAATCAGAGAGAGAGAGAGAGAGAGAGAGAGAGAGAGAGAGAGAGAGAGAGAGAGAGAGAGAGAGAGAGAGCATAAAATTGGCCCTGGATGAGGAAGCAGGGGTACGTCTCAGAGAACTATAAACTAGGATAAAAAGAACAATCCCGGCCTATTCCACTTTCAATAAAACTCTATTATCGCAGACCAAATTAGACAGGAGATACGACGACAGACAAACACATGGGAGACCTTGTTTTGTGGCAAATAAGTGACAGACATATAAACGAAGAGGTATCCGGAATTTTGTGATTTTTAACACATCCAATCAATTTATGGAACTCGATTATTTTTTGCTGTGCAACATTCTGTTGGTCTCCTATGACTAAGTAATGTTGATTATGACTAGATAAATTCTTCACTAAAATATATTTGAACATATCAACATGAGAACAACTACTTTTCATTATTTATTACATGTATTGGCAATAATTTGGCCGCGGTGGATCCCAACCTTTGTCGGTACCGATAAATTTATCATGCCAGAATTCTCTGAAAGACAAATAAAAACTCATAAATTTCCCAATTCTGTTCAAATGAATTTGTTTTAAAGTGTGTGGCGCCACCTACATGTACAGTAGTTTTGATAAGTTATTATTTATTGTGAGAATGAGATTCCAGCTAAGGTAATGGATGTATCTATAGTATGCCCTTAACTGAATAATTTGGATCCAGGGGGGGGGGGGGGAGACACCCCCTTCTAGAATACCCAATTTTTATATTTCCCGTTTTTATGTGAATATGTTTTTATGACTCATATGTTGACCCTCCTGACACGCTGGACATCCCCCTCCTTGGAAAAAATCTAGATTTGCTAATGGTGTAGAAAGCGTGGATTTAAACTTATTATATATTTTATTGTTCAATAAATTCGATTATTTATTATGCTTTTCCGTGACATATCTGATTTTTTTTCAAATTAGTACATAGTACATACAACGGAAAGGGGTGTAAAGCCATTTCTTGAGAAAAAAAAAACATACATAATGGAAAAATATGCACTTTCGGCAAATACCAGGGGGTACCTGATGAATTCTTCATCAATTCCTGGCATTTCTGTAAAACAGTTTGCAATGTATACATTAGAAACACATTATTCTTCAATATTCGATGTCTTTATATTCACAAACGTAAAGGGGTAGGGGCAAAATCTGCCGTTTTTGGCCCCATTTTTTGCTATTTTCAAAAATTGTTTTCATACTATCTTTTATCTTTCAAATAAGAATAGATATATTGTT
Organism: Pinctada imbricata; assembly: GCA_033119305.1. Classification (NCBI taxonomy): domain Eukaryota; kingdom Metazoa; phylum Mollusca; class Bivalvia; order Pterioida; family Pteriidae; genus Pinctada; species Pinctada imbricata. Next base: position 19,645,089 of record VSWD01000003.1, read on the forward strand.
GTTTATTGAAACTGAATCGCAAATAGATATAATCAACTAGTATTATTTCCCGCCAAAATTGCCCACTGCTATAGAAATTAGTAGTAAAATGATAACAACCAGATTTTAACATAATAGTTTATAGTATATATAGAGCAAGCGCATGTAACAAACTTATACTTTCCATGTACATTCAGAATATAAAAAGGAATGTCCCATATGAGTGTGAACCTGTTACACGCCCTTGCTCTAGGGCTTACAACAGTAGGTAGGTATGTCCCTTGCCAAAAATCAGAATTTCTAATGTGAAGACATAGTACTAAACAATCAATCATTTTGCCCTGAAAGGCACAGTTTTCAAAAAATCTCACAAAATTTGTCATTTTTTGTTTAGAAGAAGCATACTGAATAAGAAAATATAACTTTTTAAAAACATTCTGATTGGGGCCAAAATGGTCACTTTAGCCCCTACCCCTTTATACATGTCTAGTACAGAAAAATCTTTGTATGGATCGATTTCACGAAGATTATGTGTAGATCCAATGCAAGTCGTTATTAAAAATGTGCCATTTTCTCATCTTTATATCTGAATTTAGAGTTTGAAGTTCTAAAAATGAACATGGAATCGATAAATATACCTTTGAAGTATAAGTGACAAAGATGTCAAGGATTTTGATTGCGATTTCTGCAATAGCGAAGCAATTTTGAAGACAATACTAAACCCTAAATATACACAAGATTTTACTATCATAGTAATCCCATAATGCAAAGTTCATTGAAGCGATTGGTTGAATATGAGAGAGCGCTCACTCTGAACTGATTATGTGACGCAGTCGTTCCGCTATATTTGACTTCCATATAAGGAAGTTTCCCCGACTGTTATATGTAAGTGTCAAAATGGTGTTTACCTAACTTTTAACGGTTAATTTTATCATTTAATTTGATTATTATGTTCACTTTAGAAATTTTCACTCATATCCTATGAATTTGAGGTTTCTCGTAAGAAAATCATGTTTTATGTTTCATTCATCAAAAAACTAGCATTAGACATTTATGTAATCATAGGAAATCATGTCTTTGAGTTTAAGTACAGAATTTTAAAACTACACATTCCATTCTGTAAAACATTTTCCGTTAAGTTTTCTTCTTTGTTTTCTCTTCTTTGTGGCATTATTAAATTAATGACGTAAGGAATTAAAAGTAAATATTATATAAGTAATGTTTGATTAGTTAAATTAAGGACGTAAGGAATAAAAAGTAAATATTATATAAGTAATGTTTGATAAGTTAAATGCTCTTAAAATAGATAAATGTTAACAATCATTTTTTCACTGTTGATCAATATTTCTGGTTATAGAGCACACACAACAGGTAAATAACTTTTTGAATTTAAGACTTATTAAATATTGTATGATTAGTTCCATGGTATCAGCTTGCCATAAATTCTTGCCAGAATAAGGGATATCATCCCAGGTAGTGTATTGTTATTGTGTATATAAATCTAGAGAGGGAGTCATATAATTCAATTATTAGAACCAATATTTAACTAAAAATTAAATAGCTAAATAATTCTCAAAAGGCTATGGATATTTATACACATCCGTGTCTATCTTTTCGAATAGTTGTCAAGATGCTACAAGAAATGAACAAAGCAAAAAGTCATTGTCTTATTTCATTAAATAAAAAAGAACATTCATAGGAATATGTCGGTTTTGAAACTTTAGTCTATATTGTATTCATGATTTTTTAAACAAGAATATCCTTCTGTAAATTAAATACATTTATGTCTCCTTCAGTTGTTGATCAAGATAGAAAATATGTTCAAACTAGCGTAAGACAAAGAACAAAGAATGTATAGATAATTTAAGTTTTCGTAGATGCTGATCATGTATTAAGAAATATTTCTCTGAAAATAAAGAAATATTAATAAGCATGACATAGTTGTTCGTAATTTATAGGTCTTGTTATTCTACATACGATAATGTACGAGTTATTTATATGTACAATGTTATGGAAGAACAGGGGTCTATGTACACGTACAAAATGGGTATACTCTCTAGTAAACAGTCATAACAGTCGAAATACAACAAAAGTAACTGAATGTGAAAAAACCGAGAATGTACAACCGCAACCAATGTAAAACACATGCAACGAACTAAGTTTTCAAGCGACTTAATCAGAAAACACAGAGACTGCATAAAACGTAACAATTGGCAACGCATAAATAAACAATTGAATGTAATAGAATACGTACTGTATAAAAAATGACAATTGGTAGCACACGTGAATAAGTGATTAGGAGAACAAGGGTCTATGTACACGTACAAAATATAAGAACACGTACTGTATAAAAATAATAATGGGTAGCACATGTAAATAAGTTATCAGATAGAACAAGGGTCTATGTACACGTACAAAGTGTTAGAACACGTACTGTATAAAAATAACAATTGGTAGCACACGTGAATAAGTGATTAGGAGAACAAGGGTCTATGTACACGTACAAAATATTAGAACACGAACTGTATAAAAATAATAATGGGTAGCACATGTAAATAAGTTATCAGACAGAACAAGGGTCTATGTACACGTACAAAATATTAGAACACGTACTGTATAAAAATAACAATTGGTAGCACACGTGAATAAGTGATTAGGAGAACAAGGGTCTATGTACACGTACAAAATATTAGAACACGTACTGTATAAAAATAATAATGGGTAGCACATGTAAATAAGTTATCAGGCAGAACAAGGGTCTATGTACACGTACAAAATGTTAGAACACGTACTGTATAAAAATAACAATTGGTAGCACACGTGAATAAGTGATTAGGAGAACAAGGGTCTATGTACACGTACAAAATATTAGAACACGTACTGTATAAAAATAACAATTGGTAGCACACGTGAATAAGTGATTAGGAGAACAAGGGTCTATGTACACGTACAAAATGTTAGAACACGTACTGTATAAATAAGGAAATGTTAGAACACGTACTGTATAAATAAGGAAATGTTAGAACACGTACTGTATAAATAAGGAAATGTTAGAACACGTACTGTATAAATAAGGCAATGTTCTAAGACAATGGTAGTGTTCCAACTCGTTACCTCCCTAATGAGAAAATTAATGGTGTTTTCAACGAGAGAGTAAAACATTTATAATGTGTGCTTCTGACACAAAAGGATTCTTTTCCTCAGTAGAATACAAATTGCAAAAATCTTGGACTCCATCTGAGTTGTGCGAGGCCTTGTCCTTTCTTTAAGAAAACATTTTTGTAAGATTTGGTAATACTCTTTACAGGCAAGTTAATGGAATTCCTATGGGTACTAAATGTGCGCCTCTGGTTGCAGATTTGTTTTTATACACATTTGAAAAATAATTCATGCAAAACGCAAGAAATTTGACAGAAATGTTTCAACGGCACCACTACGTAATCCAGGATAACCACACCGTCTGCTATTTACGTGGCAGATGGCCGTCCTAAGTCGGCACCGGTTGCCCATTGGTCTCGTTGGTTTATGTGTAGTCTTTTATGTTTCATGTTTCTATGTTGCGAGTTGGTGTTTCTTGTCCCTTTTGCGTCTCTTTCTGTGGGTATCTGTTCTGTGTTTTTTGCATGGGTGTTTTGGGATTTTGCTGTGGATGCTGCAACCTAGTGTTGTTGGAGATCCCCTCCTTTCCTCTAGGTATCTTGATGATGCTTTGAATATTGATAACCCATATTTTGACCTGTACAAAAATCAAATTTATCCACCAGAGGTTACATTGAATTAGGCGAACATAGATGATATAGTTACACCATTTTTGAGCGAATAGCTCTAAGTGATCACCTGAATTTTTCACGTTAGAGGGTCCCAATTCCGTACATGTATAAATTGAAGCACGAACCAATCAAATCACAGGGGTTTCAGCATCGCGACGTATCGAATCTTCCAATCTTCTGCTGCCGGAGAAAGTGAAGGACCGATGCTGCTTCTATGTATAAGCTAGCTCTGTTTACTTAAGAATCAAGCTATTTTGTTACGTAGAAGCGCATGTTTATGTAGTGAGTTTATAAACACGTAAACACGAAAAATAGAACAATGTACATGAGTGGATACGTGTTTGTTTCATAGATGAGGGAGGGGCCAAAGTATTACGGGTCGTTGACGAGGAAGGTATAATTATGTATACGATGTACCTGATACTAATCGGAGATATGTTTCATAACTAATTATATGTAGCTGTACTGATCCAATCTCCTGTCCTTTTTATGTTGGACCGAAAATAAAACTTCTGAACAGGCATGTGTACATACGTAACTTCCTGATGTGAAGTAAGAGAGAATGATAGAGAGGGGGATACAACTATATTCATCGTAAAGTATTTTTACGGGAGACGTCTTATTGTTGTTTACCGTTTTAGATAAAAATTAAGAAAAAATATTTGTTCATTATTACGTACACCATATCATTTTCTAGAAACTTTGCAAAAAAGCCGTGGAAAAAATATTAATATATACAGATAATCAAAAACTTACCGACTCGCGCCACTCGCCGCTTCGTAAAATGAAAATGGTTTTACAGATAGCTGAATTTAGACACTATTTATTCTTTATTAGTTAAATTTTTCAGCGTGTTACCCTCGCCAGTTTACATATCATTTTCAGAAAGTAAATGTAAAACACAAAGATATTTAGAATCATTTTCGTTGTATGCACCGTCCCGTCCCGTTTCCCCTTTCTTAATTTCGATCTAAGTCCAAAACAAATCGAGATGATACGTACATTTTGTATTAGTTGTTTATATATCAAAAAGATCTTTCTCAAATAAATCCTTCCAACGAGCAAACTTTTAATTAGTAGATAATAATTACGACTACCCCACGTCATGCGTAGACTTTTAAAATTAACATAATAAACGTCGCCATTTTATAGGCATTGATACATTCCAGACAACGAGAATACACGTGTATAGAGTTTAAGATTTAAGATTGGAAATGAAGAAGAATGTACCAAGGACGTACAAACTTAATGAAAATATAGACCTTGAATGCATTTTAATCTTTTTTTTTCTCAGAAATTGAAAACGTATGACACTACCAGTACAAGATTCTCTCTCTCTCTCTCTCTCTCTCTCTCTCTCTCTCGCTCTCTGACGTCTGTCTTCATTATATGTCATACCAGGTCAGTAAATATTTCTACAAAGGACTCCATGAAAGCCTTTAGCTGGGTAAACTCCTTCAACTAATTGACCGATGCATTTCTGTATGAAAGGAAAAACTCTAATAACACGAACAAACCAGAAACTGGAAGCTTTTTTTTTAAATGAAATGCAATTTATTTTTCATTCGATCTTTTAAAAAATTCAAGGAATATTTTTTCATTTGATCTTTATAGAATTCAAGGAATATTAATGGAATATATTTGTTAGAGATTGTCTCAGATTGCTCGACAACCAACTCCCCTCTTCCACTATACTTACCTTCCCTACCCCCTTTGTCTGGGTCTCCCTCTGGGTCGGCCACTAGTATTGGTGCCTTTGAATATGATAATTCGAGGACGGTCATCTTTTAATTCTAATGACATAATTATGGATAAGCATTTAAGTATTATTCTATACTTGTTGCAAGTTGCATAAACTTGTATTCGAAGGAAAGTTTGATGACATACAGCATAACACAGCACGAAAAGGCGAGTTTCCATGTTTTGGAAACCACGTGGAAACTGCATGGAAACCTGAGGTTGACAGTTTCCCAGTGGTTTCCAAGGCATGGAAACCTGGATCAGGTTTCCACGTAGTTTCCATCGGGTTTCCATTTTGGAAACTTGGTTGAGTGGTTTCCATTAGGTTTCCATTTTGTAAACTACTAGTCAAAATTAAAGAAGCAATATCATTCATTTATTTTTCACTTTGATTTTGGAAAAGTTGACGGATCCGGCCCATAATCGACATGCGGACAGCCTTCGATATCTCAGGTGCTATGCAAATCCGGTACACTAGCTCCATACGGCGACTTTACATACATACCAAAACGGCAAGGTGGATTATTGTTTTTATTTATTTATTCATTTATTTATTTATTTATTTATTTATTTATTTATTTATTTATTTATCTATTTATTTATTTATTTATTTATATCTATTTATGTACAACACATTCATTTGTTATACAAACACAATTGACTTGTGATTAATTAATTAATTTTTTTTATTTATTTATCTATCTATCTATCTATCTATCTATCTATCTATCTATCTATCTATTTATTTTTATTATTTATCTACTTATTTATCCATCTATTTACGCATCTTTTTTTTTGTTTTGTTTCTTCTACTAATTATAAACCATAATATATCAACTATATAACGTATATTAGAAAAGACTGTTTGTTCTAATTAATTTTTTTCTAGTATTTATAATAATACATTTCTAGAAAAAAAACTTTATAAAATTAATATGCAAAATGTTTTTATTCATAAATTCCATAGAGCATTTATCCTCTAAAGCCAGCGGAGTGATATACTGTGGTTTTCATTTCAAGTATATACACAGACACCGGTTATGTAACGTTTGACCCCATGCAAATTGCATGTCAATTGAAATTCAGTTCTATAGTCGGGGGCGGTGTGACGCTGTGACAAGTACACAGTTGAAGCATGCAATCGCGGCATGTTATTAACGTTTGACCCCATGCAAATTGCATGTCAAATGGAATTCAGTTCTAAAGTCGGGGGCGGTGCGACACTGTGACAAGTACACGGTTACTGCATGACGCAGCATGTTAGTTTGTAACGCCGCTAGGAAATATCTTGCATGGAGAGAGAGAGAATTTTCGTCATGTTTATAATTTCAATAAAATTCGTAAAATCAGCTTGAATGTACTTTACACAAATATACGTACTCAGTCATGCATCTATTAAAAAATCTGAAGTTATACGTACATGACGTATGTACATATATATATACGTTTCAACATTGTGTAATGTAGTTTAATCAGTTAATAAAGCCTAGAAAAGGGTAGACTAGGCAGTGGTGGATCCAATGCCCCCTTTACTGGGGGTCAATTAAGGAGCTAATTTTGTCGATTTATAGGGAAAATGTCTTATTTTGGAAAATTGTGGTCAGTGCTGGGGGAGGACTGAAGTTCATACTGAAGCTCGTACTGCCAGCAGCGAGAGAGAGAGAGAGAGAGAGAGAGAGAGAGAGAGAGAGAGAGCGGAGTTTTTTAATAATCAGAGCCACACAGAGCGTAAATGACTCGACATGCAGGTAACGAAATAGTCCAAATAAGTCCCATCTCATATATATATATATATATATATACATTATGGTAAACATGTACATTGTACATCGTGCAGAACTTAACGAATTGAATGAGAATTAAGCCGGCTCATATATGCATAAAATGAAAAAAAGGCAATAAAAAGACTGAAAGGAAACATATTAGAAATATGGTTATTTCCCACTACATGTATGTCATTCAAACTGAATATAAATAATAGAGTATAATTTAAGATCAATGTAAGTATGTTTGTCTGGTTTTTTTTTTATTGTGACCCGCTTATAGATCTGCATACTAGTATCCATACAAAATGAAAAAAAAACCTAACAATAATAAAGATAAAACGATTTATAACAACATAAGAAATTCTTTTTTTTAAAATCGGTTTTGAAAGAAATAAGGCACGGTCCATTTGATATTAGGGGTGCGGGGGGCTTGGGGTTTTTGTCAGAGCAAGATCATTTTCGCCTCGGCCCGGAGCAAAAAAAAAAAAAAATTTCTCGCAGAGTTGGAGCAAGAAAATTTTTTCAGACATATACATGGTGTGCAATATATTAAGATTAGAATGTTTGTGTTTTATTGATAGAACCGGGATTTTTTGGGGAATTTTAAGCAAAATTTTTTTTAGTAATTCTTCAAATTCAGATTTCTTTTAAGAACATGATTTTTTTTCTGACACATCATAAGGAAATTATTTTTTTTCATCAAAATTCAGAGCGACATTATTTTTTTCGAAAACAAACCAAGAGAGTCAGACAGAGAGCACTGGGCAAGTGGTCTTCCCTGCTTGATGCCAGATGGTGCTCTTTAATTTTTCCAAGGTTAAAAGAGATAAAACTTTCGAAATTTACATGGATTCGTATATGTGAAAATAAAATAATGATATTAAAATCTACCAAGAATTTAAATGATGATTACCGAAAAAAAAATTAATCGTTCAGGATGATTTTGCGGGCTCAGAATTTCAAAATAAATTTTGACCAATCAGAAGCGAGCATTTATTTTTGAGCAGAGGAAACGCTGGAACGGACTCTTTACCAAAATTCTACACATAAACTAAAGAAAACACGCATTCGATTGCAATGGATAGGTAAAACGAGAATACCAATGGTGTAAATTAAGTATTATATAGTATTTGCTTCTTTTTAACAGATGTATGTATGTCAATATTGCTAGCTGGCTCGGCCCGGCCCACGCGTTGCATTGTTTTCAGAATTTTGTCCAGTGTCTGTTCGAACCAGAAATCTGTAACGTTGCCGTTATTTAACCTTTTCTTATAAGGAATCATTCACATTTCTTAGTTACTGTTAAATTAATTTGATTTGAATCGGCAATTCAAATCCCATTATTTATGGTCAGATGGACAGTGATGAGCTCCCCCCCCCCCCCCCCCCCCTTCCTGATAGTCATGTTCAGAGTTATTCTGTTGTCAATTGTCTTGTTTTACAGTTCTATTGAATGTGACATATGAACTCATGGAAAAGCCATCTATGAGGACGAAGTCAAAACACTGTTATTATACCCCTGAAGTAGTTCGCAGGTGCCCGGTCCGGGAGTCGAACCCCGGCCGTCCGGGTGACAGTCAGACTCGTTCCCGAGTGAGCTAAAGGAACATCTCAATAGCTCAGTCTTAGAACTTGTACTGAACTATTGGTACCTGCTACTACCAGAACCACTATACCCTTCCCCCCTTTCCGTTGAGGTCCGTGGATATACCCCGCCGTGTGGCCACTCTCCAACCCCTGGCAGGGTTCTGCCTCCTCTCCTGCAGATCGAGCTGGCCCACACACACCAATTGTTCACCTCGTCGCCAATGAAGTAGTTCGCAGGTGCCCGGTCCGGGAGTCGAACCCCGGCCGTCCGGGTGACAGTCAGACTCGTTCCCGAGTGAGCTAATGGGACATCCCAATAGCTGTCTTAGAACTTTACTGAACTATTGGTACCTGCTACTACTGGAACCACTATACCCCCCCCCCCCCCGCAAAGGAAGTTTTGGGGGTACATTTTGTATATAGGAAAGGCAGTGGCTCCTGATACGAACATTCGTATCTTTAGACCTATGTCCTATGAACATGTTTCCGATTGGTCTGTAACTGTAACGTGACTCGGGTCATGTGTCCATAACAAAATAAAAAAAGTTGATTTTTGTAACCATATCAAGGTATACGAGTTTATTCTGCATTACCTGTAATTTAGCAACCGGGACAAGAGGCTATTTTCTATGCTCTCAATCATAATAGTGATCACTGATCAGTAATAGACGGGCACTTGTCAGCTGTTGTGTGCACGTACTGACGTTCCGTCGCTCCAGCAGAATTTGAAGTTTTTGAAAGTTTTGAGACGATAACAAATACGTACATGTAGCTGAAACTCTGTGCTTTTTACTTAATTAACTTTTCAGAATATGTCACAAAAAAGATACAATTTGAACACTAGATTCATTGAAAAAAAAACGAACCAAATTGAAAGATATATGCAGAAGCTCACTACGATTTGTGTTCGTACGCCGAGACATAGGTCTGAAGATACGAACGTTCATATCCAGAGCCACTGCCTATAGGAAATTAGGAATCACCCTATCGGTCCGTCTGTCTGTCTGTCTGCCATCCGGTTAAGAAGTTTCGAAAGCAGATTTCTTTTATAATATTAATGGTAGGCCATTCATATTTCATATACACATTCACCATAAAGAGTACTACATTTTGATACCATGGCTTTTGACCCTGTGACCTTGACCTTCAGCCTATACAACATTTTATGTTAAGAAGTTTTGAAAGCAGATTTCTTTTACACTATTAATGGTAGGACTTTCATATTTCATACTCACAATCACCATGACTTTTACCCTGTGACCTTCACCCTATACAACATTTTATGTTAAAGGCCGAGCTTGACCTAGTTGAAATTCCGGTGGGGAAGCAATTAAGCGCATATGGTGTTTGGGGCGGTGCTTATCTTATACAATGTGCATGCTGGTGATAAAAATAACAAACCGCGTGGTACGATAATATAGCGATCCATGCACGTGTACATAGCTTCCTATAAAAATCTTTGTACGTTCATTTGATGTATATGATTATACTGCTAAAATTAATCGAATTTCAAATAAGTTTAAGCTGTCATTTGTATGAGTTTATATCTAACATGTCCTAACATATGTACGACCTATACGTTTAATGGAAGCTGAAATTTCGGAATGTGAAGTAGAGGCGACAAAGGGTCGATCATTTCGTCATAAAATCTTAACTCTGTCAAAATGATGGGTTTTTTTTTTTTCATTTTGTTTTGGTGTGCTTTCCAATTGTATCTTTGTTTTCGTTTGAAAAAAAAAACTTGCAAAGAGTAATATAATAAAGCTGTTTGTCCCTTAGTAAGCCTCGTGGTTTTGGCGGGTACTTTTTAGCGGGTCTGCATAAATTAATTTAGTGTAGACAATGGCGCTGTACAGGATGTTTCCTCGAGAGAAGATTGTGCAAATCTGGTTTAATTAAGTAAACTAGCTTGTTAATCGTGATTACTGTGTAGTGGCGTTATTGAGCATCAACGGGATCTACCGAAAATATCAACTTTAGGAGTAAAAAGTGGGGATTTCAATCATCATGATCATATTAATAATTGTACTATTAGCGAGCGAAGCTCGCCCTTATGGTAACGCGTATACACATATCTTATTGAGAAAATATGCTGAATCAAAGAATGAGAATGTACTACTATGCTTTCAAAAACTTTCGTCCCCTCGCAGACAGAGTTGCTGCGGAGATGCTGGATATTGCCATTTAAATTTTTTTTCGACTCCAAGTAGACGTATATGTTATACTCAATTTTTGTTTACAAGTTAAATTTATTGAAAACATTTTTCGTAAATCAGGTAACGATAAAGCATCAACAAGAAGGCGTAACCACGGGAAATCCGACATTTCCGGTTTTAAACGAGACGTTTCGCTCTGATTGCTTTTCTCGTCTCGGGTGGTTTCGTACTGTCAGAAGTCGGAATAAGTTTGTTTTTTCTTTTGTTCTTCGGCTAGCCTAAACATTATTCTTACAAAATGAAAATGAATTATAAAGAACCAAATTTTTAAAGAACCATATTTTAAGCCCCCCCCCCCTTAAAATGTTCATCTGCTGGTCTAGATCAATTTTACAAATGCTTCCGTGTTTCCACTCGCCTTATACTAACTTTTTTTGGCAATCATCAAACAGAAAGTTTTGTAAGATAAGATAACCATCATAGTCAAAATAGAAAAGAAAGATTTTTTTTTATTTCATATGATCATATCTATTTTCTCTCCGCTCGCACAAAAAGGCTTTGCCTTGATTCATATTAATTGTGATAAAGGCAGAGGGATGAATTTACTCGGAAAGTATGTTTTCTGTAAATCAGAATTTACGAAATAATTTGTCACACAAACATGACAAATGAAATTCGGATATACTTCAGTTAATTGTTCCAAAAACTCATGACATACATGTACATCATGGATGAGTTTTTGGATTCAATATTTTCATCAAATTGAAAAAAATAGGAAGAAAATAAGGTAGGAATTGTTTACGTGTGTTAAACTGTGTTTACAAGCATGCCGCATGAGAATGTGAAAATTACACGCGATGTCTGTATGACTCAGCATCCGGTATAAACAGCAACAGAGTTAGAAACGCCTACCGCATGTCACTCTTCTGAATTTGAATTGAAAAGTTGTCCTGCTTCGGGTTTTTAGAGTCAAAATACTCATTTAAATCTATACTTTATTTCTTCATATTACATACACAAACAACTGAATACAGAGTTTTGATGCATAACAAATTTTATGAACTAATTCCTTCTTTTTCACGTGATAATTCAAAATTTTCCTCTGCAACATGAACGTGTCTAGAAATTTCATATTCACCACCATTTTCCTGGTTGGCTGCTATTCATACCCCAAGTTCGGCCTTTAAGGTGTTTTGAAAGCAGATTTCTTTTATACTATTAATGGTAGGACATTCATATCTCATACACACATTCACCATTAAAAGTTCTTCATTTTGTAGGGCTGTCACGATACGCTAAGCTCACGATACGATACGTATCACGATATTAACTCACGATAGGCAGGGTTCTCATTAAATTTGGAAGTAGGAGATGAATCAAGAAAAAGTAGGAGGCGATCAAAGGATGCGTGCACAGAGGGCGCGAGACCTCTAGGGGGCCCGGGGCATGTTCCCCCGGAAAATTTTTGAAATTTAAAAGGCAATAGAGGGCATTTCCCACCATTTAAACCCTATAAAATATCATTAAATCAAGTATATATTTTTGAAATTTACAAGGCAATGGAGGGCATTTCTTCCAGCCATCTAGACAGTAAAAAAATACTATAGATATTTTTTTCCTTGAATAGTACTATTATAACATGTGTTGCAAGTTTTGTGAACAATTTTCACCACTAGCATTCTCATGAGAAATGCTTGGAATTTCCTGTTATACTGGGAAATAGTTGTTTTCTTTCTATCCAAATAGATTGTAAACTAACTCAATAGCTTTCTGATTCCTACATCATGTACATGAAAAATAAATCTTACGTTTAGTCACCTCCCTACATCATGTACATGAAAAATAAATCTTACGTTTAGTCACCTCCCCCCCCCCAACTTTCGCCCATGGAAGCTTTGAACTATCAGTCATAATATTGGTACTTTGATGTATTTTTATTGCTCTCCTCATTGTGAACAATTCTGATTTTTTTAAAATAAAAAACATTTTCCTCTCGCATTTTTTGCGAGCATTGAGTTTTAATATAGATCGTTCGGTCCACGGATGTTAGATATTAAACGAGTATGTGACGTTTTGAATTCTGCAAGGGGGATCACGCACTCAGCAATTACTATCGGCTCGCATCTTTTTGCGGATGCATGATGACAACAGACTCAATATTACAACGAATTGTTGATATTGTTTGTATAATTACTAGTACGTTGTTTACATACAGAAAATAGACCGAGGAAGAAAATTATATGAACTTGCGTTTGATGTTTACACGCGAAAGACCGGCCGTTGAATGGTAAATAACAATACAATTTTTTGTATTTAAAAAAAATTTATTTACAGGCGTGAAAAGTCGAGATCTAATCGTCCCATTGTGCTTCTTTAATATACATTGCCGTAAAATGACCCGTCACGCTGCGTTGAAATCATTGTTTTCTCACTGTAGTTACGGAAATATTTAACGCGTACCTTGTAAAGTGACAGCTTTTTAAAGGACAACGTAATATCCTTAAATTTAGTAGACGTTCAATTTTCGTACTTAAAGAAACTGACATTGAAATACGACACTTTTTTTACGGAAAGTAGACGGCGATTTTACCCAAAGTTTGAGGTGAGAAATCGCCGGTCGTCGGCTCTTAATGAGAACCCTGGATAGGATTTGTATCACGATACATCATTTTTATTGTAGATATGTAGGCATTTCTGCAATTCGTCAGATATTCTAATAAAACAAGTTCAACAACAACAAATTAAGATCATTCATAACTTTGAGAATTATTGTATTGACTAGAAAACACAGTGATTGGAAATCTATGGGTCCTGGGTGCAGGTCGCAAAGGCAGATTAATTCCCTGAACTTTTACTCTCTTATTAAGGCGGGTCCCTTCTCGAACCGTTATAGGTTTTTCCTTCTATGCAGTATGTTTCGAGCGATATCTTGATCATTTATAAAAATGTATACCTGTATGTGACTTTTCTTCTTCTATGGACATTATCTTATGAAATTATGCAATATGAACACTTCCATCAGGTATTTTATGCAAAAAGATGGATATAGTATACCGGTATACTCTTAGTTGAAAAAGCGATGAAATTGTAATAGGGTACCCTTAACTTTGGAGCGATATCTTGATCATTTATAAAGCTGTATACCTGTGTGTGAAATTTTCACAATCTATATACATTCTAATATGAAATAATGCAAAATGAAGAACTTCCATCAGGTATTTTATGCAACAAAGTGGGATAAACTATATATTCTGAGTTGAAATTGCGATGAAATTATAAAGGGACACCCTTATGTTTGGAGCCATATCTTGATCATTTATAAAACTGTGTACCTGTGTGTGTTTTTTTTTTCATCTACATACATAATTATATGAAATATATCAAAACGAAAAAAAATCATCTGTTTTTTTCTGCAAAAAGTTGGATTTAGTATATATTATTGGTAAAAAATGTCATGAAATTATAAGGGGGTACCCTTATATTTGGAGACTTATCATGCTCAGGTTTATGTTTGAATTTTATTTTATGTGTTACATTTCTTCTATATGACTTGTTATCATAAAATAAAACAAAACAAATAAAAATATTATTATCATAACTGAATTTGGAGGGTTCAAAAGCATATGCTGGATATTTGATATTCCTCAATCTTAATGTGCAAGGGTACCTTTCTATAATGTACTATATCTTTAATGAAAAAAAATTACATATCTATGTCTGTGTTTTATTTCTCATTTGGACCATAGTGTTTAGGAAAAAACCCAAAAATAAAAATTTCATCTGTTGATTCTTTGAGTAGGGACCCACCTTAAAATGAGAGAGAAATAAATCTACTAAAAGATAAAGAAAAGCATCTCCGTACCCGTGTGGTTGATTGTCCATTGGTTATAATCATGATGACGAAATAATTTTACCAATGTAAAAGTTTCATAAAAATTTTAATTGTTCTGACAAAATTCGAAACATTATGAGCAATGGTTACAATTTACATATATGTATAACTTTAAAAAAAATCATTGAGTCAACCGCATTCTCATAAGAAAATGCAAATGATTATGCAGATACACATATGTACTTTCGATTGTCCTCAGTTATTCATAAAATTGTTAATATATCATTATCAGAAGCAATTGTGGATTGATATGATTTTTTTTCAAAATAAGTATACCATATATATTGAAAGTACGTATCTAAAGAAAGACACGAAGGATATATTTAACATTACGCATTACTATATTTATACACCCTGACCACACCCTTCTCACATCCTACCCACAGTGTATCACCATGTAGACCCAGGCACTGAGGACCCCAGAGAGGACTCTGCTCCGTCAGGACGTACTGGAGGAAGTGACCGTCCTCACGGAGAAGATGGACAGCGTGGTTATAAAGATCTGTTAACAGTATCCTACCATGGTGGTCACAGTCTACATCGCAACATGAGAACATCTCCTTCAGAACTGGTTGCCCTGTGTAGGTGTATCTAACCTGTGATAACATAGACACACACACCAGGCGGGATCTGTACTCTCTATCTATATACTCCACCACACACAGATCTGTGTTCTTATTTTGGGCTACTCTAAAAGGACAAATAAATAATCTACTTTTCCTGTCCTGTGTGTATGTGTACTTTTTAATGATCCCGCCTGATGTGTCTATATGGTGGATCTCACCATAACTTTCTGATGTTATTTCATCTACATCACAACTACACAGGGTAACCAATAGACCACCATCATAGGATTTACAGATACCGGCAGGGTGTAGAGGGACTGTGGAAAAGATGTCACTATCTGTACCGGAGGGTGTAACACGGCAGATTAGCTTACGTTTGAACAATGTGAACACGATATCATTATCTAGCATTGTAAAGTATCCACCGGGAGAAGGAAGCTTCTTTATTGTATTCCCTGTAATGTCTACGTGGTCTATGTGCTTATTCCTGTATCTTTTTATTAATGCCTCATCATTCATCAATGGGACAATGCGATCTATATCATCTGAATCATCAATGTGTGTAAAGTGAGACTTTTCTATGACATTGACCTTTGATTCTATTATATCTTCTACAACTTCACCAAACATGTAATTGATGTCGTCAGTGGATAATGTCCCTTCCTTAAATACCAGCTTCTTCTCTGTAGTTTTAGATGGTGGAGATACGTTTTGTTTCTTTTTGTGAAATTCCTCCTCCATCTCCACAGCAACGTTATCATCAGCTGAAAATAATACCATCATAATGATACAACATCAACTCTTGTAGCTAATAATTCTTTGTAAATATGAACGTGTGTATAATGTTTAGCACTGACGTTGATGCGATATAGGAATTATAACTAGGAAATCGGAATAATGAGATCAACTTAAGCTGTCTTTTCATGTCATTATGGATTAAAAAGAAAGCTTTCCCTTTTTATTATTTTGAGTATTCCGACCGAGCCATTCATTTTAAGAATGTTTCACTTAAGATTGCATGTGCATTTCTTTATATACTCTGGAGAATTTTACATCAGATATCTATTTTAATGTATTAGATGTAGAATTAAGAAATGACAACGAGCTAGCAGTGGTTTGTTGTCCAGTAATTCCCCGAGTCGAATGAACAATTTTGTGAGTGCTGTTGAATTTATCGTCAGGATCTTCTTTTAACTCATTTGTGTTTCATACGTAATGCAAGTTAGAGTATATTAAAGTAGTGCCGAAAAAGGAAGCTCAAAGCTTCCTTTAATTTTTCATTTTGTATTTCTAAAATACAGCTATTGACTCAGGTATTAGAATTAAAAATAAGAAAAAAAAAAGCCAAAAAGTTTTGTATGTGGCACCACGTTAATGAATAAATGAAGAAATTAAATGTACACTGTATTCCCTTACCAAATTTCACAAACCTCACTCACATTTGATTCACAGGTTTGATTCAAACTTTGACTCTCAGGTGAGCTCACATGAGTAATTTAACATGCAAATTAGGTTTGAGTCACATTTGAAAACCAGGTTTGAAAAAAATCAAATGTGAAGAATATGCAAATTAGGTTTGAGTCACATTTGAAAACCAGGTTTGAAAAAAGCACATGTGAGAATCTCACATGTGAAAAAATCACATTTGACTCAAATATGAAAATTTTCAATTTTTATTATTTACGGTACATAAAAGAGAAGCATGCATATTTCATTCAGTTGAGTACAATATTTCACATTGTCACAATGCAGCAAATCAATTTCTAGGAATCTCACTGGTTGTTTTTATAGCCGTATTTATAAGACTACGTTACCCGTCTGCAGCAGTAAATATGGAACATTAAGGGATGTCATGATAACCTATTGTTTCTTGATGTCATAGCAAACATTTCTCGTAAAAACATTCAAGCATTTCAAATTTTCTTGTTGAATTTTAATCGTCGATCTTTGGCATTTAGGAACTTAGCGACGTCCAAACATTTTCTGATTACGATGCCACTGATGTCCTCCATTTTAATGTTCTTCTGCAAGTATTCTACAAAAAAAAAATCAAAATATCATAAATATCATTCTATATTTGCACCTTTTTTTCACATGGTTAATAATTTTGGTATACCAATAAATTCCTTACAGCAATGATCATGCTACCAAGCTGATTGTTGTATTGCGTGATTTGCGTAAGGTCAAACGCATGACATTGATCCGTACTATGAATGGACGTTGTTATGGAAACAACCTTGCCTTGTCAGTGATGTCATGTTTGACCAGGTGACACATTACCGGTAGAGTAAACTTACAACATGGCGCTTGAATTCGAAAAGACGAAGCGGAGGCAAGTGAAGTTCTTGCCGCATCATTAATGGTAAAGCTAAATAACAAGATAAAATATGAAATTTTTTTATGATTGCAGATCGATCGTTTCGTTTTGCTTAATCATTTGAGTCAGACATAGACAGAAATCCCCTGGAAAACTTGCCGATTTGTGTCTGTTTCTAATTTATGAAACATAAATGCCTGCAGCCAACACACCCCACCCAAGTGTCGTTGGCACTGTGTTTTCGCTCAGTGAATCCAGCATGGAATACAATAATGATTCACCTACCGATCAGTTAAATCTATCTTTACAATATGGAACTGTAACTCTACTGGTACTGTGGTACATCGACTAAACATGGGACACGTACAGTCCTGGCTGGCATTTTCATGATCCCCTCAGTCTCATCGTTGACAGTCATCATCTTTTCGGATAAACATCTTCAAATTTTGTGCCATGTGACTTATCGACTGCAAAATAAAATAGATTTGAAGGCATTTTAATGACATGAAGCACTGAGAATTGAGAAAATTCATAAAAGTATTAGATCTCGATCCTTTTCGATCGTTTGGCTCAGATTTCCTCTGTCGGCAACAGCGACTCGCACTTTAGAAATTATTTCAAAGAGAACACGTGTTATTATCGTAAACAGGAAAACATGTATCAAATCACAGCCTACCTTAATCCTTGTCGATGCTGCAATAGTCTACTGTAATCTCCAAATTTCGAAATCATCGTGGCATTCGACTTTTCAAAATTCGTTGTTTTGATTGGCTGTCTTACACTCACAGTCGTTTCGTTCACAAACATTTCAATCAAAAAGACGCTAATTCCAGTGCGTTAAGTTTACTTTCAGATCTCTTCTGTATGTTTAATTTGATTTTTTATCCATCCCTCTTTGTTTTAAAATTAAGGTAATAACTATACTGTACCGCTTCATTAATTAAGCTACCGATTCATATTAGATTCTCGTTCACTCTAAAACGTTTTCGCACAACTGTGTTACAATATATTCAATACAAAAATTGTGTCATCATCTCCGATATTCAGAAGAGTTTGAAGAGAGTAGACCCATTGACTTAATTATTTTTTATAACCCCTCCCCCCCCCCCCGGCTTCCCCTAAAAACGACAACAAGCAAGCAATTTCCGATCAAAATACATTAATGATGGAATAAATAAATGATAATAAAAAAAATATATGCATTGAGATTACATACCGTGTAAACCCCCTCCCTTTAAACGACCGGGCATCCGATCATGTACACCCTCTCCTCTTTTCACTTTCAATTCAATCATTTTATATTAATTTTACCAAAAAGTTGGTATACGCAAATTACATTTTGATGAAAATTTTATGAAAACACGGTCCGTGCGAAATTCCGTAGAGTGTGAAAATTATCAAGTGAAAACTGGACGGTTTTTGTGCTAAGTTAGAAAGGGGGCTGGGATGACAGCAGGGGGACGGGGTGCAGTGGCGGAACCAGAACCTCAACCGCTTGGGAGGGGGGGGGGGGGGCTCAAAACTCATTTTGGGATGACTTGCGATGCCCGAAGGGCTGAGAGGGGGTGGGTTCAGGGGGCATCCTCGAGAAAATTTTGAAAAATGGAAGCAAATTGGTGGCTTTTGGGGGCATATCTAAACTGAATTTAGAAGGGATTTATAATAAGTGATTCAGTGTGAGGAAACAATGAATTGTGTACTGAAATAGGAGCTCTTTTAGCAGATCAATTTTGGAAGTTTTCGAATCCTAAATCCCTTTTTTTCGGCGTGTTAATGTTGATATAACAGTTAACTTCAAATTTCTCTCGGGGGGAAAATATAAAGAAAACATGAATTTTTGAGAAATTCTTGGGGGATTCAACTTTTCTCTTGAAAACCGGAAAACCAAAAAACCCATTCCCAAATTACTGGAAAAAAAACCTGGCCCCGATATGTCTATTTGTGAAATAATACTAGTAGACGTTTTTAAAAGCTTGGAGTTTTATTTTGCATGGTACTTTTTTCCAGATCCATCTCTATTAAAGATGAAGAAAATATGCTATGCATCTATATAGTTTTTTTTGTCGTGTGTACATGCAGACGGCCGCCCGCATTTCGTTTGCGATCGTCGTGTGCATAAATCATGTAAATTCGAAACAGACATATTTCTACGTGACCACCGTGAAAATTTTGAGAAATCTATTCAAATCGATCGGCGGTTAAAAATTTCTGTTGTGTCTTTGGAATGATCTTTCTGAAAAATGATCTTTAACAGATCGACTTTTATGCCGTAGAAATATTATTCAAATATGGAAAAAAAGGTCTCCGCTGCCGGGGGGGGGGGGGGGCGCTCAAGCCTCTAAAGCCCCCTCCCCTTTAAATCCGCCACACAGGGGGTTTCAGTCTATAATTTGGAAAAGAATGCAATAAATCACAGGGGAACACTCGCTGACTCAGCATTTTTTTCAAATTCAAGGGAGGGGTTTGTAGTCAGCTGACTCCAACTCTTAGGAGAGGACCGGGGAAGTCTGAAGGGATCCAAAGGTCAGGGGGTAAAAATACAGACGGGGGAGAATAAGATTGAAAAAACAGGCCGCAGAGTTACAATAGTAATGTATTGTATGTTTGTAAGTTACATGACATGTTGCCTATGTCTAAACTATAAATACGTTACAAATTAAAACGATAACGTCTATAAGCTCTTAGTTTGAATTGACCGACAAAAAGAGCAGTTATTTACTCAGTCTGTCTTAAAAGAAAATAAGAACTAAAAACACGAGTTATTTTTAAAGATAACTTTTAAAGATGAGTATATATTCCTGGCTGTTGTATGTTGTCCTCCAAATCGTGTGGAAAAGAGTACAACTTACATGATTATCCATTTTCTTGCAGTGAATTCAATTTTTAAAAGTTCCTAAATTTTCTGTATGCGTGGATCTAGAGGGGGCGGGGATAGGGGATTCTGGATAAAGTGTGTACTTTAAATTTCTCGAAATCATAGGCTGGAACCCCCCCCCCCCACCTCCCCTGTAAAAATATTTCGTATGTATTATACATTACCGACATTGAACTACAGGCTGAAATGTTCTAAGACAAAACTCAAACGTTGACTCGCATGTGACATCTAGACTTAGTTTTATACGAGAAAACGAATATGTGTTCAAAATAACAAAGTCGTAAATTCAAAGTTTGAGTCACATGTGACTTTTGACTTAGTCTGATTTCAGAAGAAGCGCAGGACTTTCATAATAACAAAGTCCCAACTCAAAGTTTGAGTCACATGTGGAAAGTGAACTTAGTCTTTTCTACTCGAAAATCACGAACTCTCAGGTTTGACTCACACCTTTGAGAAAGTTCAAACATGAGAGATTTAAGGCAAAGAAGACACTCAAACTTGAGCTAATCTAATCACATGTGAGAAAACCCTGTTTTCTGTAAACTCAAACTTGATTCAAATGTGGATCAAATGTGAGTCAAATGTGAGGAGAAGAGAATTTTCTGTACGGGTTATGTCTATTGATTCTATACGTCTTCAAATTCAATAGCATTTTTTTAGAACAGATAGATTTGCAGCATGGACCAGCCATGCACATTTCGGGTACTTAACCCTTGTCAGCGATCCTCAATCTAATCGATGTAATATTGCCAAAGAGTGAAAATAAGTATGTCCAAAAGAGTACCGAAAGACGTAGCAAGATAGTTGAGATATGATGCTGCAGTACCCACACTTGAGAAATTTCAAGAAATTTTGATAACAGAAGTATTCCAATGCGTTGAAGAACTTGGCTACATGTGGCCTCGGGGACTCCTGGTCCACCAGCAGTGACACTCATCAGGTGGTACAAATGTTAATACTTATCTTTCTAATTCTTCAAAGAACTACAAGTGAATCCCGAAAGGATACTAGATAAGGTGCCGGGGGATAGGCATTAAAACTATTTTCAGATAATAAGTTCAAGAAATGGGAAAATGTTTAAGTGTAGCTTCACGTAAGAATCAGGCAGGTGATGCATCAACATTTTTTGCAAAACTTTCTGTTTTGAGACATAAATAAGATACAAATCAATACTTGAAGCGACATATTTGGACAAGAACTATACCTTAACATATAGAGCAATCCGAATAGTCTAGTCAAAATAGCCTTAATTTTAGCCTAACCTCAAAGAAATTGCAACAAAAGCGTTTTTTGCCTCAACACGTCCTATTATATGTCGACTAAGATATCACAAGTTTCTATTGACGAAATCGGTGTCTAAGTGCCATTTTTGGGATAAAACCTTTAAAAAAGCACAGAAAACTGGGAAAATTGAATATTTGAAAGACGTTATGCTCCACGAAATTATTTTTTCTTTGTAATTGTTACTAAGTATACCAACTAAAATACAATTAATGTTACAATCATATAATCAATACAAACTGTGATTTTTGGGGCAAAAACTAAAGAAAAAATGTTGAAAATGGGGAAAACAGTAAAACTAATATATTTTTCATCAAAAATGTCTTTTCTTTTTGTAAATTTATTGAGAAGTGTTAATACTCACATATCATAACATCCAGAGCACTCTTTTAAAATCAAATTTGCCATTGATAGTGAAAGAGAAAAATTTTAACAATAAAAAGGATCGCTAACATACGTCCATTATTAAAGATTGAACGTAGTGAATATAGCAAAATCTGCTTACTTGAGAGTCCACAGTGAACTTAACAAAAAAGGAAATTTTATTTTAAAAGACTTTAAATTAATATAATGTTTATTTCAGTGGCGCACTTGCTACGAGACGGTCAACTATATTCATGATTCAAAGGGGGGGGGGTGAGGGGGGCAACGGTGCCATTGAATGGTGAAGGTGGTTTTTGTTTGACACAAGGCTAAACCCCTTAACTCCCCTCAAAAACGCCCATTAAGTTTCTTTTTCTCAAGAGAAATGTATCGTAGTGATCTATCAACAGTGACCGTGGAATATACGCTTTTTATGTCGAAAAGAGAAAAGGATCATGGTCAAAGAAAGGTCATACATAATAGCTACTGTATTTGAATACGTGTATATCACTATAAAATCATATCCATGGCAATTGCTTTATATGCGCCAATCTAGATTTTTTCCGAAGGGGCGATATGCCATTTTACCCAAATACGCATACGTGAGGGATGGGAATTAAAGACTAAATTTTCACTAATATGTGACTAAATTCAGAAGAATTCTTGAACTTTTCTTCATTAATCGTGGCTCCAATACGTCCTAACCATCCTACTTTATAGAGTGGGACATTGATATTAGGACGTATCAGAGCCCAATTTATGAAGATGACTTTTAGTTTTTATAGCGAGCGAAGCTCGCCCTTATGGTAACGCGTATACACATATCTTATTGAGAAAATATGCTGAATCAAAGAATGAGAATGTACTACTATGCTTTCAAAAACTTTCGTCCCCTCGCAGACAGAGTTGCTGCGGAGATGCTGGATATTGCCATTTAAATTTTTTTTCGACTCCAAGTAGACGTAAATGTTATACTCAATTTTTGTTTATAGGTTAAATTTATTGAAAATATTTTTCGTAAATCAGGTAACGATAAAGCATCAACAAGGCGGCGTAACCACGGGAAATCCGACATTTCCGGTTTTAAACGAGACGTTTCGCTCTAATTGCTTTTCTCGTCTCGGGTGGTTTCGTACTGTCAGAAGTCGGAATATGTTTGTATTTCGTTTGTTCTTAAGTAATTTATTTTCAGCTAGCCTAAACATTATTCTTACAAAATAACCAGACTTGTCAGAATGACAACATAGCTCGCCGGTGGCAACCATATGTAAATTGCAACAACAACAAAAAGTAGGTAAAATTTCAAGGTCAAGGTCACTAGGTCAAAATTTATGGTACGGCATGAAAGGTCTTATCACAGGGAATGCACATGTGAAATATCAAAGCCCTATCACTTACCATTCAAAAAATATGGCCCAAGTTAAAGTTTTTGAAAAGTAGGTAAAATTTCAAGGTCAAGGCCACTATGTCAAAAATTTTGGTATCCATGGAAACGTCTTGTCACAAGGAATACACATGAGAAATATCAAAGCCCTATCACTTACCATTCAAAAATATGGCCAAGGTTAAAGTTTTTCAAAAGTAGGTCAATCTCCAAGGTCAAGGTCACAAGGTCAAAAATTTTGGTATCCATGGAAACGTCTTGTCACAAGGAATACACATGTGAAATATCAAAGCCCTATCACTTACCAATCAAAAAATATGGCCAAGGTTATAGTTTTTCAAAAGTAGGTCAATCATCTCCAAGGTCAAGGTCACAAGGTCAAAAATTTTGGTATCCATGGAAAGGTCTTGTCACAAGGAATGCACATGTGAAATATGAAAGCCCAATCTGTATTGGTTTAAAAGTTATAGGCAAGGTTAAAGTTTTTGTGCACGCGCACGCAGACGCAGACGCAGTCGCCAACGCCAACGCCAACGCCGACACCGGGGGTATGACAATAGCTCTCCGGACATTCGTCCCGGCGAGCTAAAAATGAATTATAAAGAACCATATTTTTGAAGAACTATATTTTTAAGCCCCCCCCCCTTAAAATGTTCATCTGCTGGTCTAGATCAAGTTTACAAATGCTTCCGTGTTTCCACTCGCCTTATACTACCTTTTTTGGCAATCATAAATAGAAAGTTTTGTAAGATAAGATAAACCATCATAGTCAAAATAAAAAAGAAAGATCTTTTTTATTTTATATATTATAATCATATCTATTTTCTCTCCGCTCGCACAAAAAGGCTTTGCCTTGATTCATATTAGATATGTGAATTTGTGGAATGAATATTTAATTAATCAAATTAATATAGAATTCCCAAACGACTAACACGTATATTCCATCTGAAAAAAAATGGCCATGTTTTTTCCAGGCACTTGTAATACAAAAAATGTACTCTCAAATGAATGGACAATGATATGAAAATTTCATCAATTATTTCCATGGTTTTGGAAAAAAATATATATACACCCAAAGAGTCAAAACTGATTTTTCAAAAGATGTTGTATGTACGGCGGATACATTCTCAAAATCTGCTATCTGATATCAATTCTTTTCTGAGTTTTTTTATCCGAAAAATATATTTAAAACTGATCAGCCTTAGGGAGAAATTTTATGACAGAAAAGCTCCTCCGTCCGCCACAATATATCGATCGAAAAACACCTTCAAGGGGACGGTACTTTAAAAAAAAAACAACCCATATTTATCATCATCTGAACCCCCGGGTAGACACGAGCTTGGTTACACACAATGATTGAATATACATGTTTATATAGATCACAAATATTATGAAAATAATTTCCAATGTTAAAACCAAAATGGCAAGACTGAGATAATAATGAAATTATTTTAAATCGGTAAAATTGAAAATAGAATTCTTTAAGCAAATATATACCTCACGGATAAATAAATAAACATATTTAAATGTGATTTTTCTTTCACAAATAAAGACATAAAAAAAATAAATAAATAAATAATAAATGAAAAGGTAAGATATCTCCCGTATATATCGTTCTTCGCTTACAAGTGTCACTGACCAATATATTCAGCCGCCCCCCCCCCTTCCCGGGTCGCCTTCCTCCTCTTTTCAGACGTTATCGTTAAGTAGCGTTTCATAGGTATTCTCGCCGGCAATATTTTTCATATCTAAATTTTTTGTGTTTTCTATATTTTTTTAATTAGTTACAGTCATTTACTTCGAAAATAAAACAACAGCTAGCAGTGATCAGTATTGGCAGGAAGGACAGCTCTAGCTAGCAAATGACGTCATGAAGCAGAGGAAATTCGTACAAACACGAAAAACAAGTCGAAGTAGACTACATTTTTTAAAATCATTATGTTCGTATATTTCATTTACATAAAGCAACCCGTCATATTTAGTGCATAGAACAACAGAAACTGTTTGAATGTAATCGGACAATAAGTCAACGCAGCACCGGAAATGTAATATTCAGTGTAAACGGTGATATTTAACGGTGTTCTATTTTTAGATTCTAATTAATTTGTTTTCTAATTTTGAGGCACATGTACGGGGTATATTTTTATAGAAACTTCTTGGAACATCTTACTTTGATACATAGAACTCATGGAAACTAAAACTTGCTTTGTTGCAATTTCTTTTAGGTTAAAGTTTATTTTGACTAGGCTAGAAGGGCATAGAAAATCATGAAAAACGGGAACCAAAGCAAAAAATAAATAATATATGAATAGAATGGAACTCCCAATAAGGATAAGAAACCAGGTGGCTCATTTATCGCAGAAGCAATTGTGAAGCGAGATATTTACCTCCTAATGCATTAAGGTTGGAAAATTTCTCAATAATATTCAACAAAATTAAGTGCTCTTTTTTGGCGAAAATAGTTCTGATATTCTGTGTATGAAAATAATGTAAAACTATGTTACCTTCCTTTAGGTCTTGTTTGAAGAATTTTAGCATCTTCTTCAGTTTTGTCATTTCCTCTGTTGATATTTTCCTTGATCTTCCTGCTCGTCGTTTTGCTTTCAACATATCGGCTCTATCATTGATAGTTTGGATCCACTTCCTCCGTACGTCCTCTATCCTATCTATGTCTGCCTCCATCTCCACATCCTCATTTCCTAGTTCTAGTCCTCTTATTATGTCCTCCAACTCCTCACATCTAGCTCCCGTATTCTGTCTAACTAATCTGGCAAATTTCTTGTTGCTCATCCATTTGTGGTTTGCATGGCGTCCTTGGAGGCATTCTTCACAAACCCGCAAGTTACAGGTTTGGCAGTAGTAGTTCAGTTCTTCGTTCAGGTGATGCTTACATGTAGGGAGAGCTGATTGGAGTGGATATCGCATAGCCATCTTTGTAC
Organism: Pinctada imbricata; assembly: GCA_033119305.1. Classification (NCBI taxonomy): domain Eukaryota; kingdom Metazoa; phylum Mollusca; class Bivalvia; order Pterioida; family Pteriidae; genus Pinctada; species Pinctada imbricata. Next base: position 19,671,704 of record VSWD01000003.1, read on the forward strand.
TGGTATGGTAGATTGTCTTGATTTAAGAAAGAATACTTAACTGCTACAAAAGTGAAAAAATAAGATTTTCGGTTTTTATATGAAGGTCGAGATATCAACTAACATTACTTTCATACAGTAGTTACATTCATAAAAGGAGTTGTACTTCTTCCTATTCTGATTCACATAATCCTTTTTATTTTGATATAATTCATCACTATCTTTCAATAATTCTGTAGTGAAGGGGTCCATGTAAAATGCGAAACGAAAGAAAAACGAATGAAATGGAACAAATCGAAAACGAAACGAAACAAATCGAAACAGAACTAAATGAAACAAACAATAGGTAATCACAGATTACGAAGCTCACCTCGTGACAGCAAAATTCAATTCAAACATATTTCTTAGTACATGTATATTGGCTTTTAAAGGCAAAACCACTCAAGCAGAAAAAGTAGGTCTAGGTCATTTTATGAAAGTTTGATCAAAGATACATCCAATTTGCAAGTTTGGTACATGTAGCAGTTATACTTTGCTCAATATTGGCTTTTAAAGGCAAAATCACTCAAGCGGAAAAAGTAGGTCGAGGTCATTTTATGAAAGTTTGATCAAAGATACATCCAATATACAAGTTTGGTACATGTAGCAGTTATACTTTGCTCAATATTGGCTTTATAGAGCAAAATCACTCAAGCGGAAAAAGTAGGTCAAGGTCATTTTATGAAAGATTGATCAAACATACATCCCATATGCAAGTTTGGTACATGTATCACTTATACTTTGCTCAATATTGGCTTTTAAAGGCAAAATCACTCAAGCGGAAAAAGTAGGTCGAGGTCATTTTATGAAAGTTTGATCGAAGATACATCCAATATGCAAGTTTGGAACATCTAGCACTTATACTTTGCTCAATATTGGCTTTTAAAGGCAAAATCACTCAAGCGGAAAAAGTAGGTCAAGGTCATTTTATGAAAGTTTGATCAAAGATACATCCAATATGCAAGTTTGGTACATGTAGCACTTATACTTTGCTCAATATTGGCTTTTAAAAGCGAAATCACTCAAGTGGAAAAAGTAGGTCAGATGCTGCATCCGATGCATGGGTCCATCTCAGCATTCAAAGATGAATCACTTGTGCAAGTTTGGTTACTGTAGCATAAGTACTTTGTCAGATACTGAGCTACCCCAAACTTCTTATCCAAATCACTCAAGCGGAAAATGCAGGTCAGATGCTGCATCCGATGCATGGGTTCACCTCAGCATCTAAAGATGAATCACTTGTGCAAGTTTGGTAACTGTAGCATCAGTACTTTGTCAGATACTGAGCTAACCCAAACTTCTTAACCAAGTCACTCAAGCAGAAAATGTAGGTCAGATGCTGCATCCGATGCATGGGTTCACCTCAGCATCCAAAGATGAATCACTTGTGCAAGTTTGGTTACTGTAGCATTAGTACTTTGTCAGATATTGAGCTACCCCAAACTTCTTTACCGAGTCACTCAAGCGGAAAATGTAGGTCAGATGCTGCATCCGATGCATTGGTTCACCTCAGCATCCAAAGATGAATCACTTGTGTAAGTTTGGTTACTGTAGCATTAATATTAGTACTTTGTCAGATACTGAGCTACCCAAAACTTCTTAACCGGACGCGGACGCGGACACGGACGCGGACGCGGACGCGGACGCGGACGCGTGGGGTTATAGCATAAGCTCACTCAACTTCGTCGAGGTGAGCTAACAAAACGAAACAGGTCGAAATGACCCAAAACAAAACATACATCTGAAAGAACTTGAGAAAAACATATCTGAGGAAGAAATGCCGGACCGCATCATCTAACATCAAGATATGCATGTATTTTTACCTTTATCCATCCGTTCTAGCATAAAAGTGTCGAAGTGAACGATTAAAACATAAATGTTTATGTCATAATTGCATTCTAAGGGATCAAATGAGAAAGGAGGGGATAAATACTCAAGTCATAGGCGGAAGAAACTTATTATTTAACAGGGAGGAGTTTAGTACAGGGAACATGGCGTTTTCTATTTAGTATATTTGACAAGTTTATTACATTGTAACCTGGTGAGAGTTAGCTCATTTTGTTCTAAGCGGGATAAGATTTTTTTTCTGAAATGTGCTTCCTTCTCAAAGTTTTATGTTCCCATTTTAGTCTCTTTTTGACAGTAATTGTTTTGAATATTGTCCCCAGAGCACTTTCTGTATAGACATAGCCTCAGACAGTGCATGTATTTTATATATTGTTTCATTTTCATGCATGAACATCGACGGTGGGTGCGGCTAGCCAACAGGGGATGCTTACTCCTTCCGGGCACCTGGTCCCACCTCTAGCTTGCTAGGGGTCCGTCCATGGTCAATCTTGTGCACTATCGTGAGTGCTGTTGAGATTATCGTCAGACTGTTCTTTTTCTCACTTATCTATCTTTATTTATCCCAACCCCTTTAATCCTCTTAAATATATGTATTGCATTTTTATTGTAAAAACACAAATTGTATGTAACATAAATAAATATAAATTGTATGTAACATAAATAAACAAAAATTGTATATAACATAAATAAACATAAATTGTATGTAACATAAATAGAAAATTTTATTGTAAAACCAACCATTTTTGTGCCTCTTGGCACGAGAATTGATGGTTATATTTTCATAAAATTCTTTACCTTTTGTTTTTTGTTTTGTTTTGTTTTGTTTCTTTTCGTTTTCTTTTGTTTCTTTTCGTTTCGATCAATACATTTCGTTTTGATTTGTTCCGTTTTGTTTAGATTAGTCTCAATTCATATCGATTTTATCCGTTTCGTTTCGTTTAATTTTTGTTTCGTTTCGCACTTTACAGGGACCTGTAACGAAGGACGTCGATTTCATGCGTTTTTCGAAATCAGTTTTACTTTTAATTGACTGATAAGATTCAAATAGAGCAATCGACGTTCCTGGAATCCGTACTATATTCAACCGAACCTGGTTTCGGCTTTAGACACAGTAATGCATTGTTTACACGAGTGCCGCTCAGCTTTTCTACGCTTATCCCCTCATATTTTCAATAGATCTTTACTGCATATTAATGCTTTCGGAATTTTAAATAAACGAAATCAGAAGTAAAATAATAAAGTAAAGATTTGGTGATTTCATAAACTCCTTGCTATACATGAAATCAGTCTTACCTGGTTAAAATCTTCTATTTGTTTCAATCAGTGTAATATAACTTCCCGTGTAAGGATATGTAATGAAATCAACCATCAAGTTGGCGAAGGATTTGTTTCAATACATATTCGTATTTTAAGTTTAAGCTATGAAAGCTTTCCAAAATACAAATATAAATAAATGAATGTCACTGATAGAGTTTTCACAATCTGTTTAAACGGAACTTATATAAAACGCGGAATGGTATTTCAAATAAAGATGTAAATTATTCGTCTACCTGACTGAGTTTTAAAATAGGTCAATATGTGTCACGCGTCTGCTTCCTCGTGATTTTAGATATAGAATTTGAATTTGTAAAGAACGGTGAATTACGAGGTACCCTCAGATCCATACCATTATATGTATACAGGGCTTGAAATTCCCACTCGCCCGTTCGCCAATGGCGAGTGAAAGTGCCGCCGGGCGATTAGATTTTCGTCTGAACTCGCCCGTTTGGCGACTAGAAAAAATGACCAGTGTTCTCCCCATGCCATTTCATCGACCGCCATGTGTTTTTTTTTTCCATAAAACGTCACGTAGACCCCCCCTCAAGCTTTAAATATGTAATCGCTAGATCGCGTGGACCGGCACGTTTCATATAAGTTTCAGCGTGACGGGAAATCGGAAATAGAAATACATGTACGCTGTATCAGATTTCATTACATTTTGATTTTTTCATCATAATACCCGACCTCGCAGTCTTTGACATTACATAATAATTGTCGTTTTTTTTTCAAGATAAGAAAGAGGATGTCTCGCTCACTTAAATGAATAAATAACAAATTGGTCAATGCTCATGTTTTTAATACGGTTGAATATATAGTGATGGATCTTAATCAACAAACACACAACATATTGCACGGACCATTGACGAGTCGGAGGGCGATATAGAATGCTTCTTGTTCAGTTTTTTGGAGGGGGAGGCGCTCATATATTTTAGGCTAAGTAAAACATAGTCAGCTTTTTTAGGACCCAAATGATTTACTTCAATTTTGTGTTTAAACTGCTGTCAAAGATGTTCTTTCACAATAAATGCTTTCAACAAGTATCTTATGTAATTATGTATATAATAGAAAAGAAACTTAAATATTTACGGGCTCCTTGATTTTTGGTACGGGCTCCTTGAATTCCAGAACTAGGAGCCCGTATGGCTCCTTTGGAATTTCTATGAATTTCAAGCCCTGGTATACAATGATAATGAACAGATCTTTAAAAAAAATTCAAAAAATGTCCCATGTATATTATAACGTAATCAAGGGATTGATTTTCATCTTATTAATGATAAACTTCTTCAAATTCTATAGCATGATTTCATGCCAATTCTCTGTAAGGACCAAAACTGGCTAGCCTCGGCATGTCATGCATTTTGCTGATTTTTTCACAAATGGTATACCTTTGGTATATTGATAAGGAAAAGTACTTTTTTCGGACAATGAAATTGACGGTTGCCATTGAAACGAGGTCAGTCTATTTTAAGTCCTCACAAGGCTTTGGAGTAAGCTATATTTGGACAATGTGTTCGACGGAAACCACTTTAACAGCGCTAGCTTGACAACCTAGACATATGTTACTCTTCTTTCCTAAAAAAATCTTCATTTTAAAGATATTTCTTATATAACACATACAACAGCGAATAAAAAACATTCAAAAACAGTAGGGCTGTCTTTTGTCGTTTCGGTTCGGTTCAGGAAAATGAACCGCGGTTCTCGTTTTTTTCCGTTCGGTTTGAATTGTGTTATTTCCATAAAAGAGTTAAATAATGATAAGAAAAACAAATCAACAAATAATTGTTTTTCATTTTTCTGGTTTGAAGGCATTTTTTCTTCGAGACTTTTTCAACATTCAACAAAAAAACAAGCTAGAACACTCAGAAGACTTCTTAGACACCACCTGTCAAAAACAGGTGTACGTTTACGATCAAGAAGTGAAGCAACCCATTTCATAGGGTGGAATACTACAAAGTATCCCATCACAGTCTGTGAATCATACAAAATTGATTAACTACTGATTACCAGATGTTACAAAAAAAGAACCGAACCGAAATCCGTAAACATTCAAAATCAGTTAAGTTGCGCCAATTGCAAGTTCAAAACGGCCGCAAACTTTAAGATCAGGAATATTTCAAAACCATGTCAATTTTGAAGCTTGGTATATATGTGTTTTGGAAAAGGCTATTATAGAAAAATTTTTCACCAGCATTTTAGCCAGAAATTTAATAAGATGTAGACTGCTGTGTAATTGTATGTGAATTACGTTACATATGAGGGCATATGTTAAAAATAAAATTTTCTGACAATGAAAAGCGCCGTAAGTGTTCAATAGTTTGCTTTATTAGTAACTGTAGTCATTATGTTGGTCAACGAATACATTTAGTATAGATTTTCATATATTCATGAAGGAGAGCAGCTAATTTATAATACCTCAAACCTATTCGTGCTAATTAATCACGAAGTTTAAGTTATTGATGTTTTTCAATTATGATAGTTTGATTTTAAGGGATAGCAGAGTAAAACAGATTTTCCAGATTTTGCTTTTAGTTGATAGTAAAAACATATAAACTGCAAAATCTACAATAACTCGGAGGGAATGGCTATAAGATAAAGACAGACATTGAAAGTACCTCGTAACGTAATTCACGAATCGAGGAATAACGTCACCTTTTAAGCAAGATTTCACTTGTTTTATCTCTGATAGCATTTTATATCAAGAGGACACGATCATAGAACAGTAAATCGTACTTGAAGAAATAAAAAAATATTGCATATTACAGCCAAATGGCATCAAATATTGTCATGCAGTGTTTTATGATTAAGAGTATTCACATGTATTTAGCTTCTCAAATTCGTTTTTACACAGACATATTTTGAAAACCACCATCCCAATTCTTTTCAAATGATGATTTGAATTGATATGATAAAAACTTTAACAAAAGACCCCAAAATTATCATGTTTAGCTTCCAATTTTCGGAGTTTTCATAACCAAAAGTGCCGTAACGTAATTCACAAAAATTATTTTAAAGTTTTATTTTCCATGAAATAATTATGGTTAACTTAAAAATTCCTTGCCGATCAATTGCTCTGTAGACCTTCAAACAGGATCTGAATCTATGCTAGATCAAAATATATCACAAACTTGAATCATCTGGCATGTTTTAACATACTTCAAATAGAACATCTTACAGACAAGAAAAGCAAAATGTTTTTGTACATATAGCTACTTTATGTTAGTGTATTTCTTTCGTATCTCAAAGCTGATTCTATCTGCCATATCATCTTTTGTATACATCTGTGTGATTCAGTATTACTCTGGGCAATCACTGTCCTCTGTAAGCAATCAAGATACCCAAAAGTGAATTACGTTACGCAGCGTGAATTACGTTATGGCAGGAATTCTCGCTTGTTTTGGAAACTTCAGCATTATCTGATGACTATTTTTCTCAATACACATACGTATGAGATACATTCAAATGTTTCAACTACAAACTTTATCAACTAACATGCAAAATGAAGAATATTGTGATTAAAAAGAATGCCTACTGGCTAAAAAATGGTAAATTGTATATATTTGACATTTTAGATAGTGTCTCTGCCCACAAACTAAGTTTTATCACTAGCTAGCATGTCTGAAAGTAAAATAATTACGATAAATCCCATCTAGACACCTCAGGAATGGATATTACTCTGAATTTAGTATTTACTACGTAACGTGATTCACCGTAACGTAATTCATCGTCATGTTTTTTTTCTGTGTTTATTATCTGCCTCTCCGTACGCAAGGGGGCTTTAATCAAATTGTGATTGTCTTTATATAAAGACATAAGCACCCGATTACGACATGACCATAGTAATGCACTCTGCGATTCTTATCACAGTAAAAGCTGCGTAACGTAATTCACAAAATAAGCGAATTTTTCAGAAAATAAGAAATGAAAGGATTTTTTCCCTAAAATGTAACGAATGTAAAACATTCAATGAAAAACTATTAAAGTTCGGTCTATTACAAGTAAGAAAAGTATTGTTATGACATTATATAGTTCTAATTTTAACTCATCCTAGATCTCCAAAGATGGTAACGTAATTCACCGTAAATCTTGTGACAATATAGTTTAGTATAATTCATAGTAAAATACTATAAAGCGTATGAACTGAACTCGATTTTTTAAAATACTGATATTATTTTATTAAAATATGTGCTAAATATTTTGAATTTAATACATTTTCGCGTCACTGACAACCCATTTTATCATACGCCTCAGTTTATGACATGCATTTTTTGACAAATACTACCCTTATATGATAGAAAAATCCACATATATCGAGTTCAAAGGTAACCATAAGGCATATGGAGGAATAGCAACTAATGCAAGTATAAAGTAAAAGCAAAAAAATCTTTCCTATGGAGGGGGATTAGGGTCACAATGCTATTTGACTTGCTTACATGCTTCATGCTATGTTGCTTCATTCAATGTTTGATTATTCCATGTTCATTTGTCTTGCTTTCATTTCAAATTGACTTTATTGCATTTGTCTTTCTTCTTTATGCAATGTTGCTTCCGTGTATTTTACATTTGTCCTTCGTCAATGCATAATTGTCGTTCTACCATGCGTTATGACATCTTTCCTTGTGCCATCATTCTTTCGTCCTAATGCCATTATTGCTTCGTCAATGCTAACCTCAATTTTGATACCAGGTGGCGCTCCGTTTGTGACCGTTCCTTGAAATGAACTTTGAGACGTCCCCTGTTGCAGTACTTGGAAAAATGAGTTACAAATGTATAAATAGCGGAAAAAACAAAAGCCGATTGAAATATTTGAACAAAAAAAGAAATCATTAGAGGATAAATATTTGGGCCTTTTCTGTTTGCTTGCCTGTTTGTTTGGTTTTTTTTTTCTTTACACGGTAATAGCCATTTGAGGATTCAAAAGCTCCAACTTTTCCTACAGAATTCAATGACTTCGTGGCACAATGGGTAGCGAGCCGGAACATGTTTGCTTTTTCTTTCCCGCGTGGGTTCGAATCCCATCGGCTGAATATTTTTTTTCTGAATTGTGAGTGGGAAAAGTACGTTTTTTTCTGAGATATCGTGGGAAAGGCGGTATTTCATATCGAAAAATTCTAGATAAATTGAAACTGCCGCGCGTCCTACACTGATCGAACCTAGAGATTAACACCCCCGGCTCCACTGATTCAGTCAATAATGCAGTTTCTAGTCTCCTTTCATAATTTTGACCTTGGAAATTTACCTTTTGACATCTCTGTATGCCAAAATTACTCCAAGCTGTTGTCCAGGACAAGCGGGGCGTAGGAGAAAGGGGGGGGGGGGGGGCAGCGGGGGCAGCGCTACCGCTCGCCAGTTCTTCAGTTATGGACTTTCTGAATAATTTAGCTATTCTGATCCATCAGACAATCAACTCAATCTATATAGAATAGTATTACATGTAACGATAGAGGGTATAGAAAGTATTTTATGATAAGTCAATATTTTTCTAAAAATAATTCCTGGCTCGCTACCGCTCGCCAGACATTTATTAATGTACTTGAAATTTAGTATTGCACCAGAAATGTTAAAATTTTTGCACACAGAACATGAAACCCCTTATTTTTTTTTTAAATCTCCCCCCCCCCCCCCTTTTTTTTTATTTATTTTTTTTCATTTTTTTTTTCTATTTATTTATTTATTTTTTGTTTGCTTGTTAGAAATTTTGGGATGTTGTGCCCCTCCACTTTTTCAGGCAGAGCTACGCCGTTGGTCCAGGACTACGCCTGCTCAGGAACGTGGCACAAAAACAGTTCAGTGTCATTCACAGCCTTTTTCAAAAATGGCCAAAATTTAGACCTTTATTGTGTTCCTATACTCCGTGTTAGGAGCGCAAGGAAGGTATAATTTTAATTAGATTGCAGCATGGCAAACTTGTCAGATTCTTCTTGTTCAGTGGCGGATCCAGCGCCCCCTTTGCCGGGGTTCAAGGGGCGAATTTTGCCGATAATACTGATTTTACTGATGTACCTGTTTTTGTCGGGAAAATATTGGGTCTGTGCATGAGCATCAACTAAATCCGCCACTGTTGTTCGACCCAAGATCAAGGTTAAGATTGAAATGCAAGCGTTTGATGCTTGCAAGGGTTGACCTTGAACATTGACCTTCATAAGTCCATACTTCAAAGTCAATTATTATAGAAGTTTTATCTTTTTATGCAAGAATCAACCGACTTATGGTACAGAAACGACATTGACGGGCATAAAAGTCAAATAATTAAAATTATGACTTTTTATAGAAGACTTGCAAGCGACGATAGTGAGCCATCGAAGCGTTTGCAAAGTTTTGTAATAAAAATGATTTTTTATTTCAACTGAATAATGATAATGTACAGTTGCCCGTCATATTTTTTTTCAAAACAATGACCCCCCCCCCCACCCTATAAAAACTGTATAATTGCATAAAAACATTTTATTTTTATAAGTACCCCCAATTATTTTCTACATCCTCTTCTGGGCAGATGGACAACATGGACAAGTTACATTATACTTAGAATTGACAAAAGGAAAAAAATGTATCCTCGACCGGGATTCGAACCCACTCGGAAAAAGGCAACAGAATTTCCAGAGGCCAACGTGATAACCACTACTCCACAGATATTCTTCCTACTAATAGGTGGTTTATAGTTATGATTAAAACTTACAAAAATCTTATGCATACAAAATCAAATATTTACTAATTACTTCAAAATATTTTTCAAACATTCATACAGCCAATTTACTTCTGTCCTCTCGTGCGATAATATAATTACTTTTCGAACGATACTGTAGTAGAATTTAAAAGAAATTTCTAACGACAGGGGATGTTTCAAAGTTCATTTCAAGGAACGGGTACATGCGGTCGCGCGAAGCGCCATCTGGTATCAAAATTGAAGTTAGCATTGACGAAGCAATAATAGCATTAAGACGAAAGGATATTGGCAGAAAGAAGGATGTCATAACGCATGGTATAATGACAGTTATGCATTGACGAAGGACAAATGTAAAATGCAGGGAAGCAAAATTACACAAAGAAGAAAGATAAAGTCAATTTGAAATGAAAGCAAGACAAATGAACATGGAATAATCAAACATTGAATGAAGCAACATAGAATGAAGCATGTAAGCAAGTCAAATAGCATTGTGACCCTAATCCCCCTCCATACTTTCCATGGTTCAATGTTTCTTTCAAAAATGTCTTGTGACACAGTTTTTGCGTATTGGCGCAACTTAACTGATTTTGAATGAAAGTACGATCCGAATCGAACCGACCAAGCTTGAACCGCGCTACAAGGCAAATTTTTCGCCCTTTTCAGTGCAATTTAGAGCATTTTTACCTACGAATATAACTCTGAAGGTCGGCGTAATAGAATCTTTAGTTTTGTTGAAATGAAATAAATACCATCTCATTAACAAAATTAGGAAGAAAACTCGATGAGGAAAATAACCAATAACCAAATAGTCATTAAAGTTGGTTACTATGGCAACTTTTGATGTGAAACCCCAATCATGTTACTCTTTTATAGGGGTCTGTACTTGATTACGCTATGATAAACAATAGTGAATTTCTATGAATTGGCAGCACAGATACTTTCCTTTTTTCCTACATTTTTTTTCAAGGCCATTGACGTCAAGGTCAAGTTTATTTAAATGTTTAAATTTTACCGAAATCTGCAATTTTCCAAATTTTTGTGTGTCAGTTTTTTATTTGCGTTTTTAAGGTAATGATGAATGGGGTAAATGTTTACAAAGTTTAAATGTATAAGAAGAGGAAAACGCACAAATTACGTGACTGTCAATTATCTGATAGAAAAAATGTTTATAAAAAAAGTAAGAAATTGATATATTTTACACATGGTTCAATGGGACTAAGTATTTAAGAGATACAAAGTGTCTGTGCAATTTATCTCAACGAATAAGAGATATGTCAAATAAACATTGTTTAAAACAATTTTGATATGATATCATCTGATATCTGAAATATTGACATTGAAGGAAAAAAAATGATTTATGGCTAGCATTAAAAAATGTCAAAATTGATACGATAACAGCTGGTTTTACTTTTTTCAGTACATAATTCATCGTTTGCTGACACTAGTTCTTATGCTTGAATCGCTTCTAAATTAAGTTCAGATATGGTCCAGAAGCCACCAATTTGCTTCATTTTTTCAAAAATTCTCGGGGGAGCCCCCCCCCCGAATCCCCATAAATGTGAGGGGGAAATCCCCCATACCCTCCCCTACTCGGGCCTCGCCAGTCATCCATTCAAAATAATGTATGGGCGTTTGACGGTCCCAGTGCCCCTGTCTATATTGATTTGAGTACACATAATTTCTACTCTGGCTATACGCGTGTGGATTCGCACCCTAAGCTTTTTCGAAGGCTAAGCTTGTATATACTCTCTTACTCTCAATTTTTAGTTAGAATATGCTCTTTTTAATGTCTGAGTGCTTGCACGTTTTAGTTTTTGTTTTTACAGATTGACCTTTTTATCGCTGTAATGCGAGTACTCCAAACACCATGAACACTGGAGGGAAATATTAAGAAAAGAAGAAGAACACTGTCTCGGCTTTATTTTTGCGATTTTTTTTTCAAAATATCTAATCTAAAATGTGATTAATTTTGATTCTTTATTTAATTGATCAAATCTAATTTTGATCAACAAAATGTCAAAGATTAATTGAATAACAAAGATTTATTTCGAAATACGCAAGTTCCGACAAATTATATAAGTAAGAATAATCGATCACGAGTTGTCTCGCTTTGAAGAAATCTCCAAAATGGTGACGTTGTTGTCATATGACAGAAAAAACTCGATCGATAGATACATAATTTATGAATGAAATGGAAGAATAACCGTATGCTGGCATTTAAGGGGTAAGTTAATCGAAATATAAATCAACACACAGTAATGAAGCATGCAATATTTTTCTTTTCTTGATCCTTTAGTTCGACTTGCCTCTGTTGTGTTTGACTTTGTGATGATGTGTCCTGACTTTCTTATCTGTCTTCTGGCCCTTGAGTTGTAGAGGTCATTTTGATCGAAAATACTGAAGTGTTTTTGTGTAAACAACATGTTTGAAGCAATGACATCACATTGCATTGTGCTCATACAGAATAAACTAAGAAAAAAAATATTGCATTTGACTCTTCTTCTGGCGACACAGAGTGAGAGTCAAACGCCATCAATTCCCCGCACTGACATGATTGGATTGAGTGTGAAAGTCAGATCCATTTGTACGTCCCTGCCTAAATTTCCTTACGGGGGGGGGGGGAGGGGGGGGGGGGCTATAAAACCTGGTTGTTTACCCAAATGAGTTAAAGAGGATCCTGACGATAATCAGATTATCGTCAGGATCCTCTTTAACTCATTGTGAGTGCTGTTGAGATTATCTCAACAGCACTCACAATAGAGCGCAAAATTGTTCAGTTCAGTTCATTTCAGTTCACTTGGTTCAGTTCAAATAGGAATTACTCCTATATCTTAGGAACACCCCTAGGGGTTATTTAAGAATATTTCCCAAAGCTAAAAAATAAAAGATAACTTGAAAAATTGATTCATGCTTTTAGAGACGTTTTGCGTCAAGGGTATCAAGGTAAAAAGCCAAATGGATATACAGACCATTCAAGCAGTACATAATTACACAACCCTCCTGCATACATGCATACACTACATGTACACACATTAGTGGAGGATGCGCATTAAATAGGGTAGTGCTCCGCTCCTTAAATACCGGTAATAGAAGGAGCTATGAGGCAATCCGAATGGGAATGGCTCGGCGAGAATTCTCTCCAACGGGAAAATGGTGGACGAGTTTCCTGCAATCAATGTTAGATTAATTCAGCCAACTGACCCAATAGAGGCTGCCGAGTGCCCAAACAGAAACATGAGAAAGAAGAAGAAAGAAGCAAGAATATCATTAGATTACATTCAAACTACATGAAGCTAAATTTTCTATATTGTACATGCATATACAGAGTAACTGAGTTACTTCCCACTTGGGATGGTATCTGACGTAAACACATCATGGCAATGAAATTCATTATGCCATTATATATATTCCATTTACTATAGTATTTCTTAGTGTGTATTAAAATAAAAATCAATTATCTTGGGGATTTTACTCAGTTTGCAAAAAAAAAAAAAAATAGAAATGCATGATTGTAAAAAAAAAAAGAATAAATTCTCACTCTTCCTCAATACTCCTCCCCTCCTCCTCATATTTTAGAGGACTTATACTAGTGAAAGAATGTTCAACTACATGATGAAAAGTTGAAAACCTAATAATGTGGGAGGGTTGACATGTATGCCCAAATTAGAAGGGAAAGAAAAGATCAAATAGGACTACACAACAGTAAATGTTATCCACTGACCTCAGTTTACCACAATTCACATTCTATAAGACGCTTTATTTCAGCAATTTGCGACACTACCTCCTTATCATTTATTTTGTTTCATTTTAAAACAATATTACACACACAGTCACACATAGACACACAAATGTACAAAATACAAAGCTCTGTCAGAAAAATACTGAGTGTGTATTTAGTTTTTTGTCGATTCCTCCCAATAGACCATTTTAAAACATAATCTGTGGTACTGAATTTGGAGATCGCAGTTCCAAGGACAAACAATAATTTGTGCATGCACCAGTGATGTAAATTGATTCAGTGGTGGATTCAGGGGCATCCGTCCATCTGGCTGTCACACTTTAGGTGTCACACCCTATAACTTTTGATTGGTAAGCATGGTAAGTGATAGAGCTTTGATATTCCTTTTGACGAGACCTTGCTACAGATACATGTACCAAAATTTTGGACTATTAAAGTGACCTTGACCTAGATATTTGACCTACTTTTCCACTTTCTTTGGATTGCTATTTTCAGTCCCCTACGATGCCTACCGACTTGCAGGTTTATAATGTTCTTGCAAAGTCAGCCAAAAGTTAAAAAAGATTCAAATTGTCCTGGAATTTAACCCAAGATCGTCTGCTATCGTGGCAGACACATTCTCTTCTCCCTCCCTTTTCATGAGCTGAAATTTTTTTTTATAGAACAATGGATAAAGCAGGCTAATTGCAATAAATAGATTTAACAAATACACATTTTTGGCTGGATTGCAAAGCAATTCCGGTCTATAGATTGACGATGTCCGTCCGTCCGTCCGTCTGTCCGTCCGTCCGTCCGTCTGTCCCTCCGTCCGTCCGTCCGTCCGTCCGTCCGTCTGCCGTCAACATTTTGGTTAAAGTTTCTGGTTGAGGCAAAATCTAAGGAACTATATGCAGTAGAAACTTTATATTATACATGAAGCTTGCCCATGACAAGACCTTTCAATTTATGCCATAACATTTGACCTAGTGACCTTGACCTTGGAATTTGACCTAGTTAAAGATTTTGGTTAAAGTTTCTGGTTGAGGCAAAATCTAAGTAAATATACGCAGTAGAAACTTTATATTATACATGAAGCTTGCCCATGACAAGACCTTTCAATTTATGCTGTAACATTTGAGCTAGTGACCTTGACCTTGGACTTTGACCTAGTTAAAGATTTTGGTTAAAGTTTCTGGTTGAGGCAAAATCTAAGTAACGATATGCAGTAGAAACTTTATATTATACATGAAGCTTGCCCATGACAAGACCTTTCAATTTATGCCGTAACATTTGACCTAGTGACCTTGACCTTGGACTTTGACATAGTTAAGGATTTTGGTTAAAGTTCCTGGTTTAACCAAAATCTATGGAACTGTATGCAGTAGAAACTTTATTTTATACATGTAGGTTGCCTCTGACAAAACCTTTCAATTTATGCTGTATTATTTGACCTATTGACCTTGACCCAGTTAGTGACAAAAACTTACTTTGCAATCCGGCCATACCGTCTTTAGCGGTGTTTTATTAAAAAATATAGTAAAAGAACGCAAAATATGTACTGGTTTTAGAGACAACTTGTAAACTACTGTCAGAGTTTGTTTGGATAAGGCTTTTATGCTCGCTCTAAATTAAAAGTTGGATCCATTTCAGCCAATGATAAAACAGGTTAAATTACAGCGTGTGTTTGCCTAATAAATCCCATAAAATCGTAAATCTGCACGTAACATTGATATATATACTTGGAATCCCTTGATCATGTTGATATGTCTGTTGATCAAAGAAAACGGATGTAATATTTTTTTTTGATCAACATGACTGACTGATTGTAAATACTGAGTACCTTTATTTCTAAAAGAATTTATGTAAGAAACTCTACTTAAGTTTTAGTTATTTGGACCAAGGTATTATGAAGAATAGTAAAAAGATAAGCTGCAATTTTATAAGTGTGCAAATGGAAGAAATCTAGATCTATTGTGAAATCTAGCTATTTCACAAGGTCAGTTATTAAAATCATTTGACTCAAATTTTTAAATAAGACATATCATATTATCTACAGTAACTGTTGTTTTAGGTTAAAGGTTAAATTTTTTTCTGAATTGGGTGAATTTTACTTTTATTTCTTTAAATGCATGTAACCATGGTAACAGGTCAATGTTTATCTGTCAATTTTGATGGTAAATCTAAGTTTTAACTTGCCCACTTAAACTCCACCTGCTGAGCCACCACCTCAGGATATGTAATGCATAAATTTACCACCATATTTTATAAATTTCATGGAAGAAACATCATATACATTATGTAGATATTCTTAGAGTTATACATATCTTACGTCTAAAATAAACTGCTGTTTATCAGTTCTTCAAGAGCTCAGTTGGTCAATGTTGGTATATAGGCATACTCTTGTGAAAGCTACCTCATCAGGGCTTTCAAAGGGTATCTTGGGAATGGGGCCAGGCCTTTCAAGTTGGGAAAGTTAGCATTATTGTAAGCAACATTGGGAATTTTACAACTGAATAAAAATATCAAAAATATTCATTTTAACTCCTTTATTGAGGCAAGATTCTTTGTTGATAGATGGTTGAATATGTGTCAAACAAAGACCACAGAGAATTGGGAATTTTAAGGACCTTAATTGGAAAAGAAAAAAAATACTCTTTTGCATTGGGAATGGGGCCAGATATCGGCCCCAAATTGACCCTAGTGATGGCCCTGCTCATATAGAATGGGTTAGAGTCAAGGTAGAGTTAGTGACTATTTTTATTGAGAAACTTGAAATGGTTTGAATGTATTTCAACAATACAATTTTACTGCTAAAAGGTTTCTGATAGATCTAGTCTCCATTACTCAAGTGCTTCCGATTATCATTCCATTCTTTAAAAATAATGGAGAGTTAACACAATAGGGTGACGTTATAGGTGGATTTTAAACTTGTTTGGAGTGTCTTCAAGCCTTTTTAGCTCACCGGGACGAAAAAGTTCGAAGAGCTACCCTCGGCGTCGTTGTTGTCGTCATTGTCGTTGTCGTCGTCGTCCGTAGACAAAACTTTAACCTGGGCTATACCTCTTGAACTATAAGGGGTATGGCTTTGATATTTCACATGTAGATACCTTATGACAAGACCTTTCATTTGAGACCATGACCTTTGACCTAGTGACCTAGACCTTGGCCTTTGACCTATTTTTCAAAAACTTTTACCTAGTTTCTGACAAAATCTGTATAGGCAAGCTATGTAATCTTTGATTACCCTATGTTTTTCTGTAGAGATATTATGCTAACAAAGCACAGAGCTTTAAAAACACATCTTGGTATACAATGTACATGAAAAGTTTATAAAATTTCTCTCTTTTCAGGATGTCATAAGACCATCAAGAAACAGAAATAAAACCACAGCTTTTCACCAGGAAGTTTCTATGTAAAATAAAACTACTAAACATCCATTCAGAGCAATATTTGACGCTAAAGAACGATGGGGTCGTTTTTCCGCAGTGAGGAGATGACCTTATGTCAGCTATTCCTCCAATCAGAGGCTGCTTACGCTTGTGTGTCAGAGTTGGGAGAATTGGGACTTGTGCAATTCAGAGATGTATGTATAACGTAGATATGTTGGCTGAAATTATAATGTACTTGATGATTGAAAAGTAAAAAGGCTTATGTTTAGCTTGGTCAGATCATTTCACATTCCTGACAAGGTCCTTTATGATTCGCCTCGCCCAATACAACTTTTTTTATCGACCCAATATATTTCTGTATCCCCCCTGTAAAACACTGTATAACTAATAGTATCATGCGTGTATCACTTCGTATCATGTATCTTGTAAAAATTAGCGTTGTATGGTCTGCACTGCACTGCATTTTATTTAAATTCTTTTGTTACACTTTGTATGACACGATAGAATAATCGTTAAATAATGCACATACGGTGCATACACACGATAAAACAAACGATTCAACTGTGCACGATACGATAGGTACAGAATGGGTATGATAATAGATAATAATATATTATGTAATAAACACACACGCAAGCACATTTTTTTCTTTTATCAAATCCGTGGCTTCGAAGCTAATATTTTCATTTACTCTACCCAAGTCGCCATAGAATAGAAAAAGAAAAACCAGTGACCTGATTGGCAGGACATATTATCAATCAAGCGAGAAGAATTGTCTGTATTTGGGTAAAACAAAATAAATATCAATATTAATTTCTTTGCATCTGTGTTGTAGTATTGATGCCACTTAGAAAGAAGGATATATTCTATGCACGTTGACCAGGTAAAATTTGAAGGCATCGATCGGTCAAGTTACTTTACCGGCTATTCTACACCTACGTTTGAGTTGTTTACTCCCCATTACAGTTACATTAAGTATAAAGAAGAATATATATGTAAAACTATTATTCCTCAACAATGCATCATTTCGCTAAAGAATCCATTAAAAAAAATAAAACAATCGAAATATAAACACGATAAACGGAAAAGAAATTCCGACGATTTGATATAGCTACCTGATACGATAGGATATACATTACACGTTACACAATATGATTGGATTCACGATACACGATGCACGATAGGATACGATAGGATAAGACACGATATGATAGACGTTAAACGAAAGTATAAACGCACGATACGATACACGCACGATACAATGCGATGAAAGCAGGACACGATACGATGTAATTGACAAAAATAACGTGGTATGGACTATACCATACTATCCTCATTATATCTTCTTAAATCAAAGTATAGGCAGAAATGGTTACACTCCAAGTTTGAGACATATATGATCACTAATTCATATATAATATCGTAAATATAGTCACGTCAGACTGAGTTTATCAAACGATCTCGATCATTAACTATTTATTTCATCAATAATAGAAGATTTTAACACATTTTCTTTTATTATTTTTTCCTTCTCTCATTTTATCTATTATATGTTTAGTACAATTACACCAATACTCTTCCTATGGATAAAAATCACAAAAAATATCAAGATACAGTTTTAGCAATTTAAGGAATCCTTTGCTATATATAAACTCAGCCTTACCTCGTCTTTTCTTTTACTTGTTTCAATCTAAACATTAGTTGTCATATGACAGACACATATATTCCAGTGTAAGGATACACCTCACTAAAATCAATAATGGTTTTATATTGATATCCAAAAAGAGGTCGTTTTATAATAGTAACAGTTATGCGATGTAAAAGTATTAATAATTCGCATTAATTCGGATATGAAAGAAAATAACTGATACTGATGCTCCGATGGATAAAAAAAAAACGCTAGTCGTTAAAATTGCACTTTTTATATCGCGGAGGGTAATATCGATCAACAAGTAATGAGTTGTCTCGTTTATCAACTAGGTCAGTATTCTACGGTGTACGTGGTCTTTTAGAATTTGTGTTTTAAATATATAAGGTGAACTGCAATATTAGATAACGAAAGATCAATAATACTCATTTACAATGAAAATTTCCAACACGTTTTTGAGTATCTAGGTAGATAAATCCAAAACGTTGCACAAAGACCTAATGTTATCTAGGGATTTTTCTTTTTTCTGGCTGATTTTAGCTCAAACTCACTATTGTAATGCGGACGGAGTTCTACATATTTTTTGTATAAATTATGTGTGCTATAAATATTAAAAAGAAATTAATTTTGTACCTTTACTTTTAACATTTTTTATAAACTAGTATTTGAACCAAAATGAATCACTTATCTTCAGGGAACAAAAACGTACTGGTTTTACAGAGGATATCTAATTTGGGCCGCTTTATAAGCAAGTCGTTATCTATGTTGGATAAAAGTCGAATGTTCCATACTGGACATGGTTCTGCTGCGGGAAGGGGCACATTTGTTTTGGTTTCTTTCTAAGTTTTATTGCATTTGCCGTATAGAATGACTAAGAGGTAAAGAAGGTTTGATGAGAATATCTTGATGATGTTACAATTTCGATATCGTTTATAGTAACACTTACGAGGATTCAATATCAGAAAATAAATGTCTGATGATCCGCATTTAAGAAATGTCTGTCCAGAAAATGGGGTTGGTTCAAAGGCTTAGTAAGCTATTGTCATAACGTTTCTTCTGTCGTCCGTTCGTTAGTCTGTCGTGAGTCTTTACATTTTCATTTATCGACTTTTTCTCCAGAACACCTATACATGAAGTACATAAAGATCCTCTCCAGATCCGCTGCATGGATTAAAATAATCCAATGGTTTCTGAGTGGCCAGGGTGGGTGTATTATTCCAGTTTATTCTTTTAGTACGAATCCGATAAATATCTTTGCGACTTTTTATCTTCTTATTTCCCTTGGCTGAATTTACTACCCAAATGTATTTCACTATAATTTTAAGAAATTAGAGGAATGCTTTGTAAAAGAATTTTTCTGAAAATTTCAATTTATTTTGATGAATTATGTAAACTGTAAAAAGGAAAATGGATGGACATTTTTTTTTAAAGATTTCGACTTTCCCCTGAATTAGGGGGGACGGTTACTTATTTCTTAAAGGAACACTTTGATTCAAACAAAAGTGTACCTAAGACGATATCTCCCGGAAGCTTTTGTTTTTAATGGACAATTGATTTATAAGAAATTACTGTTATATTTTTTCTTTCTATCGATATATAGACAAAAACCGTAGCAGAAACAAAACATATATTTTGCGCATCGGTTTTTGTCTATAGATCGTCATTTCTTACGTAGAAGATGTTAACACATTTTCTTTTAAAATTCATCTCCTCTGATTTCATTTATTATATGTTTAGTTTATACTTATTCCCTTCTTTAAGATGAAAATTACAAAAAATATCAAGATATGGCAATGGCAATCAGGAATTCTTAATGTTTGCTATATATGAACTCAGCCTTACCTTATCTATTTATATATTTGTTTCAATCTAAACATTAGCTGTCATATGACAGACGCATATATTCCAGTGTAAGGATACACCTCACTCAAAATCAATATAGAGTTTATAAGAATATCAAAAAGGGATGGTTTTAAAACAGTAATAAGAGGTAAAAGTGTAAATAATTCGCATTCATTCGGATATAAAAGATAATGATACTGATGGATGCTCCGATGGAAAAAAAACATTATTTGCTAAAATTGCAATAATTTATAACGCGGGGGGAGGGGGGGGGGTAATATCGATCAATAGGTAAATGATTTGTCTGTTTTAAAAGTAAGTTATCAACTAGGTCACATGTGGCCAAGTTCGATCAACTTCGGTTGATCGTCTGTCTCTTCAACGCATTTGAAATTTTCTGTTACAAAATTTCTTGAAATTTCTAAAATGTGGGACTTGTGGCATCATCTCCCACCCATTCTGCTACGTCTTTTGGTTCATTTTTGGACATAACAATTTTCATACCATTTGGCTATATAACATTGTCTAGACTGAGGATCACTGACGAGGGTTTAGTACCCGAAACGTGCATGTCTGGTCCATGCTGTAAATTTATCAGGTTTTAAATGATGCTATTGAATTTAAAGACGTTTAACATCAGTATGTCTACAATGTACGTGGTCTTAGAGAATTTATATTTTATAAGATAAGGTAATTTGCAATATGAGATCACGAAAATTGAATATTGATTTTTTCTTCATAATGATTTTCACACTCTTTGGCAATATAAGATTGTTTAGATTGAGGATCACTGACGAGGTTTATGTACCCGAAACGTGCATGTCTGGTCCATGCTGTAAATTTATCTGCTTTTAAATGATGCTATTGAATTTGAAGACGCTTAACATTGCTTCCCAGTCGAATGATCTATACTGGACATGGTTCAACTGAGGAAAAGGGCGCATTTGTTTTGTTTTGTTTTTTAACATTTATTTCTTTTGCTTCTCCAAAATACATGTATCCATACCTGAAGTAATAAAGATCCTCTCTAGAACCAGTGTATGGATTGAAAAACTAATGGTTTCTGATTGACCAAATAGGGTGTACATATATTATTCCAGTATATTATATTAGTTAAGATCCAATATGTAACTTTTATACTTTTTATCTTTTATTTCTCCTGGCTGAGTTTGCTGCCCAAATGTACTTCATTTTGGCTTTAATAAATTAGAGGAATGCTTTTGTAAAATAATGTTTCTGATTTTTTAAAATTTATTTTGATGAATTATGTAAACTTTAAAAAGGGAAGGAGTGTAGGTAATTTTTATTATCATTTTAGTTTTTCAACCTGAAATAAGGAGGATACTTATTTCGTGAAGGAACACTATGATTAAAACAAAAGTGTAGCGAAGACGATATCATCCGTAGGATTGTTTTTAATTGACAATTTTTGTGGTGTTTATAGAAACGTATTACAGAAAATAGTTAGTATACCCATGGGTTTAAATTGCGCCGCACCGCTTGAGGACTTACTGTTATATTAATACGAAGCTGACTTCGTCCAGACCTTGTTATCTACAATGACCTTGCATCCTGTTTCCATTTTACTTACAGATACATAGGGGACGTGTGTCTATCAATAATCCGAACTTTAACGATAACCGACATGAAATCTACAAAAACGCAAAGTCGTTGTATTAACAAACTTATTGAACTATGAATGCTATGTTACATATATACCCTATGAGTAAATACGAAAAGTAACGAAAGATGGATAAAATAGCTCAGAACAATCCTCCTTCATTTATGTACCCAGATAAACATAGGTACGAAATCACGCGGTCATTGGATAAACAAACCGCCATCTCACTCCAAACAAAGGAGAGGATCTCAAACAACACCAGGCTGCAGAACCCACATCAAAACCCCAAAACACCCAATGCACTAACAAAGGGCAGGCACGTACAGAAAAAAAAAGACTTAAAAGGGACACGGAACACCAACGCACAACACTGAAACATCAAACACAAAGGAACACACATAGACCAACGATATCAGTGGACAACCGGTGCCGTCTTTGGACGGTCACCTTCCACGCAAGAAGCAGACGGTGTGTTTATCCTGTTTACGTGTGCACAACCCTCCCAATTTTCCGATTACGTAGACATCATGAAGCACGCAAAATTGTCTTACACTGTAAGATGAACATACAAACAGACAGCGTGTCGTAGGGACCCTAGAAACACACAGATGTATTTGTAAATTGATAAAAAAGAAGACCAGACGAAATACCGTCCGTGCACTGCCGTCTGTAGCAAGCTCATGCATGTGTTCATCCGAGGAATCCGACTGAAATTCAGAGAGGACAGGTGACATCTAATACAGGGCAGAAAAATATGGAAACTTCCAGATGAAGGGCAGCTATTCTGTACTCTTCCAACTAGTGAAACCTCATTTTGTTGCTAGAAAAGTGAACTAAAATATCAGATCTGTGCAAGGAGCATGTCGTCTTCTCTGTTGTTCGATTTGTCCTGCACCCGCTATGTAGTCACGGTAGATCAGAATGCAAAGTTTGAAATCTTGATGGTTCAAAACTGTAGATGTGTCCAGTACAATGTAAAATGTTTAAAACGACAACGGTGTGATATTCCTGGTATAATAGATGATTAAATATACTCTCATTAAATGTTCTTGATACCTGGCTTGCTCGATTTTGTGCTCTATTGTGAGTGCTGTCGAGATTATCGTCAGGATCTGCTTTAACTCCTTTGATCGATGTTCATTTTGTGTAATAAAGCACGGAAAAAATCAGATTAAGAATTTCCAAACGATAAACTGAACATGTTATACTGGTGCACAGCATGGCAGCAGAGAACATCAGAAGATATTTTTTTTATAATTTCAACCATTAGGGTGGTATTTCCGCTGGCGAATTGTGTAGTCCTAGATTATCTCTTTCGTTTAGTTTGACAGTGTTTCGGCAATAGACTAGAAATATATTTGTAGATTCTCTTTCATACAATTTACAAGGAAAAAAATCGAAAATTGACTACAAAACTCCGTCTTTACATTGTCCTAAAATTTTAGGTCAAGTTTATACGTTTGCTCTTCATTGTTTCCTTTATTTGGTATCCAGCATCACTGATTAGACAAATTGTAGAAATTCGCACGTGTCAGTAAGATTTACAAAGTATATTGCAATATTTACAATTTACACTTTTTTTCTTGGTACGGTGTGGAGCTGGTAAAATATATCCTGCAATTGAGTAATTGAAGAGTATATTTTTTCAACTAATTTACATTTGTGCAAGAAAAAAGGCAAATAATTCTCTGGCGACAAATAATTCTACTTTGATTTGAATATATATCTTATAAGATCTGCAATTTCATTCAAAATGATTATATATCAAATCAAAAAAGACTAACACGTTTGTATCATCACCCAAATGCGTTTTGGTAACATTTTAATTAATTAATAAGCTCTTTTATAATTTCTTTGCAAATTTCGGTGTCGCTTTCTTCGCCCAAAATTAATATTTGAAAGTGAGACATCCAAGTTAGGTGTGGCATTATTTTGTTTAGCTTTAAATAACGTACCACTGATTAGGTTTAATAGACACATACATGTCTAGTTCATCACAGTTAGAAATCTAAATCCATAGGGATTTTCTCTGTCAGCGGAGTTATTTCTTTTTTGAAAGAGTTATCGTTCTTTATGTAAGTTTTTGGAGGTGTCCCATCATGATACCTGCTTGGACAATTTTTCATCTGTATAAGTAAGATACCATAGAAAATTCATGAATGATAAGAACCCGTTCCCTGACATGGTCGCCTTAGAACTTTCTATATAAACATGGCCTCAGACTGTGCATGTTTTGTAGATACTGTTTTCATTTGCATGCATGAACATCGACGGCGGGTGCGGCTAGCCAAACAGAGGATGCTCACACCTCCCGGGCACCTGGTACCACCTCTATCTTGCTAGGGTCCGTCGATACTCAATTTGGTGCCCTATTGTGAGTGCTGTTGAGATTATCGTCAGGAACTTCTTTATCTCATTCATAAAGCTAGTCCAGTCATACCAGCCAGTCTTATCTGATAAAAGAAAGAAGGGGATCCCAAACAGGGATCGATTGCAGCAACTACAGCTAAACACCAATGACAAGTGTAGACAAGCACATGTGGGGATGATACAAAATAATGAGGAACAAGAAATACGCATGTACGACACAAAACACTAAACCAACGAGGCCAATGGCCGATCGGTGCTTAATTAGGACGGTCACCTGTCATACTAGATGCAAATGGATTAGCTATCCGGATTACATGTATGCAAACTTACCACTTAACCAGTTATCCAGTAGCCTTAAAGAAGGTACACTTTGTTATTAAAAGGTTTCCGCACATAATTAGAGATTCCAGTACCGAAAAGATGAATATGTAAATGAATATCAAAAATAGATACGGAAAACATAAAACAGTAAGTAAGAAGGAATTTACCGAAGATTCAAGAGCTATGAGTGGTTGATCATTCTGGTGTAAAGAACCACTGATAAAAAATATGTAGTGTACAACAAATATGGACAAGAGCCCCAGTGGTCACAACGCTCACCTGATATCCATGCACGCTCTCATTGACATACTAACATTGAATACTGATAGTGCCAGTACCAGTATTTTAGCCCACAACCTTTCTAAAAAGATTTTTCCCGGATGCAGATAATTTTTTTTTTAGACAACCTTTAAAAGTACAAAAAAGACAAAAATAGTCACGTTTCAAAACAATAACATTTTTACTGATTTGAAAAGACGGATGTTAAAGTTTTTCGGAAAACAGACATACGGACAGGCCAAAAATTATATGCTCCCGAATCTTTTATTCCAGGGGCATAAAAAACAAAGATTTTTCGGTTTTGTCTTTGTTCATATTTAAGTATACTGAAATATATGAATGCTTTTGAATAGTATTGATTTCATCTCAAATACATGAAACGTACAGTTAAAATCGTTTTAATCCAATATCTATCAATTCAAGTGAGTTGTGCAGAAATTGGGCCAATTTGTTGTCCAAAAAGCAGTGTACGGTGTATCAAACCTCATGACCCAGTGAAGCCACTTGAACAAATAATTTTCAGTAGATATGCTGAAATGCGGCGCTTCTTGCCTATGCAAATTTCAACAGGCGAGAAGGAGCGTCGCATTTCAGCATATGCTGTTCAACAACTCAAGTGGTTTCGCTAGGTTTCGCAGTTTGAAACAAATTAAAAGGCCCACGAAATTGTTAAGCTTGTCCAATTAGCAGACCTACGACGTCGTTATTTACTGTTAACTAATTGTTTTACCTCATCATAGGTCTGTTACACGGACAAGTTGATAGCGGAGAGAGTTCATGTATCGGTTGCATCGGATTTGCCGACAAAAAGTTATTTGGTCCGATAAAAACTCATGTCGTATTTATTATTTGAACAGATTAAAAATTCCCAAATCTTTTACCACAGAAACCTGTCGTTTTATGAGAGAAAATGTTTAATTATTCACAACCTCAGGCCTCTCTGTTCCTCTTAGAAATATTATACATACAAGATGTCGAACGCAGTGGCTTAACGTTGTGAATAATAATTTATTTTCTCTATTAAAACAACAGCTTCCTGTGGTCCAACATTTCATTGGAAGATTTCAGGAACTCTGAACATAATTATTTATTTTCAAGAATTTAAGATATTTAATGTCATATGCATTCTCAAAATCCAGAGAAAGAGATTACTCATTAGACGTTTCTTCAAGAAATCAGTCCATAAATCACTTCATCTAAGAGGGTCTAAGAGGAAAATCGAGCAAACTTTATACATGATAACAAGTATATGCAAATGTTCCAAGTACATGAATGATAACCATTATGAAAGTGTTCCAAGTATAATGCACATTAAATAAAAATCTATTCCGTTTGCACTGTATCTCCTGAAATGTATCGCAGTACTAAAGGTATCACAGTACTAAATGGGGAATCCCCTTCGGGTACACGGCAAAACATGGCCGCTTTTGAATTCTTGTTCCTGACTTTAAAAATAAAATTCTAAATAAGTATAAAGAATTTAAATCATTGAATCATATCACATAAGGAGCTGATAAGATAAGGCGTAAAATCTGCCCTGAAAAGTGGAATTTTCAAAATGGGATATTCAAGAAAATTCTTTCACAAAATTAATTTCAGTTATTGGTTTCATCATAATCAGCAGTTGGATTAGATTTATCGTGCATCGTTTTCCTTAATTTTGGGGCAAAATATGTCTTTTTTTCCATAGAAATCAATGGAAAATGGAAAAGTTTTTTTAAAACATTGTCCCCCCCTAGCTACAGAACGCCACTTTTACAGAAGGTGTATATCACTAATACACATCTTTTGACAAAGTGGGGTTCTGTAGCTAAGGGGGGAACGATGCCCCAGAGACGAAAAACTGAAAAAGGGAGGGTGGGGGTCTTTTTACGAATATGTGTTTTAGGCCATAATATAAGCAAAATTTCATTTTTTCCCTTTTAAAGTCATTCATTTATTTATTCTTAACATGTTCAAATGAAATGCACAAGATTTTTGAATGAATTAAACAAGAGCATGCTGTTTATTTCTTAACAGTGTGTATTTCACAGTAAAATGCCTACTTTTTAGCCAATTAATACAAAATACAACCATAATTCAGATTCAAGATTCTAAAATTTATGGATAAAAGTGAAGACCAGTCTTTTAAATTTGATTTCTAGTATCTTGTTTAGACTATAACTATGTTTTAAAGTTTATAGATATCCATTTTAGTCAGATAGTTCTTATTTTTCAACGTTTTTTGCTCAATATTAGCTTCTTTTCAACATGGCTACCCCCTACTCTTTGGACTGTAACTTAAGTATCTAGAAATAAGCTTAACAAAATAAAAGTTGTATGAGGAATCTCAAAATACATTATATTTTAGTAATGATCAAGTTTTTCGTGTGTATAGATCATTGTGTAGAAGAAATACTTGATGAGATTCAGGGCTAAATACAGCCCTTATCTTATCAGCTCCTTTGATAAAAGGTCAATCCATAAGACATTGAAGCATGTGTCACTTGTTGAATTATCAGCTGTAACTATGGATGAAAGGTCGATCTAAAAGGGGTCCCACAATCTTAAAAAAATATTCCTTAAAAATCCGGAAGTGGATATCTTGACAAAGTTTTTTCACTTGTAGGGTACCATGCATGAGTACCTCATACCTACAAATTGTCATGACAATCTGAAGAGTGGTTATAGAAAAGAAGCAGAAAATGTATGAAAATCAACCCCCCCCCTTCCTTTTTACATAAGAAAAAAATTCATAAAAAATCAAAAAAATAAAATTTAAGCACAAAATACATATCAAAGCATTAAGTAAGTTAAATATGATAAATATGCAGTAAATGAGTGTGTAAAATCATACACTTACTGAGTTATTTAAAGAAATAGTGCAAAGATGTACATTTCTGACTAAGTCCGAAAAGACGTCATAAACGCGTCAAAAATTTGACTTCGAAGTGGAACCAAGTGTATATCAATAATCCGAACTTTAACGATAACCGACATGAAATCTACAAAAACGCAAAGTCGTTATATTAACAAACTAATTGGACCATAAATGCTATGTTACACATATACCCTATGAATAAATACGAAAAGTAACGAAAGATGGATAAAATAGGTCTGCAGAACAATCCTCCTTCATTTATGTACCCAGATACACATAGATACGAAATCACGCGGTCATTGGATAAACAAACCGCCATCTCACTCCAAAAAAGAAGGGGATCGCAAACAACACCAGCCTGCAGAAACCACATCAAACACCCAAAACACCCAATGCAAAAACAAAGGGCAGGCACGTACAAAAAAAAACTTAAGGTGGGTCCCAACTCATCGATTAAAGAGATGAAATTTGTATTTAAGGCTTATTTCCTGAACAAAATGG
This sequence comes from Pinctada imbricata, assembly GCA_033119305.1. Taxonomy (NCBI): domain Eukaryota; kingdom Metazoa; phylum Mollusca; class Bivalvia; order Pterioida; family Pteriidae; genus Pinctada; species Pinctada imbricata. The sequence continues at coordinate 19,700,100 of VSWD01000003.1, forward strand.
TCCAAATGATATAAAACAGACATGGATATGCATTTTTTTTTTCATCAAAGATACAGTAAATTATAGAAAGGTACCCTTGCACAATAAGACTGAGGAATATCAAATATACAGATATGCTTTTGAACCTCCAAATTCAGTAATGATAATAGTATGCTTATTTATTTTGTTTTATTTTATGAAAAGAAGTCATATAGAAGAAATATAACACATAAAATGATATTGATATTGATCACTTACGAAGGTAAACGTGCATGTCTGGTCCATACTGCTAATTAATCTGTTCTTAAATGATGCTATTTAATTTGTAGACGTTTAACACTCTAACGTAAATCTAAGTATGATATGTCTCACAACATAAGGGTACCCCTTATAATTTACCACATTTTTGACCAATATCATACAGTTTATCCAACTTTTTGCAAAAAGAAACAGATGATTTTTTTTCGTTTTGTAATATTTCATGATATTATGTATGTAGATGAAGAAAAGATAGCATACAGGTTCAAAGTTTAACAAATGATCAAGAAATGGCTCAAAACATAAGTGAACCCCCTTATAATTTCATCACCTTTTTACTAATAATAGATAGTATATCCCAATTTTTGCAAAAAAGAACAGATGGAATTTCTTCTTATTGCATCATTTCATAAGGTAATGTATGTAGATGGTGAAAAAATCACATACAGGTATACAGTTTTATAAATGCTCAGCATATATCTCCAAACATAAGGATATCTCCTTATAATTTCATCTTTTTTGAGTAATAATAGATAGTATATCCCACTTTTTGAAAAAAAAGAACAAATGGTGTTTCTTCATATTGCATCATTTCATAAGAGAATGTAATAGATGTTGAAAAACCCACATACATATATACAGTTTTATAAGTGATCAAGATATAGCTCCAAGCATAAGGGTACCCCCTTGTAATTTCTGAAATTCATCCCATTTTCAACAAAGAATATATATACTATATGATGGGTGTGGACATTGATAGATTGCCTAATCTTAGTCTCTTTTGGCATTTTATCTTTTGTCTGTGTTTTTCAATGTGCTGGCTCGTCCGCCACCAATTTTTGTAAAACGTTATACGCAGACTGCTGTGTATTAGGAAAACCTATAATGGTTCGAGTAGGGACCCACCTTAAAAGGGACAAGGAACACCAACGCACAACACAGAAACATCAAACACAAAGGAAAACAGATAAACCAACGAGACCAATGGACGACCGGTGCCGAATGTGGACGGTCATCTGCCACGCAAGAAGCAAACGGTGCAGTTATCCTGTTTGTGTGGACATAATCCTCCCAATTTTCCGATTACGCAGAGGTCTTGAACCACGCACAATTGTCTTACACCTTAAGATGAACATACAAACAGACAGCATGACGTAGGGACCCTAGAAACACATGGATGATTTTGTAAATTAATAAAAAAAAACATACGAAATACAGTCCGTTTGTAGCAAGCGCATGCATGTCTGCGTCTGAGCAGTCCGACTGAAATTCAGAGAGGACAGGTGACATCTCATACAGGTCAGAAAAAATATGGAAACACCCAGAAGAAGGGCAACTATTCTGTACTCTTCCAACTTGTGAAACATCATTTTGTTGCTAGAGAAGTAAACTTAAATATCAGATCTGTGCAAGGAGCATGTCTTCTTCTCTGTTGTTTGATTTGTCCTGCACCCGCTATGTAGTCACGGTTGATGAGAATGCAAAGTTGGAAACCTTGATGGTACAAAACTGTAGATGTGGCCAGCACAATGTAAAATGTTTAAAACGACAACGGTGTGATATTCCTGGTATATCAGGTGGTTGAATATACTCTCGATAAACGTTCTTGGTAATTGGTCCCCCTCTAGCTTGCTTGGTTTTGTGCTCTTTGGTGAGTGCTGTCGAGATTATCGTCAGGATCTGCTTTAACTCCTTTGATCGCTGTTCATTTTGTGTAATAAAGCACGGAAAAAATGAAGATTAAGAATTTCCAAATGATAAACTGTACATGTAATACTGCTGCACAGCATGGCAGCAGAGAACATCAGAAGATATTTTTTTATAATTTCAACCATTAGGGTGAATTGTGTAGTCCTAGATTATCTATTTCGTTTAGTTTCACAGTGTTTCGGCAATAGACTAGAAATATATTTGTAAATTCTCTTTCATACAATTTACAAAAAAAAAAAAAAAAAAAAAATCGAAAATTGACTACAAAACTCCGTCTTTAAATTGTTCTAAAATTTTAGGTCAAGTTTATACGTTTGCTCTTCATTGTTTCCTTTATTTCGTATCCAGCATCACTGATTAGACAAATTGTAGAAATTCGCACGTGTCACTAAAATTTACAAAGTATATTTCAATATTTACAATTTACACTTTTTCTTGGTACGGTGTGGAGCTGGTAAAATATATCCTGCAACTGAGTAATTGAAGAGTATGTTTTTTCAATTAATTTACATCTGTGCCAGAAAAAAAGGTCAAATAATTATCTGGCAACAAATAATTCTACTTTGATTTGATTTGAATATATATCGTATTAGATCTGCAATTTCATTCAAAATGATTATTAGATAAAAAAAAAAACATTAACACTTTTGCATCATCACCCATACGCTTTTTGTTAACATTTTTAGTTAATTAAGCTCTTTTATAAATTTCGGTGTCGCTTTCTTCGTCCAAAATTAATATTTGAAAGTGAGACATCCAAGTTAGGTGTGGTATTACTTTGTTTAGCTTTAAATAACGTACCACTGATGCGGTTTAATAGACATATACATGTCTAGATAATCACAGTTAGAAATCTAAATCCATAGGGATTTTTTCTGACAGCGGAGTAATTTCTTTTTTTTTAAAGAGTTATCGTTCTTTATGTAAGTATTTGGAGGTGTTCTATCATGATACCTGCTTGGACAATTTTTCATCTGTATAAGTAAGATACCATAGAAAATTTATGAATGATGGGAACCCGTTCCCTGACATGGTCGCCATAGCACTTTCTATATAGACATGGCCTCAGACAGTGCATGTTTTGTATATATTATTTTCATTTGCATGCATGAACATCGACGGCGGATGCGGCTAGCCAAACAGGGGATGCTCACACCTTCCGGGCATTTGGTACCGCCTCTATCTTGCTAGGGTCCGTCGATGCTCAATTTGGTGCCATATTGTGAGTGCTGTTGAGATTATCGTCAGGAACTTCTTTATCTCATTCATAAAGCTGGTCCAGTCATACCAGCCAGTCTTATCTGATAAAAGAAAGAAGGGGATCCCAAACAGGGATCGATTGCAGCAACTACAGCTAAACACCTATGACAAGTGTAGACAAGCACATGTGGGGATGATACAAAATAATGAGGAACAAGAAATACGCATGTACGACACAAAACACTAAACCAACGAGGCCAATGGCCGATCGGTGCTTAATTAGGACGGTCACCTGTCATACTAGATGCAAATGGATTAGCTATCCGGATTACATGTATGCAAACGTACCACTTAACCAGTTATCCGGTAGCCTTAAAGAAAGTACACTTTGTTATTGAGAGGTTTCCGCACATAATTAGAGATTCCAGTACCGAAAAGATGGATATGTAAATGAATATCAAAAATAGATACGGAAAACATAAAGCAGTAAGTAAGAAGGAATTTACCGAAGATTCAAGAGCTATGAGTGGTTGATCATTCTGGTGTAAAGAACCACTGATCAAAAATATGTAGTGTACAACAAATATGGACAAGAGCCCCAGTGGGCACAACGCTCACCTGATATCCATGCACGCTCTCATTGACATACTAACATTGAATACTGATAGTGCCAGTACCAGGATTTTAGCCCACAACCTTTCTAAAAAGATTTTTCTCGGATGCAGAGATTTTTTTTTTTCAGACAACCTTTAAAAGTACAAAAAAGAAAAAAAAATGGTCACGTTTCAAAACAATAACTTTTTTACTGATTTGAAAAGACGGATGTTAAAGTTTTTCGGAAAACAGACATACGGACAGGCCAAAAACTATATGCTCCCGAATCTTTTATTCCAGGGGCATAAAAAACAAAGATTTTTCGTTTTTGCCTTTGTTCATATTTAAGTATAATGAAATGTATGAATGCTTTTGAATAGTATTGATTTCATCTCAAATACATGAAACGTACAGTTAAAATCGTTTTAATCCAATATCTATCAATTCAAGTGAGTTGTGCAGAAATTGGGCCAATTTGTTGTCCAAAAAGCAGTGTACGGTGTATCAAACCTCATGACCCAGTGAAGCCACTTGAACAAATAATTTTCAGTAAATATGCTGAAATGCGGCGCTTCTTGCCTATGCAAATTTCAACAGGCGAGAAGGAGCGTCGCATTTCAGCATACGCTGTTCAACAACTCAAGTGGTTTCGCTAGGTTTCGCAGTTTGAAACAAATTAAAAGGCCCACGAAATTGTTAAGCTTGTCCAATTAGCAGACCTACGACGTCGTTATTTACTGTTAACTAATTGTTTTACCTCATCATAGGTCTGTTACACGGACAAGTTGATAGCGGAGAGAGTTCATGTATCGGTTGCATCAGATTTGCCGACAAAAAGTTATTTGGTCCGATAAAAACTGATGTTGTATTTATTATTTGAACAGATTAAAAATTCCCAAATGTCTTACCACAGAAACCTGTCGTTTTATGAGAGAAAATGTTTAATTATTCACAACCTCAGGCCTCTCTGTTCCTCTTAGAAATATTATACATACAAGATGTCGAACGCAGTGGCTTAACGTTGTGAATAATAATTTATTTTCTCTATTAAAACAACAGCTTCCTGTGGTCCAACATTTCATTGGAAGATTTCAGGAACTCTGAACATAATTATTTATTTTCAAGAATTTAAGATATTTAATGTCATATGCATTCTCAAAATCCAGAGGAAGAGATTACTCATTAGACGTTTCTTCAAGAAATCAGTCCATAAATCACTTCATCTAATAGAGTCTAAGAGGAAAATCGAGCAAACTTTATACATGATAACAAGTATATGCAAGTGTTCCAAGTAATTGAATGATAACCATTATGAAAGTGTTCTAAGTATAATGCACATTAAATAAAAATCTATTCCGTTTGCACTGTATCTCCTGAAATGTATCGCAGTACTAAAGGTATCACAGTACTAAATGGGGAATCCCCTTCGGGTACACGGCAAAACATGGCCGCTTTTGAATTCTTGTTCCTGACTTTAAAAATAAAATTCTAAATAAGTATAAAGAATTTAAATCATTGAATCATATCACATAAGGAGCTGATAAGATAAGGCGTAAAATCTGCCCTGAAAAAGTGGAATTTTCAAAATGGGATATTCAAGAAAATTCTTTCACAAAATTAATTTCAGTTATTGGTTTCATCATAATCAGCAGTTGGATTAGATTTATCGTGCATCGTTTTCCTTAATTTTGGGGCAAAATATGTCTTTTTTTCCATAGAAATCAATGGAAAATGGAAAAGTTTTTTTTTAAACATTGTTACCCCCCTAGCTACAGAACGCCACTTTTACAGAAGGTGTATATCACTAATACACATCTTTTGACAAAGTGGGGTTCTGTAGCTAAGGGGGGAACGATGCCCCAGAGACGAAAAACTGAAAAAGGGAGGGTGGGGGTCTTTTTACGAATATGTGTTTTAGGCCATAATATAAGCAAAGTTTCATTTTTTCCCTTTTAAAGTCATTCATTTATTTATTCTAAACATGTTCAAATGAAATGCACAAGATTTTTGAATGAATTAAACAAGAGCATGCTGTTTATTTCTTAACAGTGTGTATTTCACGGTAAAATGCTTACTTTTTAGCCAATTAATACAAAATACAACCATAATTCAGATTCAAGATTCTAAAATTTATGGATAAAAGTTAAGACCAGTCTTTTAAATTTGATTTCTAGTATCTTGTTTAGACTATAACTATGTTTTAAAGTTTATAGATATCCATATTAGTCAGATAGTTCTTAATTTTCAACGTTTTTTGCTCAATATTAGCTTCTTTTCAACATGGCTATCCCCTACTCTTTGGACTGTAACTTAAGTATCTAGAAATAAGCTTAACAAAATAAAAGTTGTATGAGGAATCTCCAAATACATTATATTTTAGTAATGATCAAGTTTTTCGTGTGTATAGATCATTGTGTAGAAGAAATACTTGATGAGATTCAGGGCTAAATACAGCCCTTATCTTATCAGCTCCTTTGATAAAATGTCAATCCATAAGACATTGAAGCATGTGTCACTTGTTGAATTATCAGCTGTAACTATGGATGAAAGGTCGATCTAAAAGGGGTCCCACAATCTTAAAAAAATATTCCTTAAAAATCTGGAAGTGGATATCTTGACAAAATTTTTTCACTTGTAGGGTACCATGCATGAATACCTCATACCTACAAATTGTCATGACAATCTGAAGAGTGGTTATAGAAAAGAAGCAGAAAATGTATGAAAATCAACCCCCCTCTCCTTTTTACATAAGAAAAAAATTCATAAAAAATCAAAAAAATAAAATTTAAGCATAAAATACATATCAAAGCATTAAGTAAGTTAAATATGATAAATATGCAGTAAATGGGTGTGTAAAATCATACACTTACTGAGTTATTTAAAGAAATAGTGCAAAAATGTACATTTCTGACTAAATCCGAAAAGACGTCAAAAACGCGTCAAAAATTTGACTTCGAAGTGGAACCAAAAATAACAACACTTCTTAAGACATCTCTCTAAATCATCATGATGCTTTCGGTTTGTCAATACAGGCTTCGGTTCTAAAGAAGAAGTTTGTCAAAGGAGGGTACCCCCTGACCTACTTTTGGCTGTGGTGGTGCCACCTATTGACGGATCCGGACGAAAAACAACAACACTTGTAGGGGACCATGAGTACTTCATACCTACTAAGTTTCATCAAAATCCCTTCAGCCGTTCTCAGGAGAAGAAGTTTAAAATGTGAAAAGTTTACGACGACGGACGACGACGACGGATGACAGACGCAACACTATGACAATACCTCACTTGAGCCGTTGGCTCAGGTGAGCTAATAAAGACCATATCCAAATACATAGCACAAAATCGATAATTCAGAAAATCATAAACCGAAGGCATACAAAATCAGGATAAAAAACAATAACCAAAGCATCAAAGAAAAAAAACCCCACCATATGAAAAGAATCGAACTCCCAATATTTAGAGTGAGACCGGGTGCCCAGGAAGAGTCGGTATGTCCTGCTTGTATACAACACCCGTCACTTCAATTCGGTAGAATTGTCACATCAGGTTACTTCCATTTCGGAAGATACAAGCATATTCGGTCGTTGAATGGTTCAAATGGTCTACGACAGAATGACAAATATGGATAATTGACCATATCCCTGTATACAGCACAAAATCGATAATTCAGAAAATCAGAATCTGAAGGCATACGAAATCAGGATAAAACAGGAACCAGAGCAAACAAACAAGACCCTCCACCATATGAAAAGAAGCGAACCCCCTATATGGTAGTGAGACCAGGTGCCCAGGAAGAGTAAGCATCTCCTGCTTGCATGCAACATCCGCCGCGTCAGTTCGGTAGAATATCATCCACCATTCTGTATGTTAAAAGTCTTCAAATTCAATATATCTGTATATTATTTGGTACTTGCTCTGGCATAGCGTATCAACTGAGATATGAACACGCCATACGCTGGCGATGAAGGGATGTTGCTACGTAGATAAGGAAAATTTATGATATTGAAATTTACGTATTTACGCTTGTTATAGAGTGAGGCGTTCATGTGACAATCAGTGGCGTAGGACAAAATTATGTCCAGATAGGATGCTGCATCTTTTGTCTCTGTAGTTTCTTTGACTTCAAGCTCCGTAGAATAGATTCTGCTACGGTAATCCACGAATTTTGAACTATTTATGGACAGCACATCGTCTATGTATCTGTAAGCGAAGTTAAATTAAGAAGCTACGTATCTGTTCCCTTCATGGTGCATCTCACTTACACTTAATATTACGAAAAAAGTTTTAGACTTCCATGTATTCCGAAATGGAAGTAACCGGATATGACAGTTCTACCGAATTGAAGCGACGGTTGTTGCATGCAAGCAGGAAATGCTTACTCCTCCTGGGCACCTGGTCTCACTCCAATATCGGGAAAGGAGAGGATCTCAAACAATTTTGTACTTTATGGTCATTATCCATATCTGTCATTCCAAGTCTTTATTTTCCGAAAGTAAACTCCAAACCAATTTATTATGCACCAGAAACATGTTCGGATGATAAATCCTCATCAGTGATGATTTCGCCTTATTTAAGACCTTAAATATTTATTTTCTCGCAGAGCTATTTAAGTTGATTTTATTGTTTATTAACTGTTGCTACCCACCTTGCATTTTCTCACACTTCGATATTACATTTTTGCGAATGATTAAGTTCTCCCTACCTCAGCAAACAGAGAAACTGAAATTTCGGAGAACCAACCAGTCAGATGCAAGGTGGGTATCTACAGTAAGTCAATATTAATCAACTGCCTTCTGCAAGCAAAAAAATATTTAAGGTCTGAAAAATGGAGAAATCGTTTGGCAACCGACTTCCTTCTGTAACAATGGTAGTGGTATTCAGTATCTTATAATGGCAGCCAAGAGATCGGTTCATTCAGTCTAATTCGACTGGACTTACAAATATATTGATGGCGCACTCCAGAGGAAATCACAGAAACAACTAAATGCAGCATTTCAGCCTCCTACCTCAACATACTATTATCGATAAGTGAAAAGGTCATTTAATAAACTCTCTTTATGACAAAATTTACATTTTAACAACACTATTACAAACTTCCCGTCATGTGCTGCAGCATTCCCTCTCCGTCTTCGTCTGCTAATGGCGCATTCATTTCATACTCAATACGTTTTGCAAGAGCAAATTCTAAGTACGAAATCTAAGTACGAAATGTTGAGGGTAAAAAGTTTGCTTGTTTGAGGCTATTTAGGATAGCGTCTAGATATAACCGATGAAATTCTAAAGTCGCTACAAAGACTTTATTGCACTTTGCGACATTTGCCTATCGTGCCAGGATGAAAAAGGCATGGTTGAGTCACACCTTACCAATAGAACGTCTTTTACCTATTTTGACATTGCCGTATTTGACGTGTTACTTAGCATTCGCGGTGGGTGGTGCCTGCAGTCAGAGGACGTTCACTCCTACTAGACATCTGGTACTGCCTCCGTTTGAGTGTCCACGATTGCCTTATTAATGGAGACTTACACAATAATGCCATCATCTTCCCATGGGTACTACCTCTCTAGTACACCCAAGAAGTATATTTGCTATTTGGTTTTCTCAACAGGTTTGTCAAAACCACGATATATAGAATATTTCGCAATACAAAACACCTATTTCATACGTGGATTTAGGTTTCCAACATGTTTCGTGTTTCTTTGCCATTGTTTCATATAAACACTCCTCTGTATTGAAATAAAATATTAGAAAATGTCAATGGGTGTTAAACCAAATTATTTCTTACGATTGTTTATAAAAACATGTATGTAAATGTATATAACACAAAAATATAACAGTTTGCTTCAAACCTTATTTCATTAAACATGTTAAAATGATATTGATACAGTCATACATCTACTTTAAGCATCAAATGCAAACACTTTGAATACATTCTTTTAAAATGAGAGAGAAATAAATCTACTAAAAGATAAAGAAAAGCATCTCCGTACCCGTGTGGTTGATTGTCCATTGGTTATAATCATGATGACGAAATAATTTGACCAATGTAAAAGTTTCATAAAGTATTCAATTGTTCTGACAAAATGCGAAACATTATGAGCAATGGTTACAATTAACATATATGTATAACTTTTTAAAAAAATCATTGAGTCAACCGCATTCTCATAAGAAAATGCAAATGATTATGCAGATACACATATGTACTTTCGATTGTCCTCAGTTATTCATAAAATTGTTGATATATCATTATCAGAAGCAATTGTGGATTATTGATATGATTTTTTTTAAAAATAAGTTTACCATATATTTTGAAAGTACGTATCTAACGAAAGACACGAAGGATATATTAAACATTACGCATTACTATATTTAGACACCCTGACCACACCCTTCTCACATCCTACCCACAGTGTATCACCATGTAGACCCAGGCACTGAGGACCCCAGAGAGGACTCTGCTTCGTCAGGACGTACTGGAGGAAGTGACCGTCCTCACGGAGAAGATGGACAGCGTGGTTATAGAGATCTGTTAACAGTATCCTACAATGGTGGTCACATGCTACATCGCTACATGTGAACATCTCCTTCAGAGCTGGTTGCCCTGTGTAGATGTATCTGACTTGTGATGACCTAGACACACACACCAGGCGGGAACTGTGCTCTCTATCTATATACTTCAACACACACAGGTCTGTGTTCTTATTTTGAACTACTCTAAAAGGACAAATAAATAATCTACTTTTCTTGTCATGTGTATGTGTGTACTTTTTAATGATCCCGCCTGATGTGTCTATATGGTGGATCTCACCATAACTGTCTGATGTTATTTCAGAAGGAAAGCAGCTACACAGGGTAACCAGGAGACCACCATTGTAGGATTTACAGATATCACTAGGATGTAGAGGGGCTGTGGAACAGATGTCACTCTCTGTACCGGAGGGTGTAACACGGCAGATTAGCTTACGTTTGAACAATGTGTACACGATATCATTATCTAGCATTGTAAAGCATCCACTGGGAGAAGGAAGCTTCTTTATTGTATTCCCTGTAATGTCTACGTGGTCAATGTGATTATTGCTGTGTCTTGTTATTAATGCCTCATCATTCTTTAATGGGACAATGTGATATATATAATCTGAATCATCAATGTGTGTTAAGTGAAACTTTTCTATGACATTGACCTTTGATTCTTTTATATCTTCTACGAAGTCACCGAACATGTAATTAATGTAGTCAGTGGATAATGTCCCTTCCTTAAATACCAACTTCTTCTCTGTAGTTTTAGTTGGTGAAGATGCTTTTTGTTTCTTTTTGTGAAATTCCTCCTCCATCTCCACTGCAACGTTATCATCAGCTGAAAATAATACCATCATAATGATACAACATCAACTCTTGTAGCTAATAATTCTTAGTAAATATGAACGTATGTATAATGTTAAGCACTGACATTGATGCGGTATAGGAAGTATGATTAGGAAATCGGAATAATGAGATCAACTAAAGCTGTCTTTTCCTGTCATTAAGGATTAAAAGGAACACTTTCCCCTTTTTGTTGCCCAGTAATTCCCCTAGTCGAATGAACGAGTGGAATTACAGGACAACAAATCACAGCAAGCCAGTTATTTCTAATGTAATATTGTTCTGCAGCCGACAATTGGCGGAATAAACATTAAATAAGTACCTATCAGTTATTCAGTCTCAAAGTCTAGAAGGCAGGGCAAAATCATAAGAATTTCCATAGGAACGGTTGAGAACCTCGGAATGAATAAAATGCCGAAGTAAGTAATTCGGAACTTATGTTGGAGATTTTACGCCAGGCGAGTTCTATTGTACACATGGGGAGAAAATCTCAAGTCATGTTAGAATAAGGCAATAATTCATGCCTGGTTGGGAACTATTAACTATATATTTTCTGAAGTTTAATCATGCCCGGCAAGGCTCAGAAATGATAATTTTGGGACAAGAAAAACAAAGGGGAATAACTTATGAAACATTTAAATTATCTATTCTCTCTATATGTAACATGTACAAAGTACCAAAATTGTACAAGATTTTCTCCCCTGTAATTATCAAGACCTAGGAGTCTTATATCTATCCTCAGGACATCATTACCTTTAAGAAAATATACAACTTATAGTACCTTACAGACCTTACAATAGAGATGATGAAATCGTTATATAAAATGACTCTTTTGTATAAGGAATACATTTATGAATATATTCAGCTTTTCATTCAAATGTTATATTTTTGGTCTTTGTTTTTGTTTTGTTTGTTGTCCAGTAATTTCCCGAGTCGCATGAACCAATACAAATATATGATGATTTGATAGATTCAAGTAACGAAGAGAATTACTGAAAAATAGACCACGCCTAGCTTGTTGTTATTTCTATTTTGATATTGTTTTGCAAACGAGAATGGGTAGAGCTATGTGGACAGAAAGTTCGTTGGATATACATATAGAGAGGAAACCTCAAGTCATGTTAGAATAATTCTTATAATCGCAAAGGTAGTTTTACATTATCTACTTTATAAATACAAATCTTTTTGAAGTTTAAAGCTGAATACCGACAAAACGCGAAATACTTTATATTAAGAAAATTCTAATTCAAAAAAGAGTTTATCGTACAATCAGTGACAGAAAATCAATCAAAGAAAAATCGTACAAACAGACTGAGATAATTACACGACTGTATAGAATTTATAATATTGAAATATATGTTATATAGTACCAATTTCATTGTACTAGACACGTGTTTCGGATATTAAATCTTCGTCAATGATATTTAGTGTCAAACAGGTTTGATAAAACCAAAGAGATTTTTCATTCCTCTACATTTCCTCTTGCTGAATGAGCATCTAAAAATTTTGTATATGGTGTATTTAGGAGCGTATTTAAGGAAAAATATATTGCCAAAAATCGTTGGAGGATATTAAGGAGCTTAAATCTTCACATGACCGGAAACTTTATGCTGAAACCCCAGCCAAGGACAGACTTATGCATTTAGGGATATGTCCCTCTTTTTTTTAGAAAATTAGGTTAATTTGACTACAGAGGCACGAAGAACAACTTTACTTATTGACTAATCTCCAGATTTCAGTGCAAGTACGGAAAACAAGGTGGCGCTGTAAATACGAGACCCGTTTTTTTCATATTCAAATATGACGTGATTTGTGTTTCATACGTATTGCAAGTCAGAGCATATTTAAGTAGGGCCAAAAAAGGAAGCTCAAAGCTTTTTTTTAATTTTTCTTCTTGTATTATTAAAAACCGCTGTTGGCCCAGATATTAGTATTAAGAATGGGAAAACAAAACCAAAAAGTCTTGTATGTGGCACCACATTAATGAATAAATGAAGAAATTAAATGTACACTGTATGCCTATTGATTCTAAAGCTTGTCGAACACAATTAATACTTGCTAAAACAAAATAGAAACAAAGCAAATACTGAACAATATCCCACCGACAATGAGTAAGAAACAAAGACAATTTTAAACATCTTCAAATTCAATAACATCATTTTAGAACAGATAAATTTGCAGCATGGACCAGACATGCACATTTCGGATACTTAACCCTCGTCAGTGATCCTCAATCTAAACAATGTAATATTAATTGTCAAAGAGTGAATATTAGTATGTTCAAAACAGTACCGAAAGACGTAGCAGGATGGGTGGGATATGATGCTGTAGGACCCAAACTTGAGAAATTTCAAGAAATTTTGATAACAGAAGTATTCGAATGCGTTAAAGAAACGACCGACCGAAGTTGATCGAACATGGCTACTTGTGGCCTCGGGGACTCCTGGTCCACCAGCAGTGACACTCACCAGGTGGTACAAATGTTAATACATATCTTTCTAATTCTTTAAAGAACTGCAAGTGAATCCCAAAAAAGATACTAGATACGGTGCCGGGGGATAGGCATCAAAACTATTTTTCAGATAATAAGTACAAGAAATGGGAAAATGTTTAAGTGTAGCTTCACGTAAGAATCAGGCAGGTGTGATACATCAACATTTTTTGCAAAACTTTCTGTTTTGAGACATAAATAAGATACAAATCAATACTTGAAGTGACATATTTGGAGAAGAACCATACTTTAATATATAGAAGAATCCGAAGGGCATAGAAAATCATGAAAAACGGGAACCAAAGCAAAAATAAAATCCATTATATCAATAGAATCGAACTCCCAATTTTATCACAGAAGCGATTGTGAAGCGAGATATTCACCTCCTAATTAATAAAGGACTACGAAGGCAAAAAAAGGTTGGAACATTTCTTAATAATATTCAACAACATTAAGTGCTCTTTTTTTTGCGTATATTGTTTTGATATTCTGTGTATGAAAATAATGTAAAACTATGTTACCTTCCTTTAGGTCTTGTTTGAAGAATTTTAGCATCTTCTTCAGTTTTGTCATATCCTCTGTTGATATTTTCCTTGATCTTCCTGCTCGTCGTTTTTCTTTCAGCATATCGGCTCTATTATTGATAGCTTGTACCCACTTCCTCCGTACGTCCTCTATCCTATCTATGTCTGCCTCCATCTCCACGTCCTCATTACCTAGTTCTAGTTCTCTTATCATGTCCTCCAATTCCTCACATCTAGCTCCCGTATTCTGTCTGACCAATCTGGCGAACTTCTTGTTACTCATCCATTTGTGGCTCAAATGACGTCCATGACAGCATTCTTCACAAACCCGTAAGTTACAGGTTTGGCAGTAATAGTTCAGTTCTTCGTTCAGGTGATGCTTACATGTAGGAAGAGCTGATTGTAGTGGATATCTCATAGCCATATTTCTACTGGTATGGGCTATTGTCTTGATTTAAGAGAGAATTTGTGACTGCTACAAAAGTGAAAAAATGAAGATTTGTAAAGTTTATATATGAAGGCCGAGATATCAACTAGCATATTTTCATACAGTAGTTACATATATGAAAGGAGTTGTACTTCTTTCTATTCTGATTCATATAATCCTTTTTATTTTGATACATTTCATTACAATTTTTCAATAATCTTGTAGTAAAGGGGTCCATGTAAAATGCGAATCGAAACAAATGTTAAACGTCTTCAAATTCAATAGCATCATTTAAGACCAGATAAATGAACAGCATGGACCAGACATGCACGTTTCGGGTACTGAACCCTCGTCAGTGATCCTCAGTCTAAACAATGTAATTTGGCCAATAAGTGTGAAAATTATGATGTCCAAAATGTACCAAAAAACGTAGCAGAGTCGGTGGGATATGATGCTACAGGACGCAAGTTTTAGAAATTTCAAGAAATTTGTTACAGAAAATTCCAAATGCGTTGAAGAAACAGACGATCAACCGAAGTTAATCGAACTTGGCTACATGTGCCCTTGGGGACTCTTGGTCCACCAGCAGTGACACTCACCACGTAGTTCAAATGTTAAACGTCTTCAAATTCAATAAGGAACGAAATGGAACATATCGAAGACGAAAAGAAACAAATCGAAACGGAACTAAATGAAACAAAACAAAACGAAACAAATCGAAGGGAACAAAACAAAACAAAACATAAATCTTAAAGAATTTGAGATAAAAAACATGAAGCGGAATAAATGCCGGACTGCAACATCTAAAATCAAGATCTACAAGTATTCTTATCTTTATCCATCAGTTCTAGTTGCTAGAGGGTTTCATAAAAGAGTCGAAGTGAACGATTAAAACATAAATGTTACGGTTTATCCAATAATTCATTCTAAGGGATTAAAGGAGAGGGGAGGGATAAATAATCACGTAATAGGCGGATAAAACTTATTATTTAACAGGGAGGAGACTGGTATAGGGAAAATGGCGTTTTATATTCATTAATTTGACAAGTTTATCAAGAATAAACTTGGGGAGAGGGATCAGATTTTTCCCCTTGAAATGTGCCTTCTTCTCAAATTTGCATGTTCCTAGTTTAGTCTCTTATCTATTTTTATTTGTCCCATCCCCTTTAATCCTCTAAAATATATGTATTGCATTTAACGTTTATGTTTTTAATTGTTAACATTTTAATCTCTCAAGAAACCTGTCGACATTAGAATTGATGTTTTTTTATCAAGTTTGCGTTGTGTTTTGTTTCGTTTGAATGATAGGCTTACATAATCATATACGTCAAATGAATACTTAACATACCTATAATGTCTAAGTTTATGTGAATGATCCGTTTCGTTTTGTTTCGTATCGTTTCGATTAGTTCTGTTTCGTTTCGACTTGTCATGTTTCGTTTCGGTAAGATTCATTTCGTTTCGATTTTATCCGTTTCGTTTCATTTAATTTTTGTTTTGTTTCGCACTTTACAGGGACCCGTAACGAAGGACGTCGATTTATTATCATGAGTTTTTTCGAAATCAGTTTGACTTTGAATATGACTGATGAAATTGAAATATTCTCGGATATTTTGGAATGGTACATTTAACATGAATATGTTCTGAAATGACGTAACAAAGTAATATTTTTCAAAATAGGAACATGTCATGTGACAAAATATCTCTTTTATTGACCTGCAGTATTCATTTACCCTTTAAACCAAATTAAGGCAAATTGTCAACCTATGTTGCTTTGAGAGGGAACTAGTAACAGAAAAAATGAATATTTCAGTTAAATATGAAGTATCAACTTATTTCAATTTCATTCAGATTAAAGGAAAGGAGTTCTACTTAACGTTATATTCGAAAATTTATTTCTATACATCTTTGAATGAGGGTTGTCCGTAAAGTTCGTGGACTGCCTTAATAAAAACTAGCAAACAATGGTATGATGAATGAAAGTATCATTTTTATTAGATTCAAATTGCATATTAATCATTTACCAAATTTCATCAGGAACAAAGCACAAATAATTATTTTTATATACAATATCAAAAGGACACTTCCTCATACCCAGAACGCTAGCATGAGAATCCTTGACGCTATCCGTTATGAGCTATTTTGACAATTCTACCTTCCTCGCTTAATTTTAATTTTAAGAATGTTCATAACCCGTCCAACACAGACATGAGTCGTTTTAGAATCATGGGATAAAATCTTTGGCACATTTTTTTAAAATTTCACAGATACCTGCGATTTCCCGAATTGTTAGTTACGGATCACTTTGAATCATGACAAGTTCTTCATTTAAAAGCGCTCCTTTCTTTGATAGAAAGTCTTACCAAACACATACCATTCTGTTAACTGTCCCTAACGTTCAAATCCTCTTTTCCACCTGAATAATTCCGAACAGCTAGTTTTATTATGTTTTTCCGTCTGTTAAAGGAATCTATGGGTCTCTGTCGGTATTTTTCGGAAACCTACGCAAAATTTTACCATTGCTCCGCCTTCCGAGAAAAAGTCTTTTTTTTCGGACAATGACGATCATGTTTTATTACATGCAGATCCGTTTGTTTTCTCTTAGTATGAAACTTTGAATGTTCAAATTTCGCATGTGTGATGTCATTACAATTGTCAACATCAAAATGTAAAAATTATAGGTTTATCTGCAGGATTTTACAAAATGTAAATGAAATGAATAAAATGATAAACAGCATATTTCGGTAAAAATTCACCGTGCTCCGGTTCATCATCCTTTGTCTGATTACGAAGTCATAGTTGTAATAATTAAATCAAAATATGATAATTGTTTATATATATTATATGATAATAGATACACTAAAATAAATATCTTCGACGCTTCTTTTCCTTGATTTAAGACTTGACCACGAACTTTACGGATAGCCCCTGTATGTGTCTATAACCCTTACATGCAAGGCGCGTCAACGTATTAGTCTGACTTTTTTTACCTATATACCTTAAAGGCCTAAATACCCTTTAACTGTTTTAACATTCAGGTTTTTCAGGTACCCTAAAATGAAAATTAAATTTGCGGCACAGTGTTACATGTAATATGGTACCAAATGAAGTGTAGATAATGTAGTACAAAGATTATGATCGAAATAGCTTGTGAAGCGATTTCAAAAGCAAATTGTGAGAATGAGAATCAGTCGTACCTTGTTTGGCTTTGTTGTTCCAATCTGCAAATGTCGGTGCCAGTCAGGAATAGTCCCGTGTAAGGATATGTACGGATGCCCATTGGCTTCACAGAAAAATTATTTATTGCGTATATACGCAATACTATTGCGTATATACGCAATACTATTGCATATATTCGCAATACTTTTGCGTATATTCGCAATACTTTTGCGTATATTCGCAATACTATTGCGTATATCCGCAATAGTATTGCGTATATTCGCAATACTTTTGCGTATATTCGCAAAAACATTGCGTATATTCGCAATACTATTGCGTATATTCGCAATACTATTGCGTATATTCGCAATACTATTGCGTATATTCGCAATACTATTGCGTATATTCGCAATACTATTGCGTATATTCGCAATACTATTGCGTATATTCGCAATACTATTGCGTATATTCGCAATACTATTGCGTATATTCGCAAAACTATTGCGTATATTCGCAATACTATTGCGTATATACGCAAAAATATACATGCAATGATTTTTCATAAACATGCAGTTAATAGTAGACTTTGTTCAGTATTCTTTTATGCCGTTACAAAATGGCTACAGTGGAAGATCTGTTGAAGATTTACTCAAAGTTGGGGCTTACTCAGAGAGAAATTTTACATTGTCTTGCTATCAATCACAAGGTCGTCATAAGTAGAAGCTCTTTACAAAGACGAATTAAGTATCTGAAACTTGAGAGACGGAATACAAGAAGTGATGCGTTAGATGTAGCGTGTTTCATTCAAGGGCAGCTTGGAAAAACGGGATCCTTGCATGGATACAGATGGATGTATAAGAAATGTTTAAATTTTGGGTTAAACATCGATCGAGAGACTGTACGTGCACTCATGAAAGTATTTGATCCTTCTGGGGTCGAAGAAAGGCGAAAACGGCGTCTTAAGAGACGTTCTTATTATAACTATGGTCCTGATTTTACTTGGCATATTGACTCGAACGATAAACTTCGACCATATGGAATTTTTATTAATGGCTGCATTGACGGTTTTTCCCGACTACTCGTGTGGTTAGAAGCGAATGGAAATGGAAAGTCAAGTACTGTAGCCCAACATTTTTTAAATGCTGTGAAAAGTAGAGGTGGTTGTCCACGGCTTGTAAGGACTGACATGGGTGTCGAGAACAGGCGCTGTCACGAGTATCAAATACTATTTCGAATGGATCAAGATGGTCGAGAATGCCCAGGTGTTTTAGCCGGAGATAGCCGAAAAAATCAGCGTATCGAATTCTTCTGGAGTGTTCTGAGAAGAGAATGTTTGCAATTCTGGATGAATTTATTCAAACAAATTGAAGAAGACGGACATTTCCTTGGTGATTTCTTCGACAAAAATCTTATTCGCTTCTGTTTCCTTCCTCTAGTAAAGGTAAATTAACTGGGTTTTTTTATTTGAAGATAACTCATATAGGAGATTAGTTAATATATAAATATATATATATATAATATAAATATGATATTTGAGTTCTAAATTCATTTAAGTGTCGCGCACCATTTTTTGTGCTTTCTATATAATATACCTTTATAGAATAAATCCGTTTTTTATGTACATTTATGTCTTGGTACGGGTATACATACGATGCAACCACTCGAGTGCATTTATCGTACAAGTGCACGTTACTTGAAAAAAAAGAAGATAAAATCACAAAGAGATTCAAGTGATTCACGACATTTGAGCTTAATAATATTTTCATTTATGTTTCAGAGGGACCTGCTAGAATCACAACAGGTATGGAACACGCATTCCATCAGAAAATCTGCAATCACGGTTCTACCTTGCTCCAAACCAATTCTTCTATATTCTACACCAGAATTGTTTGGATACGAACATTATATGTGTCCTGTAGACCATTTGGACATAGACGTTTGTGAGGCAGACAATAAATTGGAGGACGATATTAGATGTGACCGGGATGTTTATGAAATATCTACAATATTGATGGAGGAGAATGATATTCAACAGCCAAGTGACCCGTATGAAGCGACGACTTTGTATATTTGGTTACGAACTGAAATAAAGCATTTGTTGTAAAATTAGAAAGATCTATTCCATATCAGACAGCAGTTAGCTCCATTGATCATATAGAAAGTGTTACTCCAAGGTTATCATGTCCTTTTGAACACTAGTAAAACTTATTAATATTCATTTCCTTAATTTTCTGTTTTCCAATCAACTAAGCTACAACAGAAACAAAAAAAAAGTGTCATTGAATGTAATAGCAATGAGATAAAGTATTCATTAATGTGCTAACAATGCCAGTCGGTCAGCAAAAACATAATGAAGACAGGCAGTTTTTTTCTACAAGTTAAGTAGATAAAGCTCCAAGATCGGATATTTTCCTATATCTAAACAAATACAGCCGTGGTTTACTGTCCAGTAATTCCCCGAGTTGCACGAACAAATAAATTATCACCGAGCCGCGATTGGTTTAGGGGAATTACTTTCCATTTAATACCCGTTTGTGAGGGTACTATTAAGCGAATACACTATTTACCATTCAAAAGTAACACTATGAAAGGTTAGATATGCCCAGACAAATGGGTATTAATAAGTTAAGTGTATCACATGACATCGATAGCAATTTGTCAATTCAGATTTTTTACAAGGAAGTGGCGACATATATATCGCATTACTCTAGATCTCCAAGCAATGTCTCTCTGTAAAGCAAAAAGCGGTAGTGCCAGGTCGCCGGGCACTATTCTCTCATAGTCCCTGCGTGTTCAACCAATGGAACTCTAAGAATTTATCATGTGATGCACTATAATGGATACCAAGTTAAACCATGGCTAGGAAGGCGTCATTTCTTATCGGATTGTTGTTAGTTTTCGGAAAGGAAACGTGTTGGAGAATAATCCCTGGGCGACGTATATAGCGCTTATACGGGGAACATCTGAAGACATATAACACGGTCGCATTTTACGGGATACGCAAATGATATATTCCACGGAAATCCCCATCGATAAATCCAGGTAAAAGCTGTCTAAATCTATTTTATATTAATTTATTTTAAGCCGATCATATGACCATTATTATCAATTATATGATAGTAATCTATTCTAGTCAGAAATAGACGTATATTTTGAGAACACTTAAGCAGACAATTTTCAATGCTCACCAAGTTATGATAAGTGCACGGACAGGTACAAAAATTTTTGGTTGAAGTGTTCTCGGAGTATACGTCTTGACCATGATAGATTGATATTGATGGTCATATGATAAGCCTATAATAAATTCATATAAAGTAGATTTTAACACTATTTACCTGGTGAAATCGTTGGGGATTACCTTTTCGATTACCACGTGATATGCGACAGTGTATTCAATTACTCTTTAGTAAACCGTCGTTTGGTTCAAGACTAAT
Organism: Pinctada imbricata; assembly: GCA_033119305.1. Taxonomy (NCBI): domain Eukaryota; kingdom Metazoa; phylum Mollusca; class Bivalvia; order Pterioida; family Pteriidae; genus Pinctada; species Pinctada imbricata. Next base: position 19,721,233 of record VSWD01000003.1, read on the forward strand.
GTTTCCATAGGAATGTCAAAGTCTTAGGTCAAGGTCACGACAGCAAACAATTTGGTACCCTATATACATGTGTAAGTCACATCACTCACCATTCAAGGCAACTTCAAATTACCTTCTAACCTATACTTCGGAAGAACTATTGCAACAACAAATAATGTGATTCCATAGTTATCAAATGATAATGTTCCACTTGTGTCTTTAGTCAACTTGATAAAGAGAGAAAATTTTAAATCATTTCATTTCTTTAATTTGTTCAAATGCAACAAGGGATTACTTCATTTGCAGTGCCATGAAGAAACGATGAGGAAAATTAAACAAAAACAAGATGTGTTTGTTATACACTGATACTCCAGGGCGGCAAAATGGAAATGTTCTAGTCTCTTTGCGAACAAGGAGATTTTTTCATATAAAGCATAGAAAAGATACATCACACTGATTGCACAAATATATGTATTATAACGCAAAACATTGTAAGAAAGAAAGCTTTTTTAACAGTTTACATTTAAATATAAACATTAAAAAAACATCCCACTGTCTTAATTAAGACAATTATAACTAAAAACATGTACAGTAGTTAAATAAAGTAAATACAATCGAATTTTAAATTGACATGTACCCTTGTCAATAATAATAATAATTCTGCAGTTGTGTCTCAATGCTTGGAAATAATTTCAGAATTAGTGTAACAAGTTGCTAAGTATTACTAAAGCAAAACGTGTGGACATGTAGCAAACATTTATTTGTAATAGTGACAGAGAAAACATTCTTAAAAGGTCATTCATTTCATAACAATTTCTTCAAACTTGATTCGTAACACACCATTCTGAAGCTCCACAAAAGTTTTATTCAAATTTCTTAAATAGTGAGAGAGGAACGTTTGGAGAATCGATAATCTTAAAAAGGATATCTCCAATTGAAGTAACTCATCAGCAACCATGATCGAAGTTTTAATTGTTCTGTATATGTGCATAATAACTTTAGAAAATACATGCAACACTGACGTAGATGATTGCAGAAAACCTCAGGTTCACAGACAGACAGGCAGACAGACAGACAGACCAGTTAAAGACGCGTTCTGAATGTATGTCGATAGGTTTATGGACAAACTGTAAAATGAGATAACATATTAAGACGACTTTTGTCAACCACATCGTACAATATTACATACTGCGTAATTATAGTGGCATGGAGTTGTCATTATCATGATTATATAATATCCATGACCCACACTTTACTGTTAAGGACCTCCAAAAATTGAGAACGGAAATCGGGATAGCTAGTGTAATCTGTCGGAAGTTCAAGTAAACTAGCACATGTGTGAGCTATAGGCCTACTGCTGAACCCGGTTTCCGAATTAAATTCCACTTTAATTTCTGATGTACAAATTATGTCTGCGCCTGTTATAAACCTGAGAAATTTGGCTATCAACGTGCCATCGAGCTCTTTCAGAAATTTTTTCATGTATGATGCGACATCCCGTTGTGGTGGTGACATCTCATCGGGAAAGCTGAGGAGTGAAACCACTTTACGGCTAGCGGGCGTGTAGCTTTTCAAAAGCTCATCGACGAAGGAAGGGGTAAACATCTCAAAGTAAGGATGCCATATGTCAATGACATATGTAGGCTCTTGGATAAGTTCTTTTTCTGCGATCTCTATAAGAGTTTTCCGAAAATTGTCACCACTTGGAATTCGTCTTGCCTTATGATCCTCAAATTTATCTGTTAAATCGTCCATGTCTGTTGCAGCAATGCTTTCAAAATTGTCTAGAGCTGCCCTCAGCAAATTTCGTTCGGATTCTCCTACGAAGTTGAGAAAATCATTTAATATCATGCTTTCGTCAACATTATCCAGTGTTATAACTCGACAAATAAAGGCAGGAGCAAGCATAATAGGAAAATATTTACACTGCTCGTATCCAGCTTTAAGAACTCTTGCAACTGCATCCCATTGTTTCTTGGAGAAGTCGTGTCTAAGAAACGGTACTTTACAGAGGGTTCCAAGGGTACACCTTGCATAGAAAGTCTCCCAAAACTCCGTGACAAGATCTCTTATCACACCACCATGATCGTCCGCTAATTCAGTTTCACCATTTGGCAATGTCCTTTGAATATTCATCTCTTTTTCGTTTTTTCCGAGGTCTTCGTCTTTCATGAATGCTTCCATGAGGTCATCGAATGCGTATCCTCTACGTATAATTAGGTTAACGCGGTCCTTAGGTTTTGACTGAAACTCCTGAAGCGGAGTGCTCGAGGCCAGTGGCCGAATTCCGAATTGCACTGTATCATCTGGACTCGGCAATATAAGATCAAAAAGGTCGAAGTTTTGCATCTGATCAGCTGATACTATAGGTCCATCAGCATCAATGACTTGGGGATTCCATACACTGCCACCTTCAGTAGACTTTTCCACATTTTCATTTATATCCATTTTGTCACCATAAATCTTGGGGTCAATAAAAGTGAGATCACTTTGTTTGTGAACTGTTTTGACATCTTCTGTACGATTAGACTGTAACTGCTCCACGCTTCCGGCAGCGGCAGACGGCTTCCTGCTCTTTACAAAGTGTATTTCAGGCAAGTCTGTATCAGATTGTTTACTTGTGTTTCTCTCTTTGCTTATAGTGTCGTCATCGCTTATAGTTTCACAAGGCGCTGATACAAGATAGAATCGTATTATATTTAATTTAGAGTTGGCGTATAAATCCTCGACTGTGTCAGTTGCACTCATAGATGTACCTTTGTAATCTTGTATATCAAAAGTAAAGTCAGAAAGGGATCCAACGCTTGATGTACCACCGGGAAAAAATAACTCCTTTCCTGTCTTTAGTAAATCTTCCTTTGTTGTCTTCTTCTCGACTTTCAGTTTCCTAGTTCCTCCACCCCGTTTTACTCTTACTTGCTTGTATGCCGTAGTCCTTTCTTCAAATGTTATCCATCCCATTTCAATTCCGCGCAGCGCCTTCTTCCCATTTTTGTTTCCGAATCGCTCCATCTCACCCTTAGAGTACAGTTCTTCGTCACTGCTTTCTTGATTACGAAGTTTAAGTTTTCTTCTCAGCGATTTTAAAACACGGCTTTTTCTTTCCTTTACTTGTCCGTTTTGAACGTTTTTCTTACAGATATCAACAACGGCTAGTCTGTCCCCATATGCTGCGAAATATTCCTTTAAATCGTCATCTTTCATCAGACTAACGACAAAAGGGTCAATCTGAAAATACAGAAAAAATGAATTAATGAAGTCCAGATTGATATGAAGAATCTGCAAGAATGAGGGACCACTTCAGCCATGGAGTTATTCAACTACATGTATTTCTCTTGCGCTGTCCTTCCTTTGAAGGTTAAAAATGTTTCAAAATATAAAATAGATATAAAATATGTCCCAAGCATTATAATGCATAAATTTGATGTGTAGTATGTTTCGATCCCATTTTACATGCATGTTAAAACAGATTTTACGCTGGGCTTTGTCTTTATATTCGTGCTTTCCAGTTGATAAAGGCTGAATGGCCAAAAATTTGTGTTATTCATTATGAAATAGAAAGAAAAAATTATAGGTACACTTTTAGCGAAAGTGGTGTTATGTAACTTGGGGTGACAATGTCATAAAAAATAATCCGATGTAAAACGATTTATATATCTATCTATCATATACTCTAATTAACGTTACCGTTTACAAGCTTTCTCATTGGCCAAACACCCCTTGTAAGTTCTATTAGGTATCGTTAGGTTTTCGCAAGGTCTAACAGGTATCCGTGACAAACCATGGGTAGAGACGTGCATCGTAGATTCGCTGCGTCGGCGAGACTACGTTATACCCATGGTTTGTTATGGACGTTTGTTAGTTTCCTCCCGCTCGAGCATGTTCCGATATGTTATGTTCCAATCAAGGTTTACCACGTCTATCAAGTTCCGTCAAGGCCAACAACGGCCAAGGTACGATGTACAAAGAGCTGTAAAAAAGCGTTGGACCGGCGTTATATGATTAGTTATAGGGTTTGATCCTGTCATACTTCCTTCCCTTAGAATGTGTGTAAATTTGTGGGGGATGAGGCCGAACCACCTACATATTTACACACCGTCTTTAAATCATATCGAGAATCCTTTTTTTGCGTCTTAAACAATTCGATTTTTGACGTTTTTAAAAATTAAGTGACCTACTTCGGAGAGTTATTTAGCCGGTTCCACACTGTATCGGCAAAGATTTAATTTTCAGTGTATTGCTGATAGTTGGCCCATAAGGCGAGTTTATCTTTTTCTCCTAAATTGAGCTCTGTTTCATTAATTACATGTATCTCGCTTTTTAATTATCAAGGTTCGGATTTCACCGAGTACGGTTTTGGTGTTACATATAGGATACGAGAATATTCGCACCAAAACTTTTTCGCACTGGGTAATTTCACACCGGGTATTTTCGCATCATTGGAAATAATCGATCCAGTTTTCATATCAGACTCTGGGTTAATGAATGCCCCCCTCCCATTTCCATATTTTTTTTTCGTACTATAGGGCAAGGAATAATCGCCCTGTATTTGCGGCAATGCCTAAGACATATATAGGTGACTTATAGGACTGTTCTTCGCCAATGTTTGGAGGGGAAATGCAAGTTTTGTTTTTTTGTTTATGTTAAATATTCCATTCCATAATACCCGTGCTTGCACGGATTATTGTCGATAGTTTTGGACTATCATATTTATCGAATTTGTGAAAAGAAAATGTCTTTGATGCAATAAATTCGTTATTAGATAAATGATTGACCTACCATGGAAATAATAGGGGGAAAGTTGTGATCATAACTTCCATAGTAGGTCAGTTATAACCTAACAACTAACATGACTAATAATGTATGTCTTGTGCGATCGCGTAGAAACCGTAACAAGCCAATGTGAACCGTGATGACAGCTAACAGAGGTTACAGTAAACTTTTTTTTTCATGACGTCATCCCTTGACGCGCACCCTTAACCCAGCGTCATATAATACTATCATGAAATATATACCTATCAAAGTATATATATGGTTAAAAAGAATAAATCTGAGACTTTATCATGCTTACACAAGATTATACCTATAACTTAGAATAGGATGTAGAAATGTGCTCGATCGTCAAAGGGGAAAATAGTAGAAATTTGACGGTACCGGGGGCAACTTCTATAGCGGAAACGACATCGTTCCGTATATATTTTGGGAAAAAATTTTATATCAAAGAAAGAGTGTATCTATACCATTAAAATATAAAAGTGAATTAGGGATTGACCTTGTAGGTAAGGAGAAATCAATATGACCATCAAAAACACTGAAAATCATGATGTCCCCTTTGGCGCCCCTTACGATGGTAGACTCCCTTAATGAGCCCCAGCTCATTGCCTATGGACACGCGTTTCAGAAAATTAAAATTTCCCATAATCTTGCAAATATCTTACAGATTTTAATGATACCTCATAATATGCCATAATATTAATTTTCATGCATACAGTATGAAGATCAAGACTCAAGAAGCTTTTACTATTAAAAAAATTGACCGGGGCCAAATCAGCTTAGAGATTTTGCGAAACTATTTATTGAAACCAAACTAGTAGTCTAGATCTACTCAACGTTAGCTCGAAACGTGACTGCCGTCGCTACCGGGAACATAGTTAAACATGTAATGAGGGAGGGGCGGGGTTAAAATGCATTTGTAAGCTTGATTTATATTTCGTTTTCTGAATAAATCGATTCAAGATCACTTCTTATCCCAATCGTTATTTTGGTAAAAATGACGGTTTTCAGCCTTTTTCATTCGTGTTCTACGGTGTGTAGCCTAGCAATTAGGTATCTGGGGGATCCACTTATAATCTCTTTGATTTTGTTTTAAATATAAATAACAATTTTTTGATCATTGGGTTGCACGTCACAATTTCTATGGGAAACTATAAACTAGAGCAAAATATCGACTTTATTACAAATACTTTTCAATCCTGACCGATTCAATCTTGTAGACCATTTTTTTTCATTTCTAATTGAAAAAAAAACGTTATCCCCGCGTGTCGCTATGCTTCGCAGGCGACACAAAAAGCTAGGTGTCTCAAATTTTGCATTATTAAATTTTGTTCCTCTTTTCGGGACAAATAACCTCTTTTAGAGCAGCATGTTGGCCGAGGTTTTTTTTCTTCAGTGAACGTTTGTTTATGTCTTACTTATTCAAATTTAACTTCATATAAAAATATCTTAATATCTATTAATAGATATCTATTTTTCTCTGGTTTCGTCTGTCTAACGAAATTCGGGAGATCATACAGTCTTTGTCGTGTCCGTCCGTCCCTCTGTCTGTCTGTCTGTCTTTAAGTCCGAGCTCCTTTCAGTACGTCAGAGTATGATTATATTCCACACATTGTTTATTAGGAATGGTCCATTGGAATAATAGATGATTGAAAGGAAAGGGTGGGGTGGGTTATGCATTTTCATTGCAGAAAAAAAATCATGGTAAAAATCAAGTTACAAGGCACTATGATGTTGATAAATGCAAAATGACATCCTCATTTTCATGTACGTATGTTTTTTAAGGATTTTGAGATTTTTCATTGTTTCGATGAGAAATTGTGTACAAACAGAAGGGGGGTTGTTCGTTTCATATATAGCTTCTGCTTTTGCCTGCTCATAATTTCACTCACAATGTCAAGGAACAAATGTCAAGGCTCGAGATGCATCTCGTGACACGATATACTCTCGCCTGGATTCGAGTATGCTGCTATTTTTTATGAGCATACGCGAATCCAGGAGATCTTTAGGCCTGTGGACACACTCTATGTTTCACAAGGTGTGAGGTTTTTTTTTTTTTATTCATTTTGAAACGACAAAGCCATCTGTAAAATCAGCTAACATTGTGAATGCCCCAAAAAGTACATTGTACTTACAATGCTTTTAATTGCTTATCCCTTTGTTAGCAGGATATAAAGCTTAAAGAATTAATGTGAACAATAGACAAAAGATCTCGCAAATCTCGTGACGCTTAATATATATATATACAAACTATTGGCAGGCGCGTAGCCATGTATGCGTACTCAAATATTCATAAGATTCTAAGAAAACGTACAAAGGGTATTTTTTATCGCAGAAAACTGTCCTGTAAATGTGAAAATATATTAGCTTCCAGGATCAGGGTTTTGCTCCCCTGGATCCCACAAGGGCTTCTTCCTTGACCCATAAGAGGTCTTATAGCGACTGCAAAAACTCCCTGCCTGAAAGTGCGTCCACTTGAAAAACACTCTGGCTACGCGCCTTATTGGAATGGTATCTACAGGAAATTAGCAATTGAGTTTACTTACCTATTTAAGCATAAAAGTCTGATGAGGACAAAAATTAAAATCCTTCGATGAATTAATCAATTTCTCTGTACAAAATGTAAATGTTTAAATACAGATTTTCAAGGTCTTGAAAGTTCTGCATGTACACGATAACTAATGGTTAGCATTCTGTGAGTTCTAGATGGCCAATTAATACGTCATAAAACCGCTTCTGAGTGCTTTCCACATGTCTAAGGTGTTATTGCAAGAGATAACATTGTTTAATAATGACCGGATATCGAGCAGGATTAACAAAATTAAATGACGGCAACGTGTAAAGAACATGAAACATTGTTAGATAAACAAAACATATTTACCTTATTTTCCTCAAGTTTTTTGACAATCGGAGTTGCGTTTGCACCCAGTCTTCTCTCAACAAATTGGACCAATTCATCCATATTGAACAAGCTACACGTACAAATAAACTGTATGAACCATGAAAGTATTGCGAATATACGCAATAGTATTGCATATATACGCAATAAATATTGCGAATATACGCACAAATTATTGCGAATATTCGCAATAGTATTTCGAATATACGCAATACTATTGCGAATATACGCAATAATTATTGCGAATATACGCAATAATTATTGCGAATATACGCAATATATATTGCGAATATTCGCAATAGTATTGCAAATATACGCAATAGTATTGCGAATATTTGCAATAGTATTGCGTATATACGCAATACTATTGCGAATATTCGCAATAATTATTGCGTATATACGCAATTGTATTGCGAATATTCGCAATACTTTTGTTATTGCGCAATGTTATAGCGTATATACGCAATAAATAATTTTTTTCTGTGAAGCCAATGGGCTTCCGTAGATATGCATCAAAATCCTGAAAAAAATACATTCTTAACATAACCAACAATTAATCAATATTAAAGTAATAGTGTACAATATTCTCATTTATCAAATACAAAAATAAGTTACTGACAATGATTAGGAGCTTTCACGATTTCTTCAAACTGTACTTTATTAAATCGCGGAATGTTATTTTGATCAAGGAGTTAAATAGATCGTCCTTTTGACTGAGTTTCAAATGGGTTAGTATGTCTTCGCTCTATGTGTTTTAAATGCAATATTTGTAAAGAGAAGATCAATAAGAGATCTATCATTCCTATACCGTGTGAATGCACGAAACGTTCAAGGTCATCTGTCACAAAACGTCCGATTTAAAACATGACTAATATTTCTTCTGTCAAAATGGATCTTTTCTTCCCCAATGAATAACAAATATGGATAATGTCTATATCCCCTTAAACAGTACAAAATCGATAATTCAGAAAATCATAAACCGAGGGCACCGATTATTCCTCCAATTTCTAAGAAATAGCTATTCTCTGTAAGCATTTGCATTTTTATTAACTAAAGGATGCTTGGCACGAATTTTCTCAGATTTTGATTAAATGTATACATAATGTTGGGTCTGACCCAAAAATAAAACAAAATGTTAAAATTGTTCTAGGTGCCATAGAAACAGACTTTATAGATTGGAAAAATGAAGTTTTTCTGCAATTTTTGAAGTCATGTATATTATTTATGCAACATAATCTAAAACAAGAAGTTATCTAATATTTGTACCCTATCATTGATCTAAGACTTTCGAGTTAAATATTAATATTGTTGGGATTAATGTTTTATCTAATATATGTCTCCATAGCAACAACTCAAAATTCAATAATGAATTACTTACATTGTTGACTTTAAACATGGTAATAAATCATCAACATTTATATTTTACGAATTTATATTTTCGTTGCGTTTGTAAGATAAGCTCAAATCGCAAAAATGAAAGCAATTTAAGGCAGCATTTAGAGCCCTGTGATTACTAGATCGTTGATCTTTAATACGGAAGATTGCAAATACATCTAACAAAACTTATACGGATGTTTTCGCGCACTTTCTGATTGTTCTCCACTGTCTTTACGTCATCAAATTACTTGGGCAAATTTTGAACAATGGTTAAGGCAACTTGCACTCAAGAATACTGGCCTATTGTCCTCGCAAGGATTCAACCCGGAAGTAGTTCTAGGTGTGGTTTATGTAGGTGACTTAATGCAAAATCAGAACGGAAATGCTGACCGAGCAGTAGTAGCGATCTTGTGTATTCAAAGTGATGATAATTAATATATATATTCACGTAGCCCTTTCATTAACATGAAATAATTTTTTGGGCAGCAATTCTGTAAAAACGCACGCAAACCCACTTTAAGTCCTTAGATACGGGCATCGAAGGTTTAGTTATCTAGAAAGAAAAGAAATTATAGTAAACTTTAGAAATTGTTTTGTCATATGTGTGAAAATAGTTGTGTAAACCTGTTTCGTATGTTGAGTAAAAGGTTTTAAAAACAGCGAAAATGCTTTCTCGTAGATTGTATGGCCAAATTACTTTAGCAACCATTATTGTATGGCAAAAATAATGTATGATTGTATGGCAAAAATGTCTAGTCGTAGATTGTATGGCCAAATTACTTTAGCAACCATTATTCTTTTCTTGTAGTTTGTTAGAGGCTTAGTTTATCTTTATTGATATTGAATTTGAACTTCCTTGGATTAGAAATAACTGTTTGATGAAAAAATAGTTTTTTTTAAAAATGGTTGCCATGGTAACATATATTCCCGATAACTTTTTCACGCTGTATCTTTGTGTTAGATATTTTCAAAGAATCATTATCTGTTCATCATGATGAATATGTTTTTTTAATAACTCTGAACTTGCAAAATTAGTAATATTATAGATCAAAGTAACCGTTACGAAGGTAACTTATGTACATAGCGACAAGTGGAATGATCTTTAATTTGCTCATTTTATGAACTTATATCATTTCCTTACCATATGCACATCAAGAGAGAAGAAAAATTGGAAAATATAAATTGCATTTTGAAATCAATATACATGTATCAAAATTAGCTAATTTTGTTGTTATGGTACATTTATTTCATTTATATCCTTGCTTTTCCACTTGATAAAGGTCGAGTGTGGAAAATTTGTTGAAATTGAGTAATCATGTATTTATTAAACAACGTCATTAAGGAATTAAATTTCATCTTGAATTAAACTGACAATACGCTTGAATTATAAAACAGATTTTTCCCTTGAAATGTGCCTTCTTCTCAAATTTGCATGTTCCTATTTTAGTCTCTTATCTATTTTTATTTGTCCCATCCCCTTTAATCCTCTAAAATATATGAATTGCATTTTAATGTTTATGTTTTTAATTGTAAACATTTTACTCTTTCAAGAAACCTCTCGGCATTAGAATTGATGTTTTTTTTCATCAAAGTTTTGCGTTGTGATTTGTTTCGTTTGAATGATAGGCTGACATAATTATATACGTCGTATGAATACTTAACATACCTATAATGTGTAAGTTAATGTGAATGTTTCGTTTCGTTTCGTTTCGATCAGTTCTGTTTCGTTTCGATTTGTCATGTTTCGTTTCGGTTAGTTTCGTCTCGATTTTATCCATTTCGTTTCGTTTAATTACAGGAACCCGTAACGAAGGAAGTCGATTTATTATCATGAGTTTTTTTTTTTTGAAATCTGTTTGAATTTGAATATGACTGATAAGATTGAAATATTCTCGGATAGTTTGGAATGGTACATTTAACATGAATATGTTCTGAGATGACGTGACAAAGCATTATGTTTCAAAAAAGGAACATGTCATGTGACAAAATATCTCTTTTATTGATCTGCAGTATTCATTTACCCTTTAAACCAATTTTAGGCAAGTTGTCAACCTATATTGATTTGAGAGGGAACTGGTAACATAAAAATGAATACTTCAGTTAAATACGAAGTATCAACTTATTTCAATTTCATTCAGATTATAGGAAAGGAATTTTATCTAACGTTGTATTCGAATATCTATTTCTTTACATTTTTGAACGAGGGTTGTCCGTAAAGTTCGTGGACTGCCTTAATAAAAGCTAGCAAACAATGGTATGATGAATGAAGGTATCATCTTTATTGAATTCCAGTTGCATATTTATAATATACCATTTCATTACAAACAAAGCACAAATAGTTATATTTATATACACTATCAAAAGGACACTTCCTCATACCCGGAGCACTAGCACGAGAATCCTTGACGATATCCGTTATGAGCTATATTGACCATTCTACTTTCCTCGCTTAATTCAAATTCTTAAGAATGTTCAGAACCCGTCCAACACAGACATGACTCGTTTTAGAATCACGGGATAAGATCTTTTGCACATTTTTAACAAAAATTTTACAGTTACATGTATCTGCGATTTCCCGAATTAGTTACCGATCATTGTGAATCATGACAACTTCTTCATTTAAAAGCGCTCCTTTCTTCGATAGAAAGTCTTACCAAACACATACCATCCTGTAAACTGTCCCTAACGTCCAAATCCTCTTTGCCACTTAAAAAATTCCGAATAGCTTGTTTTATCATGTTTTTCCGTCTGTTTAAGGAATCTATGGGTCTCTGTCGGCGTTTTTCTGAAACCTACGCAAATTTTTATCACTGCTCTCTGTTTCGCCTTTCGAGAAAAGGTCATTTTTTCGGACAATGACGATCACGTCTTATTACCTGCAGATCCGTTTTTTTTTTCTCTCAGTATGAAACTTTGAATGTTCCAATTTCGCATGTGTGATGTCATTACTTTTGTCAACATAAAAATGTAAAAATCATAGGTTTATATGCGGGATTTTACAAAATGCAAATGAAATAGATAAAATGATAAACAGCAGATTTCGGTAAAAATTTACCGTGCTCCGGTTCACCATCCTATGTTTAATTACGAAGTCATAGTTGTAAAAATGAAATATATATATATATATATATATAATATATATTATTATTATTTTACATGGACGTAATTGGCAAATAGTATATGATGATAGATATACTAAAATAAATATCTTCGAAGCTTATTTTCCTTGATTTAAGACTTGTCCACGAACTTCACGGAAAGCCCTCGTATGTTTCTATAACCCTTAAATGCAATTCGGTTCAACGTATTAGTCTGACATATTTTACTTATATACCTAAAACGCCTAAATACCCTTTAACTGTTTTAACATTCAGGTTTGTTTTTGTTATGGTACCGGTACATTTAAAATGAAAATAAAATTGGCGGCACAGTATTAATATGGTACCAAATGAAGTGTAGATAAAATTTTAAAAGCACATTGTAACAATTAGAATCAGTCTTACCTTGTTTGAATTTGTTTTTTCAATCTGCAAATGCTGTTGCCAGTGAAGAATAGTCCCATGTAAGGATATGCATCAAAAACCTGAACAAAATTACATACTTAACATAGCCAACAATTAATCAATATTAAAGTAATAGTATACATTATTCTCATTTATCAAATACAAAAATAAGTTTCTGACACTGATTAGGAGCTTTCACGATCTCTTCAAACTGCACTTTATTCAATCGCGGAATGTTATTTTGATCAAAGAATTAAATAAATCGTCTTTTTGACTGAGTTTTAAATGGGTAAGTATGTCTTCGCTCTGTGTGTTTTAAATGCAATATTTGTAAAGAGAAGATCAATACGATATCTATCATTTCTACACCATGTGAATGCACGAAACGTGCAAGGTCATCCGTCAGAAAAAGTCCAATTTTAAACATGATTAATATTTCTTCCTCAATGAAATACATTATTCCTCCAATTTTCATAAATGCAAGCAAATATGAATTAGTTTTGGAAGAGAAAGCGTTTGAGCAGTTAATATGGATTCTCCGTAAAAACCTAAAAAAAAAAGCAGACATATTTGGCCACGATATGCCTTAGGTTTTGGATATTTTTGTGTACAAGTCGTCCTCAGAACGAAGTGACCTTCCATTTTTTCTCTTACGTTCCGTTGTCATGGTAACCAACTTTTTGTTTAAAAACCCTATGAATAAAGGCATTCTTATGCATTCCGTTACCATGGAAACGAATGTAGATGTAATTTTCTGAACAGATTATTTACATCTTCTTAAGTTAATATAAATTGATTATTCAATGCTTCTTCTTTCTGTATGTCACGGAAATTTGCCTCAATTTCAAGAAAAACTGTTTATTTAAAATGTACCATTTGGGGCCAATTTAGGCCTGATTTTACGTATATTTAACTTACTTGTGACATGAGCAATAATGCAGTTGCATAAGATTTGAATTACAGTTGCATTTTTCCTGAATAAAGTTATCCTAGGACTGAATGGGAATCGAAGAAAATGTTTTGCAGCAATGAGATTTTTCTGTTTATATGCCTTTGAAATTTGTTACCATGGTAACATTTGGTATGAAGATGTAAATACCTGTCGTAAGTAAAAAGCTAATTTCTAAAGATACATGCCTACGATCGTTACAAAACTTGGTATGAATATGTATTATGACACCTTGATGCTACCATGACCTTAACAAAATGTCAAGGTCATTTGCTCAATTTTCAAGGTCATTGGAAAATATTTGCTATTATCAGGCAAAATTTTGTGATTTTTCACTAAAGGGAGACATTATTAACGGTAAACGGTATGGAACTTAATCAAAATAATTAAAATCAATTGAAGGTACAAATATATAAATGTCACATATTGTACAAGAAAAAAAATTAGAAAAGCTCAATGTTATGCTCTTATTGAAAGTATGTCATACATAGAAGTGAAGTACAGTCAAACCTGTCTTATGTGACTTTGAAAGGGCCGACAGAAAATAGGTCACATAAGACAGGTGGTCACTGAATACAGGTTCAAGCTGACCTGCCTTTGACCAACAAAACTTTCGTAGTATAAGAGCAATACTTTTAAAGGAATCACTGCATATATCAATTCGTGTATTTATTGATTAATCGTATTACACATATAAAATCACATTAGATTTTATCTATCACAGAAGATTTAATTATGACAGACCCTGATGAAGAGATTTAATGTAAAATATTATGTAGTTTGGGTCCTTTGCATTACTAAACGTCTTTATATACAGGTTCGGAATTCGGTACAGGACAGAAAAATCACGGTCGTTGTCGCGTTAGACAGGTTGTCGCAATATACAGGTTAATTTGATAGGAAAATTGCTCGGGAGGAATAAAAAAGGTCACATAAAGCAGGAAGTCGCTAAAAAGAGGGTCACTTTAAGACAGGTTTGACTGTATAATTTAACAAAACTGTGATGATTTCTATGTATACTCATTTGCAACGGCCAGTATTAATATATGTGAATTAGGGAATAACAAGCATCTGACGTTATCTTTGCGGACGGTAAATACTGATTTTACCGTCGCAGACTGAGTTTTTCTGGCGAAGCGTTAGCGTTGCCACAAAACCGGATGTTGGCATCGTAAAATCATCATTCACTGTCAGGAAACATTGTCATCATCAAATTATTCCCATTCTAATGACAAATATGGATAATGACCATATCCCTGTATACAGCACAAAATCGATAATTCAGAAAATCAGAAACCGAAGGCATACAAAATCAGGACAAAACAGGAACCAAAGCAAACAAACAAAACCCTCCACGATATGAAAAGAAGCGAACTCCCGATATGGAAGTGAGACCATGTGCCCAGGAAGAGTAAGCATCTCCTGCTTGCATGCAACACCCGCCGCTTCAATTCGGTAGAACTGTCACATCCGGTAACTTCCATTCCGAAAGACATAGAGAACAATCATTGGTTGGATGGTTCAAATGGTCCTTGACAAAATATCACCCACCATTCTGGAGAGTGGAACATCATAGTGTATGACGAGTTCCCCATATCGACCGTAGAACTTCCTCAGTGACGATGGTAGTCGGTCACAAACATATCCCTGACTGAGAAGCTTATCTGAAAGACGCCTAGCTCTCATAACAAAATCTGTATATTTGGTACTTGCTCTGGCATAGCGTATCAACTGAGATATGAACACTCCATAAGCAGGCGATGAAGGGATGTTGCTACTCAGAAAACGAAAGTTTGTAATGCCGAAATTGAAGTCGTCACGTTTGTCATAGAGTGAGGTGTTCAAGTGACAATCAATGTCGTAGGACAACATTATGTCCAAATAGGATGCTGAATTATTTGTCTCTGTAGTTTCTTTGACTTCAAGCTCTGAATACTGCTCACGACAGGTAATCCGCGAATTTGGGATTATTGATGGACAACACATCGTCTCTGTATCTGTAAGTGAAGTTGAAGTCAGAAGCTAAGTATCTTTTCCCTTCAGAGACCAGAGATTGAATGAATTCAGCTTCGTACGAGTAAAAAAAAATGTCGGCAAGGAGTGGGGGCACAATTGGTCCCCATTGGAATTCCGACAATTTGCTGGAAGACCTTTCCTCCAAACATTACAAAAACATTGTCGTTCAGAAAGTTTAATATCTGAATAATATCTGTTTCAGTGTACTTATTTTCAGAATCGGACTTTTCTTTTACAAAGTAGGTTTTGTCATAGTTAACAACAATAAATTTGTATTTGCGATTACCGTTCTTACTTGTTAACGCATGACTTATAATTTTTGCGAGTCTTTCTTTCAATTTAGAATGTGGAATTGTGGTGTATAGTGTCGAAAAATCAAAGGCTTTGATCGAATGGACTCTACTTAAATGAGTGAATTTCAGATGTTCTTAAAGTTTCTTCAATTCTTCCAATATTTCTGTGAAATTAGGCCGAAGTGTGACGTTCGACATTGTTAGAAGCCTAGTAAATTCTCATGCATCAGTAATGCTTCCAGCAGCCCAAATTAATTTCACTAGCGCCCTCTGGTGTTACTAGAATTTAAATTGCTGTATTTACTTTACAGAGAGTGCGCGGCTCCAAATTTTCTGTAGGGTCGATTCAGTAGCATATCCAAATAAAATCTATGTACAAAAAAGCATTGGAGGGATGGTGCTAAGATGTTAACTTTTAATGTAGATGATATTTTTCGGTAAAATTGCAAGTTTCCGAAATAGCAAAATTATATTAATGATGTCACATTGATAAAGGGCCAAAACAAAGCTTCTTTCAGGCGCCAGAGGTGGAAAGAAGTAATTAATTCACTTGACAAACATGAAGTCACGGGGAACGATTTTAACTGCTCCACACTGCAACAAGAAATAAGTGTTTATATTAATAATTCAGAAGGAATCCAACTAAATACCTTCTTGAAGAAAACTTCAAACCAATTTTCTTGCACCAAACACGTGCTTCGAATATTAAATTCTCATCAGTGATGCATCCATCACCCCAAATCAACTTCACTAGCACCCTCTGGTGTTATTTTTAGAATTTGGATTGCTGCATTTAATTTACAGAGTGTGCGCGGCTCCAAATTTCCTGCAGGGTCGATTCAGTAGCATATCCAAATAAAATCTATGTTTAAAATAGCATTGGAGGGATGGTGCTAAGATGTTAACCTCCTTTAATTTAGATGGTATTTTTCGGTGCATTCGATAATATTGCGATATTACATTAGAATAAGCAATTATTGATAGTTATTTATGTTTCATGTAATACGATACTTATAGTCTACATTGTAACCTTATTTTATCGTCCATTTTATAAATGTTGGTATTTTGGGCACAGGAGATGCGCAATATTAACTGTACATTGATAGATGTTATGCTTTATACCGGCATATCGTTAATACTTCTTTTTTGAATGTTTAGGGTGATCATGATGGTAAAGATTAATGTACGTGAAGTCTTGTCGTATGGCTGATTGAGGAAAATAGCATTAGAAAATTTGAATGACCATGGTTGCAGGGAGATGCATTTATATGAGACAGTGTCTGTTCGAAGTGATTGAAGTATTTTTTGATCGGAAAGAAGACACTTGAAACTTTGAATACCAACTAAAGCATGTATCTAGTCATTTTTAGTATTTATATTGATTTTCCAACATTATTGAGTCCTTTGTGTGCAATAATTTTCTTTTATTTGTTTTTCAAACAAAGCGAACTGCAAACGAAGAATGTTATACAATATTGTTCATTTTCATTCGAAATACTTTTCAAACATCATTCTTCTATGACCAAACGAAAAGTAAAAAAGCTTCTTTTTTATTATTTTACCTGAAAATCTGAAAAAAAAATCAGATTCAGAATAGTGAAAAATATTTCTTAGATTATTGGGTTTTATTTCACACAGACAACCACAAGTTTTATTTTGGATAGTTAATTTGGTTTTTGCGTTGGGGATGACATTTAGTAATATATCATTGTTGATAAGTCGCTGTGGTCGCTTCATTTTCTTTTTGGCTAGCTCATATTTCCAATATCTAGTCATTCAAAGTAGAGTATCTAGTCATAACATATATTGCTGAGTGTTTTCTAGTCCCAGATATAGATAATTATTGATGAAATTTTTCTGATGTCTTGTGCCTTATACAGTCATAAATATGTCTCAATGTTATTTTATACATGAATGTCTCAAAAGTATTTGTCTCATATCTTATCATATCTCGCATTGTTTGTATTTTGTCTCATTGATAGTTATATTTAAGCGTCAAAATGGTGTATACTTAACTTTTAACGTTAATTTTATCATTTATGTTCACTTTAGAAATTTTCATTCATGACTTATGAATTTGAAGTTTCTCGTAAGAAAATCATATTTATGTTTCATTCATTAAAAAACTAGCATTAGACATTCATGTAATCATAAGAAATCAAGTCTTTGAGTTTAAGATATCCGTTGTACAATAGAGTCATTTTACATAGTGTTTTATTCATCTCCATTGTAAAGTATGATAAATTTTATGCCTGGTAAGGTACTATAATCTATATATTTTCTGAAAGGTAATAATGCCCTGAGTACATATATAAGACTCCGAGGCCTTAAAACTCAAAGGGGAAAAACTTTGTCATTTTGCATTGGTTATATAGAGAAAATAGACGATTTAAATTCTTCATCAGATATTCCCCTTTATTTTTCTGGCCCCAAAATTCTTATTTATGAGCAGTGGTATTATATATCTTTCAGAAAATATAAAATTTAGAGTACCTTACCAGGCATGGAAAAATGCCCTATTGTACATCGGATACCTTAAGTACAGAATTTTAAAACTACACATTCCATTCTGTAAAACATTTCCGTTAAGTTTTCTTCTTTGTTTTATCTTGTGTGTGGCATTATTAAATTAATTAGATAAATTATTAATTATTAATTATTAAATTAATGACGTTAGGAATAAAAAGTTAATATTTTATAAGTAATGTTTGATAAGTTAAATGCGCTTAAAATAGATAAATGTTAACAATCTTTTTTTTTTCGCTGTTGGTTTGTTTATCAATATTTCTGGTTATGGAGCACACACAACAGGTAACAGGTAAATATTTTTTTTGAATTTAAGACTTATTAAGTGTTGTACAATTAGTTCCTTGGTATCAGCCCGCATAAATTCTTCCCAGAATAAGGGATATCATCCCAGGTAGTGTATTGTTATTGTGTATATAAATCTAAAGAGGGAGTCATATAATTCAATTATTAGAAACTATATTTAACTCAAAAAGAAATAGCTAAATAATTCTCAAAAGGCTATGGATATTTATACACATCCGTCTCTATTCTTTCGAATAGTTGTAAAGTTGCTACTACAAATGAATAAGGCAAAAAGTCATGGTCTTATTCAATTAAAAAACGAAACTTTCATAGGAAAATGTCGGTTTTGAAATTTTGGTCTATATTCACGATTTTTTAATCAAGATTATCCTTCTGTAAATTAAATACATTTGTATTTCTTTATTTATGTCTCCTTCAGTTATTGAGCAAGATAGAAAATATTTTGAAAACCAGTGTAAGACATAGATCAAACAATGTATAGATAATTTAAGTTTTCATAGATGCTGATCATGTATTAAGAAATACTTCTCTGAAAAATAAAGAAAAATATTAAGAAGCATGGCATAGTTGTTCATAATTCACAAGATCTTGTCATACTACACATAAAAATGTAAGATTATCTTGTACAAAAAGAACTTACGTAATAACAAGGGTCTATTTAAACGGAAAAGATGGGAATACTCTATAATATGAAGTCATGTAAACACATGTAATTTACAACCACAGGTAATGTACAACACGTGCAAACAACTTAATGAGAAAACACTAAAAACTAACTATGGAAGTGCATAAAACAAACAATAATTGAATGTGATAGAACATACATGTACATGTAAAAACCCAACAATGACCGACACTTATGAATAACAGAATATGAAAGCACAAGAATGTTCTGTGGACAACAAATACCGACATCCTATTTGGACATAATGTTGTCCTACGACACTAATGGTCACATGAACACCTCACTCCATGACAAACGTGACGACTTCAATTTCAGCATTACAAACTTCCTTTTCTGAATAGCAAAATCCCTTCATCGCCTGCTTATGGCGTGTTCATATCTCAGTTGATACGCTGTGCAAGAGCAAGTACCAAATATACGGATTTTGTTCTGAGAGCGTGGCGTTTTTCAGATAAGCTTCTCAGTCAGGGATATGTTGTGACCGACAACATCGTTACTGAGGATGTTATACGGTCGATATGGGGAGCTTGTCATACACTACGATGTCCCAATCTCCAGAATGGTGGATGATATTCTGTCATAGACTATTTGAACCATCCAACCAAAGATTGTACTCTATGTCTTCCGAAATGGAAGTAACCGGGTGTGACAGTTCTACCGAATTGAAGCGGTGGGTGTTGCATGCAAGCAGGAGATGCTTACTCTTCCTGGGCACCTGGTATCACTCCCATATCGGGAGTTCGCTTCTTTACATGTGGTGAAGTTTTTTGTTTGTTTGCTTTGGTTCCTCTTTTATCCTGATTCTGTATGCCTTCGGTTTCTGATTTTCTGAATTATCGATTTTGTGCTGTATACATGGATATGGTCATTATCCATATTTTTTATTCAACACCCATTTGGTTAACAAGAAAACAAGAAACGAGACCAAGGGGAAATAGGTGCCGACTAAGGACGGTCATCTGCCACGTCAGTAGCATACGGTGTTGTTATCCTTGATAACGTGCGCACAATCCTCCCACTTATCTGATTACCAAGAGGTCACGAAGAACGTATAATTATGATGTAAAATAACCTACTCACTGTAAGATGAACATACAAACAGGAAGCATGACACAGGGGCTCAAGAAACACACAGATGGATTTATAAATGGATATAAAAACAGAAGGCGTACAAAAAACAGTCCGTGCTCTGCAGGCTGAAGCATGCTCATGCATGTGATCACCCGAGGAGTCCGGCTGAAATTCAGAGATGACAGGTGGTTGAGGAACTGTCTTCTCTAAAGATGTATGGACATGACCCGTCATGGAGTCCTGTCGTAACAGTTAGTCAGAGTGTAATTCTTAAGAATGCGCTAGTACAAGTCTATAGATTGCAACATACAATAGACCCAGTTACAGACTCACATCAAGGAACAGCGATGACAACGTGATGAAAGAGATCAGCTGCACAGAGAGGATAAACAAACAAATAAATCATGCTCAGTGCGTATTGTTGAAATGTTTTTGCGACAGTCTGCTTTGTCACGGTTGGTAATCTCGCAATGCAGATTATAGGTTTTTCTATAATTTCTTGTGATATAGATTATGTATCACAAAAAAGGGGAATGTGATGCAGTGTAAGGATGCCATAGCTATTTATTCAATCCAAAATTAGAGAATAATATACCTTTACAAAGATGAAAAATCAATCTGTGTGATTCATGTAGATGGAAGTGAAAGTGGAACGCGGATTGATTTTATGCGTTATTAAAAGCTTATATTCACCTTATATTTTGATACAATTCATAGCTAAAACATTCTTACATTGCATCACATTCCCCTTTTTGATAAATCAGCTTCTTTTGAATTTGGACCTATACATGAAACAGTTTGAGAGTATGTAACCTTTAGGATTTGACAATCTGCCTTGTATTCTTTCATCAATACTGTTGAGTATTTCGTTATTTGTGTAATTCATTATTTAGGCATTTCCTCCACCAAGATTTTAGGCGTTTCCCAACCTGCCTTCGGTGAATTAAAATTAGAAAGATCAAGGGTAGAAGGCATAACTATCGAACATGCGTCAGAATAATCAAACCCTTTCGATATCGTGGACGTGATCCAGCTGTCACCAAACGAACATTCCTCATAGTACTTGATCAATCTACAGCCTTGTACTAGAGCATTCTTCAGACTTGCGCTTTGACTGACTGTGACAAGGGGACT
Organism: Pinctada imbricata; assembly: GCA_033119305.1. Taxonomy (NCBI): domain Eukaryota; kingdom Metazoa; phylum Mollusca; class Bivalvia; order Pterioida; family Pteriidae; genus Pinctada; species Pinctada imbricata. The sequence continues at coordinate 19,742,744 of VSWD01000003.1, forward strand.
CCATGTCGGGGCCTGTCCACACCTATTTGAAGAAAACAGGGTCCCGATCAACTATCCTTTCTGAATGTCGATAGGATTTTTTTGTGTGATAACATGAATGAGCTCGCTACAGCCAGCAGAGCACGGACTGAATTTTGTTATGCTGTCTTGTTTGTGTGGTCACCTTGCGTTGAGCAAGTGTGGATCCAGAGGGTGGGGGTTGAAACATCCCCTCCCCTGGAATTTTCGAAGCATAGTTAAAAAGTAATTAATATATACATTTCGTACCTATTGTTGTCATAATATTTGAAATATATAACACGAACTTGTATTGGAAATCTTTTATTTTGATAATATTTTGCCGTAAGCATTTCAAAAACTTATGTAGCTTGCTTCCTCTTGCAAGAATGTATAATACATGTATATATAATTTTCAAATGATGCTTCACTTTCCCGAACTCCAAGCACCTCAAGTTTACGTTCCGTTTCCCTACTCTACAACATCACTGCCACTGACTTGCCGCAATAAAGCATATCTTAACGTAACGCTGCTATGACGTCATAGTTACTTTAGGGCAGGATTCTTGCCATTTCTTGAAGTCTGTGGCAGAGATTGTTAGACTGTAAGGAGGAGAAGAATGTCACTTTCCTGTACAACCCATATACACTACACAATGGTCAATAAACAAGGACACTAAGAGTAATGAAACTAATAAAGATACGAATAGAGGATTTTATTCCAATTCTGAAGAAAATTTCGCTGGCTCGCTCTCGCTCGCCATTTCTGTTATTTAAATATAGGAACCATGTAGTAGGATTTTAAGCATTTTGCTAGCTATTGTCAAATGTTATATCTAGAATTAGAAACAGAACGGACAATCATTAATCAAGGACTTTATTTTCTAGTGTGTGTACATCGAATACAGTATTCAATAACTAAAACGCAATTTTATAATCATGCATAAACCAACCAGACCAATAACCAATCAGTGCCAACTAGGAACGATCATCTATCCCGTTAGTAACAAATGCTGTTGTTATCCATATTACATGCGTACAGTGTTCGCACTCACCTGGTTACCCAGACGTATCAATGGACGTACGAATATTGTGTATCACCACCTCACAATAAGATGAGCACAGAAACAAGACAGTAAAATGTAGAGCCCAGGTTGACATGGTAAGAGTTTAACACAAGGATGACGATACATATTCAGGGAACAACTCAAAATGAAAATGAAACCGAAAAAAGTTCTTTGGGTATTACACTACCTGCATTTTATTGTGATATGATTAACAGAATTAGAAGGATCAAAGGTAGACAACATAACCATCGAAAATGCGTCAGAATCATCAATCGCATTTTATACGGTGGACATGATCCTAACGTCACAAGGCGGACACTAGGCTTTGTACTTGACCAATCTACAGTCTTGTACCAGCGCATTCTTGAGACTTGCACTCTGACTCACTCCCGTCTGACTGTGACGACGGGACTCCATGCTAAACCTCTTAAGAAAAGTCAGGGTCCCGACCACATGTCCTCTCTGAATGTCAGTCGGACTCCTCGGGTGACGACATATATGAACTCGCTACGTGTTTTGCGGTCTTGTTTGTGTGTGGTCATCTAACAGTTAGGAGGTTGTTTTACACTACAACTGTACGTTCTTCGAGACCTCTGGAGGATTTTGCGCAATAGAAATCCAGGTTGATCACACAATGTGCTTCTTTTGTGGTTGCTCATTGGTCTCGGTTGTTTATGCGTAGTCTTTTGTGTTTGATGTTTAAATGTTGTATGTCTCTTTTGTCTCTTAGTATGCTCGTCTTTGTGTTTTCACATCGGTTGTTTTGGTGTTTTACTGTTGATGCTGCAACGGGGTCTTGTTTGAGATCTCCTCCCTTATTCTTTTTATGGAGTACATCATGAGTTTGTAGGGTAAATTAATACTGTGTGGTTTCTGTATAATCGCTATACCTTTTGGGTTGTTACTTGTTTCTTTTAAACTTCTAAGAGATTCTTCAAGTTTACATTGCAAGCGTGTTGTTTCAGGTGCTAAATGAACACATTCGCTGTGTCGCTTCATTGCAGTTTAACATCGTTAGAGGAGGCAGTACCCCCACTATCTGTCTTGAGCTCTTTGAATTTTAGTCGGACTCCTTGTGTGATAATACTTTGCATGAACTCGCTACATTCGACACAGCTCGGACTGTATTTTGTAGGTCCTTTGTTTTATAGCCATTTACTACAATTGTACGTTCTTCGAGACATCTGGGTAACAGGATTAAGTGGGAAGGTTGTGCGCACATAATCTGCATAACAACACAAGTCCTAAGTCGGCACAGATTGCACATTGGTCTCGTTTTTTGTGTTTATGTTTCCATGTCGTATTTTGCGTCCCTTAATCATCTATCAATGTGCCTGCTAAACATGTGTGTTTGCTGTGTTTTGATTATTTGTTGTTGATGTGTCACAGAGAACAGAATCAAAGGTCTACTTGGATTTTCTTGTTTCCACATTTGAAGCTAAACTCTATATGAATTTCTCATTGGAGTATACATTTAATCTGAATACACATACACCGCATGTGCAACCACCTTACTCTTCCATGACCTTTGTGATCTGTAGGATGCAAGGTTCCTCTATCCAAGGCACAGATCTAGGAGAAACGTAAGTAGCAAAGCCCCATTCTATGAAACTTAACATCGCTATTTTGTGGTACTTTAGCACTTATACATACCCTACAATATATTGTGTGTTAAAAAAATAGCCATTTTTCTCAAAAATCGCTAGAGTTATCTGCCTTCTTGAATTACAACTCTCGGACATTATCCATCTCTACTTTGTAAAAATTACACTACTTCATCAAGAAAGAAGGGGATCTCCAAGTTCGCAGCAAAATCCACAAGCACCAAAATAAAAAAAAACCCACTCACACAACAGGCACCCACAGAAAGAGATGCAACAGGGACAAGGAACGTATTTTTTCTGATACTTTTAAATCGCATTACTTGATGAAGATTACAAAAATTTGATATTCTTTAATGAATAGTCAGAAGGCTGGATAGGAAATATCTTCTGCAAATTTTAATGTCAACGAATGGTAGAAATGGATGCATATATTACAACTTCAAACCTTCAACGAGACACCTTGGCAATGTCAAACAAAACACGAATTCGAAGATAAAAAGCAGTTAAACTGCTCGGAAAAACTGAGTATGACACAGCTACAAGTTTCATATTTCACGAAATTTTGTGTTATATCTTTATTTCCCTAATTTCCTTTTGATATGCCCCCTAATTTGTGGTATCGTTATCGTTAACATTTATCTCTCATACTGAAACATGTATAGTAACACACAGATTATAATGGTAATGGATATTAAAACTATGGCGTACGTAAAACAGACCTTTGTTCAGTGGACTTGGGTGAGCTCATGCATGTACCCACCGAGACCGAAGATCATTTAGAGGGAACATATCAGAGCGTCAGAAAATGATTCAGAATTATCAACCGCCCTTTATACCGTGGAAAGGTTGCTGAAATTGTACTTTGGCTTAATATAATGACGGGACTCCATGCAGGACCATGTCTAAACTTCGTTTAAGATGATAGGTTCCCGACAGTATGTCCTCTTTTAAGGTCGGTTGGATCTCTCTAGGGAGTTTATGCATGAACTCTCTCCAGCAGACACATTAATTACGAACTGTTGAGAAATTCATCTGCATTTAGCTGACTTGCTTGTATGGTCATCTTACAATGAGGAAATTTTTATACACAGCAATTTTCGGTGTCCTTCGAGACCACGGGGTAACAAAAAACGTGGAAGGGTTTTCCAAATGGAATCCGGACGAGCACATAATCTTATACTAGTACTTACGTAGTCTTTGTTGTCTCCTTCTACTTTGACACACACACAAAAAAAACGAAGATCCAAAGAACATACAACTTTTATCGAGAACGTATAAAGATAGTCGATTGTCTTGTTCACCAAATATGACCTCAACATCCATAAAAGATCATTATGCGTGGTACTAGAACAGTTGCATTTATTTTACTTTACCACTACTTTTACCACAACTAGGGATTAGGACGTGGTACTTAATATTTGTTTTCCATCCTGGTGTTTAAAAAAAGCATCCCCCAGCTAGGCAAAAACAATCAAAAATACAATTTGTTGTATTGTTGTCAATAAGATATATTATTCTGACATGGTATTTTTTAAGACACATATCCCTGCAAAATGTGAGTTTTTAATGAGTTAAAGAAGATCCTGACGATAATCTCAACAGCACTCACAATAGAGCGCAAAATTAAAGCTAGGCCGGGGTTAAAATAGATCCATTTATAACGTTTTTTGATTCGAGTATAGCTGTAGTGGAACTTTCTCTGTTAGCCAAGCTACCTTTGTCAATCTCGAATTGTGTGTGAGTGTATGCTTTTTTATCTGGCATTTTCTCAAAAGGTACCGACCCGAACACGTAAAACAGAATTTTTAACAGCCATGGCTTCATAATCCTGTCCTGAGGCAATCCAACTACAGTTACCTTTTAAAGCTGAGGTGTCACTTTTTGACCATTAAAATACGAAAGTATAATCATCAGACGGACGGACGTGCAGACGGACAGACCATTTATTTATGTAGTAAAAACTGCAACGCTATGTTTCTTTGTCTGATAAGGGGAAATTTACATAAAATGTACCTGTAAGTTTTATGTCAAAGATATGTACCCTTAAAACGTCAAGGAAGGTCAGCTTTAAAAGATAACTGTAGTAGTCAATACTCGAGAACAGGATTATGTAATCCGTAACCTAAGTGACCAATGAGGCGTGGAGTTGTGGTAAAAGTAAAATAAATGCAACTGCTCTACTGGACCTATTTACATTTTTGTAAATTCAGTGGTCAATATTTTAAACATCTCATCCTGTTCAACCGTCCCTACATGATATCAATTGTCCAAATAATTTCAAAACCTTATCCTTCGACAACTTTGGATGTTGATTGAACTTTTCTAATGACCTTACACAGACTATTTCCATCTGATACTATAAATATTCATTGTTTTGCGATAAGGAAAAGCAACACTCTCACTAGGTAAACCAGAGAAAGAGAACTTAAACCAAACCAAACCAATAGGTTCTAAGTATACTAGAGAATAAAAGTTTCCGTTGCCTTGTAATCGGAAAGCGCGGGGGGGGGGGGGTTGCGCATATGATCCAGATAGCCACGCCATTTGCTATTTGATTCGGCACCGATTGCGCATTGGTCTAGTTAGTTTATGTGTATTTTTTTGTGTTTCATGTTTCTATGGTGTATGTCTCTTTTTCGTCTCTTGCTGTGTTCGTCTTTGTGTTTTCTAATAGGATGTTTTGCTGTTGGTGTTGCAACAGGGTCTGGTTGGAGATCTCCTCCTTTGTTCTGCTTGTTGACTAGTACTAAAAAGTACACTACTTGATCAAGAAAGAAGGGGATCTCCAAGTTTGCAGCACCAAATGAAAAAAAAAACCCACTCACATAGCAGGCACCCACAAAAAGAGATGCAAAAGGGACAAGGAACGAATTTTTTCTGATGCTTTTAAATCGAATTACTTGTTGAAGATTACAAAAATTTGATACTCTTTAATGAATAGTCAGAAGGCTGGATATGAAATATCTTCTGCAAATTTTAATGTCAACGAATGGTAGAAATGGATGCATATATTACAACTTCAAACCTTCAACGAGACACCTTGGCAATGTCAAACAGAACACGAAGATAAAAAGCAGTAAAACTGCTCGGAAAAACTAAGTATGACGCAGCTTCAAGTTTCATATTTCACGAAATTTTGTGTTTTATCTTTATTTCCCTAGTTTCCTTTTGACATGCCCCCTTATTTGTGGTATCGTTATCGTTAACATTTATCTCTCATACTGAAACATGTATAGTAACACACAGATTATCATGGTAATTGATATTAAAACCATGGCGTACGTAAAACAGACCCTTGTTCGATGGACTTGGGTGAGCTCATGCATGGAACCACCGAGTCCGAAGATCATTCAGAGGGAACATATCAAAGCGTCAGAAAATGATTCAGAATTATCAACCGCCCTTTATACCGTGGAAAGGTTCCTGGAATTGTACTTTGGCTTAATATAATGACGGGACTCCATGCAGGACCATGTCTAAACTTCGTTTAAGATGATAGGTTCCCGACAGTATGTCCTCTTTTAAGGTCGGTTGGATCTCTCTAGGGAGTTTATGCATGAACTCTCTCCAGCAGACACATTACGAACTGTTGATAAAACTGCCTTGCTTGTATGGTGATCTTACAATGAGGGAATTTTTATACACAGCAATTTTCGGTGTCCTTCGAGACCACCGGGTGACAAAAAACGTGGAAGGGTTTTCCAAATGGAATCTGGATGAGCACATAATCTGATACTAGTACTTACGTAGTCTTTGTTGTCTCCTTTTACTTTGGCACACAAAATAACGAAGATCCAAAGAACATACAACTTTTTTCGAAAACGTATAAAAATAGTCGGTTGTCTTGTTCAACGCAAATATGACCTCAACATCCATAAAAGATCATTCTGGGTGGTACCAGAGCAGTTGCATTTATTTTACTTTACCACTACTTTTACCACAACTCTACGCTTCAGTGGTCACTGTGATTAGGGATTAGGCCGTGGTATTTAATAATTGTTTTCCACCCTGATTTAAAAAAAAGCACCCCCAGCTAAACAAAAAAAAAAAAATAAGAAATACAATTTGTTGTATTGTTGTCAATAGGATATATTATTCTGACATGGTATTTTTAAGACACATATCCCCTGCAAAGGTCAGGGGCCGGGAATGTGAGTTTTTAAAGCTATGTCGGGGTTAAAATAGATCCATTTATAACGTTTTTTGTTTCGAGTATAACTGTATTGGAACTTTCTCTGTTAGCCAAGCTACCTTTGTCAATCTCGAATTGTGTGTGAGTGTATGCTTTTTTATCTGGTATTTTCTCAAAAGGTACCGACCCGAACACGTAAAACAGAATGTTTAACAGCCATGGCTTCATAATCCTGTCCTGAGGTAATCCAACTACAGTTACCTTTTAAAGCTGAGGTGTCACTTTTTGACCATTTAAATACGAAAGTATAATCATCAGACGGACGGACGTGCAGACGGACAGACCATTTATTTATGTAGTAAAAACTGCAACGCTATGTTTCTTTGTCTGATAAGGGGAAATTTACATAAAATGTACCTGTAAGTTTTATGTCAAAGATATGTACCCTTAAAACGTCAAGGAAGGTCAGCTTTAAAAGATAACTGTAGTAGTCAATACTCGAGAACAGGATTATGTAATCCCTAACGGCAGTGACCACTGAGGCGTGGAGTTGTGGTAAAAGTAAAATAAATGCAATTGCTCTACCAGACCTACTTACATTTTTGTAAATTCAGTGGTCAATGTTTTAAACATCTCATCTCATGATATCAATTGTCCAAATCATTTTAAAACCTTATCCTTCAACAACTTTGGATGTTGATTGAACTTTTCTGGTGACCTTACACAGACTATTTCCATCTGATACTTTATATATTCATTGTAATGCGATAAGGAAAAGCAACACTCTCACTAAGTAAACCAGAGAAAGAGAACTTAAACCAAACCAATAGGTTCTAAGTATACTAGAGAATTAAAAGTTTCCGGTTCCTTGTAATCGGAAAGCGCGGGAGGGTTTTTCGCATATGATCCAGATAACCACGCCATTTGCTATTTGATTCGGCACCGATTGTGCATTGGTCTAGTTGGTTTATGTGTATTTTTTTGTGTTTCATGTTTCTATGGTGTATGTCTCTTTTTCGTCTCTTGCTGTGCTCGTCTTTGTGTTTTCTAATCGGATGTTTTGCTGTTGGGGTTGCAACAGGGTCTGGTTGGAGATCTCCTCCCTTGTTCTGCTTGTTGACTAGTACTTAGTGTTTTCGCTTGGGGAGTTTTGGTGTTTTGGTGTGGATACTTCAATCGAGTCCGGTTGGCGATCCTCTACTTTCTCTTTTACAGAAAATAATTTAAAATTTTACGTTTACGGTCCTTTACTTATTTAGAGTTTGCCTTCAACATGTTTTTTTTTCAAATTTTAAGTTAATGAGGCTATCTATGTGATAAACAATCCTATGACGTCATCCATTTGTTCTTTTGGTACTTCCATGTGAGTATTGTACTATTGCCACTGAAAGTTAATTGTTGGTGGTCCCTCGGATTGAACAAACGATACGTTCTTTAAAGAATGGACAGAACATTCTTTAAAGAATGGACTGTTTTTTTTTTCACACGATTGACCGCGACTCGAGGAGGATAACAACAGCCAACAACATGAGTCACAGTGTAGAAACGCTTTTGAACGGAATAAGGTTTTTGCGATTTCGCAAGCGAGGGATTTACATGTGCCAATTTAAAGATCTATCTATCGCGTATGTACTAGAAGGTATACTGCTATAGATTCAGTATAGAACATTTCCTTAAGACTAATACATCATAATGCATATGATGTTTAGATTTTGTCACTGGAGCGAATGTAGCAAATATATACTACATATGTTTGTTTTATTGTCAATAGGGAAATCGAATTGTTCTAACTCTACTCTTCTCGAACAATTTAACACCAAGATGGCGGAGGTATTATTTCTTAACTTCCATAAAACATTTGCTTCCCTCATTAATTTATAAAATTGACTCCCTGGTGAAGTTTGCAATCTTTCACATCATTTAAAGGTACACATAGTCTAACAGGGATTAAACTGTGAATAATGAAGTTTTACCGTAAAAAGCCTTTTAAGTACTAACATTTGAACATCTATATATTACTTACATAAAATATCTCTCACATTTTTGCTTTATATTAGCTTTTACTCTCTGGTACACACGATTTCGGTAAACTTCGGAAATTGTTATTTGCATATATATTATGTAGAAATATGTAACATTTACAAAGGTCAAAGTGAACACGCTACCACGATCAGCCAATCGCTTGAATTAACTTCACATCGTGGGATTACTACGAAACATGTAGTAAACCGTGTATACAGTCTTTTTGAAATTCTCTCTTAAACTACCTCACTAATATTTCATTAATTTCAAATACAAGGTTGATGTCATGTATAGATATCATGTTCCATTCAAATCACCATTTTGAACGTGGATAATCGAACACTTTCAAATGTCAAACAACGTCTATGACGGCTTGAATGGGAGGCAGGTGTAGTCTGCTATACACATACATGTGCGTTTGTTTACCAAATCCTGAATGAAAGTTAACCTTTATTTAGTTATGATTTTTTGTTCGTTTTTTAATATTTGATTTAGACTGTGAATATATATATATATATATTATATATATACACATATCAAAATTACTGAGGATATATATATACACTTGTGTATATACTTCCCATAGATAAAAATAAACGAGAACTATACATGTACATGTACACTGTAGATCCCTATAGCTAATTTTCCATCAGAATTGTCAGAGTTTTAATTTCACCGTCGTCCTCTAAGCTAGGTCTCTATAACTTTGCAATACCAAGCCAATACTATTTGTTCATTACATTTCTCTTTTCAGATTTTGATAACACCGATTGTCGATTCATTTTCGTCCCACGTGTTATCCGTCAGCCATGTTGTTCTGTTTTGATACAGTACTGGTCTTATGCAAATAAGTGCTTACACGTGTTCGCAATCGGTCTTCTACGGAGAAATGTAGGTTATATTAGGGTACCCATTTTATAAGCAATAATTGATCATAGCTCGGTAGTGAGGTCATATGTAACTATTGTAACCAGCCAGTTTCTAATTTCTAAGCATGATAGACTCATTTGCGTTAAAATATGACAAAAATAGTTGATTCATGGTTTGATCTTGACGAGACCTTATGTACCTTTAAAGGCATTCCGTCTTTTCGATTTCACAGTCCTGCGTTAAATCCGTGCAGGTATCTGACGTAAAAGCATTATGACGTCTTTAAACTCCTTTGAAAACGTCATATATGTCACCCTGTTTCCCTGAATTTCATTCTGGTCTTCATAGGATTTGATGACGTCACAATGCATTGACGTCAGGTACCTGCACAAATGGGAAGTAACTCTCTATTGCGAAAAGATTTGTACCAGGTTCAGAATTTTCGGACTTTGGTCCTAAATTTGAGTTTTTGTCCATTAGCAAACAACGATGATATTTTGACGATATCGGTAGAAAATGTCGTTAAAACCCAAAATTGTCTTTTTCAAAATGTCAGCAAAGCATTTTTGTCAAACGTATCGTGTTGAAACTTCCAGGGGACTATGATAGAGTAGTGCATATTACTAGTTCTTTTTACATGACGGAGTTATGCTCTAACACACACCTTTGGGCGTTATGTTCTAATTCGTTCCCACTCAAACGAACATAAATTATTTATAAGATAAACTAGAACACATGATATAGGATATGAAGCGCTCTGCTACCTCTCTTTTATTCAAATATTCACACAACGTCTTATGTATAAACACATACATGTAAATTGAAAAAAGTAAATCCCTCGGCATTCGTATTATATGGGTGGATACGGATTGAATTTTGGCTGCTGAACTTCCGGTCTTCGCTAGATGTGCAAGATATAACGACACATGAAAATCTGGAGCTGGCAAAGCACTAATATCGGAGAAATTGTGGCACCACTTAGAGAAATTGTTGAACGCGTACCTGTATTGCTTCACTGTATTGGCTGATCGCGATTTCAAACACAAGTCTGGAAGTGAATTGGCCAGGTCTTTTAATTCGTCTGGTAGATCCACGGTTTCCTTCCATCTGCCGACTGTAAATATTTCTGAAAAATGTAAATTTCGAAGACAAGATAAGTATTTTTCTACAGAAAAACTAAAAGACCATCTCTTGATGTACCAGGGCCTTTCTCTACTGCAATACATCAAAGACCGATCTCGAAAGAAAAAGCTTCTCTGTCTCTTCTAAAATTAAATCTCTGATCAGATAAAGCGTAAAAGACTCACAGGTCTAACGTAAGAAGACTCAAAGGTCAAACGTAAAGAGACTCATAGGTCTAACTTAAAGAGACTCACAGGTGCAACGTAAAGAGACTCACAGGTCTAACGTAAGAGACTCACAGGTCTGTAAAGAGCCTCACAGGTTTAAGATTTTAAATCACTACTCATAGAATTTTCAATTATGACTCGCAGGTCGAACTGGATATAAAGTTACATGTAAATACGTTTTGTACTAACGTGTCAAACGATACATTCATTTTGTTGCGTTAAGACAGATAAGCAATACAGCCGAACAGAAAGAAGAAGATCCAAACAATGTAGCTTTATCATTTCCTTGAATATTTCCAGGATCTTTAAACTCTAAGACATCTTGTACATAATTGTGGTATTGTAAACCATCCTTAAAAATAAGTGGCCAGAAAGCTGAAGATGGCCATTTAGGTACTACAATACAACCTTTAGCTTGACACTGGATCAAACATTTGATGCTTTTAATCACAAGATAAATGGGGGGTACCAACCAATTGTTTTCATTGTCCCAATTTTGAGTGAAGCAGTCTACTACTTCACATCCAGGAGTCCAGAATTTTGAACTAAATCTAACAAATTTAAAGTTTTCTGAGTTGGCAAATTTATCAATTGTAAAGGGACCGAATAGAGAGTTGGCAAAGTCAAAAATTTTTTGAGAAATCAACTTGCTCAAATAATCCGCTCTCTCGTTTTGCTCTCATGGTATCCACACGATATCTATAGAAATAGCACTTTGAGCACAAATGAAGTAAATATTGAAAGCAATTTCTTGTAAGTAATCACACATACTCACCGATTGAACAATTTTAACACAACTCTGATTGTCTATGTTCCATTTTATGCATGTATTTTCAAGTGAACTCTTAAAAGACATCAGAGCTAGCTCAATAGCCTTTATTTCTCTCAACGTCGAGCTCATTTTTTACTTAGCATAAGACCAGTTTTTTCTTCGCTGATAAAAACAAACAGCACTTTCTGATAAAAGATGAGACAGATATGCACTTTGTCAAAGAATATGAAAATGCTAGACCGTCGTCGAGATACAGAATTATTCTGACGTTATTCTCTCGCCAAAATTTTACGATGGGTCGAAGACATTTGGTGAAAATGAACGGAGCGCTAGACAAACCAAAAGGAAGGACTGTGAAAACATAGTACGAATCTCGCCATTGAAAACCTAGATAGGTTTGAAACTTTTTAGAGATGTCAATATGATGGTATCCAGACTTAACATCAAATTTTATTGCATATAACAATCTTTTTGAAAATATTCGAGAGCTATTTTCCAATCCTCAAACTTGATTTTTTTTCTTTTTGAACGTACAAATTTAAAAGTCTGCTCAGATCTAAAATCAACCTCTGTTTATTTCTATTCTCGGCAACGCTCAGAGGACTCACAATACAAGGTCGATCGGGAACAGAAATTATACAGCCAGAATATATCAAGTCCACTTTAGCGGAATCTACAAATTCTTGGTTTTTCATTGAAGATTAATTGTTTTTGAAAAACATAGACGGAGGATAAGTTTTGAATAGTATTTTATAACCGTTT